>JARFJB010000036.1:6072500-6635000 GCA_036346205.1 Vesta saturnalis | reverse complement strand
TTCTTTAACTTGATCTTTTTTGTAATCCAAATAAATTCCAACTTTTTCTTTTCTTAAAGTTTGTCGTTTGGTAATTAACATAACTTTAGATTTTTCTTTATGAAATTCAATTTTATTATTTTGAGTTCAATTTGTAATTTTTTTCATTTCCAAATTTGCATAATTTTCAACTTTATGTAAATTATGTTTGGCAAATAATAAAAAATCGTCAGCAAACTTTTAAATTATTACCATGTGTAAGATTTAGAATTATACTATATGTTCCAAAAACCTGGACCAGAACAAGAGCCTTGAGGACATACGCGATTAACTTCTTTTATTATTTGAACTCCCAATAATTCCATTGTCGGAATTCCTTCATTAAAGTAGCTAATTGTAATTTTATAAAAAATTTTTGGGAATCGCATTTGCTTCAAAGAATTAATGACAACAGGCTACCATGCTGCATTAAATGCTTTTGAACGGATTACTACAGCGTGATCCAGATTGATTGTAGGGTTTATAACTCCTTCTGTTCTTGTCGTTTTATTTGTCTTTTTATTGTTCCTGTAATTCAAGTAATATCTGTCTTTTTCAAGTAAGTAAATAAATACAGAGCACTGTTTAGAATAAAAATAAAATGCCAATAGTTTTTAGGTTATAATTGTTAGTGTCATGTTTTCGAATAAATACAATAAGTTTATCTTGAAGGCTTATTTTCGGTCTGGGCAACGAGATGAAGGTAGTGTCTGGAAATATTTCCAAGTTTCTTGCCTCGAGGAATTCCAACAACGGTTTCCCAACATCGACGTTACCTACAAAACATGCATAACGCATGTTCGTAGGATTGTTCAACGTTTTCGTGACACCGGATCCGTATCCAAAGTTAAATCTCCTGGCAGAAGACCTGTACTCGACGAAGAAGGCTTAGAAGATATTCGGGGGCGATTGGAAGCTAGTCCCAATTAATCTTTAAAATGATTGTCTGCGCAAAGTGGTAATTGAGTAAAATTTGTTTTTACTAGTAAATGTTGATTATTTATTAATTGTAATTGTAGGAGTTTTGCATGGAACATGCCAGAGGGCTTGTAAAAAACTGAAATCCACCTGTACAAAATGTCTGCATTACAAGAATTGCTGCCAACTGATTTTGAAAAGCGTCGAACGTACTGTACCTAGTTTAACGAAAAGCTCAATAACCATGATGTTTTGGATATAATATTTTTCAGTGACGAGGCATGGTTTGATCTAAGCGGCTATATAAATTCCCAAAATTACCGAACATGGTCAACTGAAACTTCTCATATATTTATTGAACTACATCTAGTTAAAACTGGAGTTTGGATTTCCATGTCGAGAAGGCGAACAATTGAACCAATTTTTTTTAATGAAAATATAAATGCCGAAAAATGTCAACAATTAGTTCTAAGACCTTTTATTGAACGATCTCCCTGCTTGTAGGTAGCAGACCGAAAATTTTATTATTGTAATAAACAAACAAATCGCCATTGTTACCACGATAAAAGAGATAATTAGTGGATTTTTCATAATACGTCGTAATTTGCTAATCTTTTCTGAATATTTTATTTTATGTTTTATGTAAGAAATGTGGGAATGTATGTAATTGATATTTGAGTAAAGGTTGAACAGAAAAAGGAAACATATATTAAGGTAGAGAAACAGGTGTTATGCCGCAACTGGCATGACGAATTGTTAAAAATTTCTATACGCGCGCTCTTGATGCAAAAATGTCACTGATTTAATAATTCATTACGGAGGAACGCAAATCCAAAGGGATCTTTGTTTGGTATGTTGAAACGCGAGACCTAAATGTAGGACTTGTTACAGACGAATGCATATTTTTAAAATTAAGGTTTTGTTCAATAATTAATACGAAACTGTTCCAACGTAATGTTTCTTGTTTCTTGTTTATTACCTTTGAAAAACGGGGGTGGTTTTTCGGGAGTAGATATAGTCAGTTTTGAAATCGGAGGGGAACCCGTCAAATATTGGTGAATAAGTGGTTAATTGAAAGATTATAATATTCAACGTAAGTAGGTATTTTTAACGTAGTTTAAGCTCGCAGTAACCAATTACACAAGCCTATGTAACGTATTAAAAATCGATCATTGCCTAGCAAAACGTACCTCATTCGCACGCGGGCTCATTAAGCTGAAGTCTGCTAAAATAAAAGACAGTACAGGGCTCCTTCACTCGCGATCGCGAAACTTAACTTAACGTGTTCTGGGGAAACTTCTTCGTCACTTTTTGAATTCTTAATACGGGTGGAAGAACTGGCTTCTGCTAGGGGACTTACTAATTCATAGCTACACGCTGCGTGTTCAGAACTTCTTACCAGTAAGGCATTATTACTATATAGGGCGCATAAGCTCTTACTACAGGAGATTCAGAATTTATCGGAATATATGTAGCAACTATGCAGAGCTTATTTCAACGATTACTTATACCTCTCTCTCTCCGGAACGACAACTTGAGATCGTCCGACGCAACATCTCTCCATTTTATCAAACTTCTTTAGCTTTGACCGAAATCAGTTCTCTAACGCAACTTATCACTTTGGGCAAAAAGCTCGAACATAATAAATATTCTATCGAGACTTTTAGACCTCCTCCTTCTCGTCGTACTTCGAAATTACTGGAACCCAACTTAGCATACGTAGATTCTGCTACTGATGCATCAACTTCGTCGAATATTCGTAAACCTACACTTTACTCTCTCCATACCTTATCTACTCAAAATGTTCAGAACCACAGAATAGCCATTGTTACGGTTGCGGTAGATCAGGGGTTACCAAACTCAACTGTCCTAAAAGTAACTCTCGCCAGGGAAACTAATACTACAGGCTTCTGACCGAGTAGAAGACTGTTCTCCCTACAATCTCGGATACTCCTTTTTTGGGTGTTACTGACCAACAACGTTTTCTTCTTGACTTTATATTCTCTAGTGTTCGAAATTATGAACGTTCTTACCTTAATGACTCATTCCTTGGACAAATGTTCAACGGTCTTCTAGATAGTGGATTTTCGCGAACCATGCTTGGTGCTGATGGATGGAATTCTTTACGACGTTTACATATCACACTTTTTACGGACAAATATCCTTTATTTTGTTTTGTAGCTAATGGTGGCAAATGTCAGATTCTTGGACATGTTGCTCTTCCGATCACGGTGAAAGATAAACTGTAGTTATTGACGTGTTAGCATTACCAGAAGTTTCTCAACCACTTATTTTGAGCATAGATTTTTGGAGGGCGATTGATTTTGTCCCATATTTCAAGGTCATTGGTATTTTGAACCTACTCAAGAGCTTAATGTAATAAATACCGACCATTAGACTCTTTCTCCGAATTACCCTCTCCTGAACAAAACTCGCTACACACTCTTCTGAACACGGATTTTCCTTTGGCTTCAGATACTCTCGGCTGTACTTCTCTAATAGAGCACAGAATTATTACCGGCACAGAATCTATTAAGCAAAGAGACTATCCGTTATCTCCTACTTTGCAGACTATCGTAGATAAAGAACTTGATATGTTGGCTATGGGTGTTGTAGAACCTTCTCATAGTCCATGGTCTAGTCCAGTTATTATGGTACGGAAAAAGGATAACTCCTAACGATTTTGTATCGATTTTCGCAAAGTCAACGCTGTGACACAAAAATATGCTTACCCCTTATCTTATATCACTTCAATTTTGGATCGGTTACTTGATACTCGATTCTTATCCAATTTGGATATCCGTTCTGCTGAAACTTCCAAGCAACTCACTACTTTTACTGTACCTCATCGAGGTTTATTTCAATTCACTAGAATGCTTTTCGGATTACATAATTCTCCGGCTACGTTCCAATTACTAATTGATCATATTTTCGATGCTGATCTCGAACCATATTGTTTCGCCTACCTGGATGAAATCATCGCTACACCTACTTTCGCGAAACATTTGGAAGTGCTTAAGCGAATTTTTGAACGTTTACGTGATGCAGGGCTAACTTTAAGTCGCGATAAATGTCAATTTTATCGTTCCGAATTAAAATATCTCAGTTATGTGGACAACAAAGATGGCTTACTGGTTGATCCGGATAAGGTTGCTGCAATCACTTCTATACCTGTTCCTACCTCGGTAACTGAAGTTAGTAGATTACGCGGAATGTGCAGTTGGTATCGTCGTTTTGTTCCAAATTTCGCTACGACTACTGCTCCTTTAAGTGCTCTCACTCGTAAAAACATTCCTGTAGTCTGGTCAACACAATGTCAAGATTCTTTAAACTGTTTAAAGAAATGTCTCGTATTTACTCCTATTCTCTCGTGTCCTGATTTCTCTTGTCCTCTTACTATACAAACCGATGCCTCAGATTTTGGCTTAGTGCTGTTTTAAGTGAAACCACTACTGCTGGTACGTCAGTCGCTCTTTGACGAAAGCGGAACGTCATTACTCAAGCACAGAAAAATAATGTTTAGCGGTCTTATGGGCATTGAATGGTTTCGTCCTGATGTAGAAGCTGCACACTTCTCGGTAATTTCTGATCATCATTCCTTGGTATGGTTAAATAAACTTCAAAATCCTTCTGGAAGATTAGCTCGTTGGGCTATTAGGCTTCAACAATACGACTTCGACATAATACATCGCAAAGGTAAAGAACGTGTTGTACCTGACGCACTTTCTCGATCTGTACCTAAACTTACACTCTCGTAACTGAACCAACTCCTTCACGTAGCTCACTACCTATTACTGATCCATGGTATATCACTATGCGCAATCGTGTAAATTCTTCTTCAAACAAATTCCCTTTCTGGTTTGTTAAAATGAATTACTCTTTAAGCGTATTAAACCTACTTCAACTACTGATGACTTGGGTGACTTTAAGATGGTTCTTCCAACCAACGTTCAGAAATTCTTCGTAAACTGCGTTATTCTCCTACTGCAGGACATTGTGGGGTAACGAGAACTATAGCTCGTATCTCACTTCATTATTATTGGCCAGCCTTAAGGGCCGACATCTCGCGTTACATTCGACGCTGTAACATTTGTGCTGCTCATAAGGTGGAACAACAGACACCACCAGGGTTATTTGCTCCTGCTATCGTTCCTACCCTACCTTGACAAGTACTTTGCGCAGATCTCGTGGGACCTGCGCATTGTTTTATACTCGTAGTAGCAAATTATTTCACAAAATTTCCATCCTTTTTTCCCTTACGTACGGCAACAGCTACTATGGTTACTCGAATTCTAGAGGAACAAATCTTCTTAATGTTTGGTACCTAACAATATATTATTACGGACAGTTGGGCACAATTTAGCAGCAAGGAATTCACAATCCTGTGGTCTCGCTATCGTACAAACATTCTGCATACTCCAAAGTATTACCCTAGATCTAATCCGGCTGAACGAATTAACAGAGTTTTAAAAACGATGCTATGTTCTTATATTAGCTCCAATCAGCGCACTTGGGATTTAATTTACCAAAGATCGGATGTGCTATTCGCCAAGCGAAACACGAAATTACTGGTTACTCTCGGTATTTTGATTTCTGTGAACGCGAATACATACTTTATGGTGATCTTTTTCCGGAACCTCTTGACTCCGACTTCCAATCCTGAACCCTAGTGGGAATACTCCTCCGACACTGTCCGACCAATTCTATGACTCGCTTGGACATACTTAAACTTATGAAATGTTCTACTAAACGAGTCCCACAACGATATAATTTTCGTCGCCGATACGTTCGTTATAAAGTAGGCGACATGGTCTGGAAAAAATTTTGTTCTCTACGATACGGCTCGGTACATCAATGCCAAGCTCGCATCGAAATTCGTGGGTCCGTGCCGCATAACGCGACTAGCGTCTCCTTGGACGTATGAATTGCACAATTCAACTGGGAAATCTCTGGGCATATACCACGCAAAAGATCTCAAGCTGCACGTGCCTAGGCTTTCTGCGCCTTCTAGTGAGTCGTCGGATAGGGATGATCTCTCTATTTCTAATATTGGGTTTAATAGAAGAAAAGGTACTCTATTAGTGCCGTAAACGTCATAAGTAGATATAATACTACTCATTTCGGGTGGCTGGTTGGGTTATTTTATGTAGAGAAGGCTATTTAAGGTACACTCACATCTGCCTCTTCGTTCTTCGAGAGTATCCCTGTTCGAATATCAGAACCCTTCACTTCTATCTTTTGGATCTTTCGGGAGGGTTTCTTCGTACGTCTATCTCTGTGTGCAAGGATTGGGAATGAGGTTTGGTTCGGGTTGGGGTTTTTTAGGTCGGCGGCCCTAGAGCTCGTCAGGGGTTAACGTCTCATCTAGGACTACTTATTTCAGAGAAATTTCAGTGTGGTGCCGTCTGGAGACTATTTTTACAGGATTGAATATTATCATTTGTTGTTTTATAGTAAGTGTAAGTTATTTGAACCCAAATGTCAACCATTTTACGTCTCATATCGAACCCTCCCATTTCCACTGCAATTAACTTGGCAACTCGCTTACCTTGCTAAGCCTTCACGACGCCTAGTGCGGTTTGATCGTGTAACAGCATCTAAAGGTAAGTCATAAGTGGAATTTCCAGCACTGCTAGATTGAGAAGACGAAAATTTTGAAAAGCAAGTTCTAACTGATGTAAATGTAATAGATGACAAGCTTCCTGGAAGTGATATTACAGCTGAGAAAATATCGGAGATTGAGAATGATGGGTTTACTGATGAGGATGAATTGCCCTTAGCAGTATTTCACAAAAAAAGCCGCACATGATAAATCGAATAAATCAGTTTTATGAGAATGCAAACGACTTTCAAAGAAGTAGTTGGACCCTAAACTTGCTAGATGAATTAAAATTCCCCGTAGATTTTTTTTCCTTAAACTGTATTTTGGATATCTTATCTATATGTCTATTAACCTCTATCTGATATGAAGTTTTAAAAGTCCGTCTGATATAGATTATTGTTTCTGTTTTTAATATGTTTTACTATGAACGTATTCAAATACCTAGTGTAGAAGATCACACGACCTTCCAAAATGGAAATTAAAAGAAATGAAATAAAACTCAAAATACTATAAGATATCAATGATACAATTTAACCATTTTCATTCATCTTTAATTCATTTTTAGGCTTAAATCACGCGTCGGATCAAAAAACTGCTTAGAACATAATTAATCAATATGTTTAATGTCTATGTCTAGGTCTATATCTCTGAAATATACAGCTGTGTTAGAAATATTTGAGAAAAAACAAATACTGCCTCTAATAAATCCCCCTCACCACCGATGGATTTTGCCCAAAATATAATCAGTTCCAAGCGAAAGGAAAACGAGCTTAAATGCAAAATTTCAAGTACTTAGGTGTTTCATGGTGGATACTAACATACATCCCCACGCACACACGTACGCATTTTCGCACGCACGCACGCACCCACACGAACGCCCGCCCACCCGCACGCACGCATCCAGTCGCACGCACGTACGCACGCATACATGCACACACTTGCACACTCACGCACGCACGCAAGCACACACGCACGCACGTACGCACACACGTACACACGCACACGCGCCCGCACCCTTCCACGCAAGCTCGCATATTCGCACGCACGCACGCGCACATGCACGCGCACAGGCACATACACGCACAAGCGCACTAGAGCACAAACACACCAACACACAAACAAACAAACACACAAACACACAAACACATAAACACACAAACACACAAACACACAAACACACAAACACACAAACACACAAACACACAAACACACAAACACACAAACACACAAACACACAAACACACAAACACACAAACACACAAACACACAAATACACAAACACACAAACACACAAACACACAAACACACAAACACACAAACACACAAACACACAAAACACACACACACACACACACACACAACACAACACACAAACACACACACACACACACAACACACACACACACACACACACACACACACAAACACACAAACACACAACACACAAACACACAAACACACAAACACACAAACACACAAACACACAAACACACAAACACACAAACACACAAACACACAAACACACAAACACACAAACACACAAACACACAAACACACAAACACACAAACACACAAACACACAAACACACAAACACAAACACACAAACACACAAACACACAAACACACAGACACAAACACACAAACACACAAACACACAAACACACAAACACCCAAACACACAAACACACAAACACAAAACACAAACACACAAACACACAAACACACAAACACACAAACACACAAACACACAAACACAAACACAGCCCCGTACCACAACAGTACCTGAAAATTACCATTGTTCTGGTGTGATTGTTCATACTCTGATGTAATGTGGATTCACCTCGAATTGGTTTTACTTCTTAAGAGGATACCTGGTTTGCCGCAGAAAATGATTGCTTTTATAATAGGGATTAATTTCCTCTGGTTTTCCTGTTATTGTCTCTTTCTGTCAGAAGAAAACTGCTCAGTGATTGAGAAATCCTGCGAAGGCATTACTTTAAGGAGGTTATCTGCCAGTTACGAGTTCCATGTGTGACTGTCTGATTTTACATGAATTTCAAATATTACTTCCTTGTGTCGATTTCTGTCTTGCAGAAAGGCTTGGCAACGAGCTGGCCAGTCCGCTATTAGCCGCCTTTACCTCCTTCAAGCGTACGTCCCATTACGACGCAACTTCTAATCTTTGGATGGTGTTCAATGCGTTGTTAAAATTTGTATTTTTAAATATTCATCCACGATGTAACAGGCAAGCTGGTCTGTTTCAGACTAAATGCAAGCTCGATGGTCGTAGGCATCAAACAGGGCCAATGCCACCGATACGATTTCGACGTTCTATTCTGTAACTGAGGTTGAAAGCTCGCTTGTCATCATAGTCTTCGTGGCAGCACGCAAGATAGTTGTAGGTTCGGTAGCCAAATTCGCTTCCCTACCAGAAACCGCTTGAACATACCACTTTTTCCAGTAATCCATACCCTTCAACTTATAATTTTCACTTTTGTTTTTTCTCCATTTTCCAACGGTTGTGACAGTCGTACCGTAAAAAAACGTTGTGGTGTCTGTACAAAGAAATAAGACTAAGAGGTAGTATAAAAAAAAAGTAACTGAAGCATTTCGTTACTCATCAGTCATCAGGCATCCACTCAATTTTTATATCTCTTAAGATCAATGGACCATAATGACAATATTATTTCGATTTTTGACGAAATTACTTAAACCTTCGCCCGCCAGGCCTCTTTCCTTCCGAGTTCTATCACACCGGGTCTCTAAGGCACCCTGCCATAAAAGAAATTGTCAGTAATTGTCAAATTTTAACGCCAGAAAAAAGTATTTTCATCAATGGCCTGAAAAAATGAAAAAAGTGCCGTTCCTCAAGGAAACGGCTTCAAATATGCCCTTAGTTAACTTTTAGATTTTTATAAAACGTACGTCAACTATTGCCACTTCAAATTGCATTCACTAGGAAACTGCTGGGGATCCAAGTTGACATTTTTTTTTTATAAAAAAAAACTATAACCACTGTTATAGTTAAAATTATGGGAGAATTCCAATAACGGATTAGCGTTTTTATTCCAGCACTACGGTCGAACATACAGCTTTATCATTTTTACACATTTTATATGACGAAGAAAGAAATTTGTATAACCCAGCGGGTGGTGAACCAAATCCAACATTGTACGATAAATCGTAGGTTCAATTTAACCCTAGGATACTTAACCAATAAAATATCGGCATTTACATAATCCGGGCTTCTGAGACCCGTTATATAAAATCACGTATAGTCAGAATGGAAACAAAGTTATTGAAGTAAAACTTTATTTATTTATACATATATATTACAAACATGAGATTAAATATGAAAGTGAACATTATTGTTTAAAATTTGTTACGGATTAGAGAAGCATTTAGTGGACATTCTAATAATATGCTCATTACAGTTATTATTTTAACAACTAATACATATTGCGCTTTTACGACCGATATTTGCAGGGCACACTGAGCATCTTTTCTCTTAATTGCTGCACTTGTTTGAACGGCTGGCACACCGGAGATATCAACAAATCTGCTTAGACAAACCAACATAAACTAACCATCCAGAACATAACCATACTTAGAATCACACATCCAAATATTTTAAATCCATATTTTGCCAGTTTACTTGGCATATATTGAACGAATCTGCATGCCAACGAGTTTTTCATCAATAGTTACATTAGTATCCGGTATGGCGCAGGTTTTGCATTGCTGAATGAATAAATCCCAAACGTAGGACACTAATGCTAACTTATCGGTCTCCAAACGCGTATTCCGTGTCTATTGTGGTAAAATCTGACGAATCTTCGTATTTCTTTAATGTGAAATATGGACATTGTGGCTCGGTATATGGGATTGGAAAATTCACTACAAAATAGTTCTGTCGTAGGAACATCGCAGCTTCTGTCAGCTCCCGCATGAGTAAGTAACCATGGAATGCAAGAAATTGATCAACAGTTACATATCTCCACGGTTTTTTTGCTCCGTAAACACGTTTCCCCTCTAAATTAGTACAGTTAAAAATTTTTTATACTAGAGTTACAAATAACTGAAAAGCTGCAGCCATTAGTTTTCTTGCTAGTCAACGGTATCAGAACTGGATCCAGAATGCTCGTCAGAAACCAATTCGAAATTTGTGTCTTCTGTGTTATCATTTTCAGGTTTCAACTTGCACAGGCACGTACAATTCCGCGTAACAGTGCTTGACATATTATAACTATCAGCCTTGAAACTGGTTTTACAGGAACTAGTTGTACACGGGTCTCGGAGTTATGTAAATACGGGGTACTAAATGAAAAGATTTATTTTTCGATTTCTATATACACTTCAATATTTTTTTAATCAAGTGTATGTTTAATGTAGACGTGTTTAGAGTATATCTGAATGCTCAAGCCGAGAAATTATTTTAAGCAAATAATGAGTAACTAAAATCTCTCCGGACCTGAGAGGCCCGGTTTACGTATCCTGAGTTTACGTACATGTTTTAGCAGAAGATGCAAATGTGCATCAGCATATCTTTACATAAATGGCAAATATCGACTTAAAATCATTTACACAGCGGTACTTATTTTTTTTTATTTATATCGTTTTTAAAATGTTATAAACTTAACTAAGTTAAAATGAATAATTCTCATTTATTTAAAATATGCATAAATAAATTAATTATGACGATATAAACAATTCAGTTCCTAAAAGTACCTAAACAATTAAAAAACAATTTCTGATGAGCCCGAATACCTATATATATATATATATATATATATATATATATATGATTTGCATTATAACTTTCTCTTTCTTTAAATTCAACTAGTAATTAAGAAGAGTACATTAAACGAGGAAAATAAATTTTCTTTAGTTGTGTATAAGTTATAATATAATTCGTTTCGGTCATGCTTGTGTGTGAATAAAATTTAAAATGTCCGGAAAGTTTTTAAACGAACGTTGTCAGGAGCTAATTTTTAATGTTTACGACTACTCGTGCCGAGAAGGCATTTTGGGCCACGTCGATGCAGTTTCAAAGAACAGTATTAGAAAGATTGTTTTGAGCAAACGGACGGACAATCCATTACCAACAACAATTTAGAGATCCCGTTCAATTCAATTCAAAAGTGAAGATATGCCCGAAGGATTAAAACATACAATAAGAGATACTGTATATATGACATTTATGCCAGAAACGAACATGTCACAATGCAAGCAGTTAAAATATATTGCATAATAAATATTATTGGAAGCATTATGCACAACTCTAAGAAATATTGTACGTATCATCGGGTGTAAATATAAAAAGGACTGCAACCGCAAAGCAGTTTGCGAAAAAAGAGATGTGGTATTTACACGAGTACAATTTTTAAAAAAATATGTTCAAAACATGCAAAAAGAATCACCTCTTCTCGTCGTGTTTCCAGATGAAACTTGGATATTTAAGGAAGGGTCTTGGCAAGATCATACTTCACAGTCTCTGAAAAATACATAATGTTCTTCCACTGGGAAAAGACATATCATTTACATGGCGGTAATTCAAATGGTTTCATTGAGGATGCAAGTTTAATATTCGCTGCAAAATCAAAGTCAGCCGATTATCATGACAGTATGGATGCAAGGGTCTTCGAGAAGTGGTTAAAGGAGCAGCTGTTACCAAAGCTAAATGAATCATATATAACCGTGATGGATAATACATTACATTATTTCCGTTTTGTGAAACGGATGCCATCTTCTAGTTGGAAACAAGTTGATTTACAAAACTGGCTAAAAATAAAAATATATTTTGTGAAACTGGCCTAAAAGTAGATCTGTTGAATCTTGCCACGCAATATAGAAGTAAAAAATGCTACGTAGTTGATAACATTATTCCAGAACATGGTCATTCTATTCTTAGATTACCTCCGTACCATTGTCAATTGAAAAACTGTTAGATGTAATGGAGCAACCGTTGATAATTTCTGTCGGTGGGAGTGATACAGAAGACAGTAATTGGAATTAAGATGAGAGTGATTAGGGAATCTGCTAATTCATTTGTGTAAAATTGAGATTTAAAACGCTTTTCGAAACCAAAATTTTCTTAACTGCAATACTTTTTTTTGTGTAAAATATAGTTAAAAGTTACAAAAATAACTGAAAATAACAAATATCAATGTGTAAAAAATATCATAATTTAAAATTCAAGCGGCTTATTGAAGGTTCCGAATTAAAAATAAACCATAAGCAATTAGATAGTAAAACGATTGTATATAAATTGTATATTAATGCTTTATATAGGTATTCGGGCTCATCAGAAATTGTTTTTTAATTGTTTAGGTACTTTTAGAAACTTAATTGTTTAAATCGCGATAATGAATGTATTTATGCATATTTTTAATAAATGAGAATTATTCAATTTGGTTTAGTTAATGTTGTAACATTTTAAAAACGATATAAGTGAAAAAAATTGAAGTACCGCTGTGTGCGATAATCGCCAATTATATAAAGGCATGTCGACGCACATTTGCATCTTCTTCTAACGCATGTACTTAAATTGAACCTATGTTTTAACGTTCAGTGTGTAGGTAGAGGACCGCGAAAACTTATTATTGTAATAAAAGTGTGTCAAATCGCCATTGTTACCACGATAGAAAAGATAATTAGTGGATTTTTAATGTCTTAATGATACGTCGTAATTTGATAATGTTTTCAAAATATTTTTATTTATATATTTTTATGTAAGGAATGTAGGATTGCTTGTGACTAATATGTATGTAAACACATGTTAGGAGGCGAGTGGCAGGTCTACGCTTAAAAATTCTTTACTAAAGGGGCGTCACGAATCATTGGAATTTCCTATGCGCGTAATTGTGTCCGTACAGACCGAGATCAAAAGATATATTTGTTTGTTACTTGGAACTTCGAGACCTAAATTAAGTTGTTACGGACGAATGCGTCTTTTTAAGATTAAGATGTCGTGCAATAATTAATATGAAACTGTTCCAACGGAAATTAATGTTTCTCATTTTTTTTGTACTACTTTTGAAAGATGGGGGTTGATTGCGGGAGTGAAGTTGGTTGGGTTATCGGGGGAAGAACAGTTACAGTTAAAGTGTCAATCGAGTCAGATCAGTTTTAGGTTAATTAAATACCTTCATTGTAAACAGTTTTCTTTAAAAATATTTCGTGCGTGTACATTTTCTTTTGAATTAGCCAACAATAATTTGTCTTTTCTTTCGAGTGTTAGTTGTAATGTGTTTTCAAATATTAACCTATAAATAACAGTCATTATTTTTGAAATTAGACTGAGTAGGTTAACGATTTGTGTCTGTGATCAGTTAAGGGAATATTTAGCAGCCTAGATAACATATTAAATACCAAACATTGCCTTACAAAGGTATCTTATTCGTACGCGGACTCATTAAGTTGAAATATGCTAAAATAAAAAGACAGTACAGGGCCTTCTCACTCTGGTATTTGTGGGAATTAGCATTGTTCGTTGTTGGTTATATTTATAATTGTGTAGAGGTGGCTGGTGAAGGGTATAGGATACCGCTGGTTACTAGTTATAAAAGGCAATTGCCAGTAGGTACACACTCCCAAGCCAGACCATTAAACACCTCGAATTTTTACTTCTATTGTTTTTATTTGTTGTATAGTTGAGTCTGTAACCGGAGAAGGGAGCACGGTATTTTTCTAACGCACTCAAACTTATATATCGGTCACGATGTCAGTGATCAATTTATGACTTACCGTTGTAAGGCTTTGTTTTAATTAGTTTTTTGTCAGTTTGCTTAAGTAGAATTATTTGCCTGCAAGCTGATTTCTCCTTGTATCTGCTTTATTGTAATTTGATTTAAGTATTCTGTGCTTTAGTGGTTACTAAACAATTGGGTACGTGCATATTCCTTGTTTACTTTCTGTTGTCTGTTTTAATCTGTTTTATTGTTTCGTGTGGTTATTTACTTAAAGACCGGCATGATTGGTTTTAAAGGGCCACATGTTTGTTGTTAAGATTTCTATTATGATTATTTATGACCCAATTGTGCGTGTGGCTACATGTGTTTTTTTTATTATCGTGTTTCTGTGTAACTGAACTGCTTTTTATTCATTTTATCTTAATGTTCTAATTTCGTACGCACTTTAACCTGATTTAATGGTTTTTTGTTATATATTAAACCCTTTCATTGTTTTTTTGTGTTATTTGATTTAATAATGTACTTCTGCAATTACTTATTTATGAATAAAGTGGGTTTTATAGATGTTTCTTTCTCACAATAGTAGATTAACGGGCTGAACCACCGCTGCGCAACGGTCGTTGATTTCAATTTGAGTAGTTTTATTTTTTATCTGCCCCTCATGATGCAACACTTACCTCATCCACCCTATCTAATTTAGATAGCACAACGTACCTAACACTAGACGGCCACTTTGTTTGATCAGATTTGCGGTTTGCGAGTAATTAAATATCACACTTGTAAATAAATTCTAATGTTTTAATTATTGCTCGGAAGGTCAAAGTAAGGCAGGCAATTAAGTTGAGTAATAGTGACATTATTGTCAGTCAAGTCAAGATAAATCACGTAGCGATTGTTGTGTTATTGAATTTGCATTATTGCAAATAAGTTCAAATTACGCTTTTCAAGATAGGGTACCTGGGGGACGCTACAATTGTAGGTTTTATTTCATCACCCGCGAGGTTATACACAACAAATTTCTTTCCGTCTTCGTTATATAACATGTGAAAACGACAACGTTGCATGTTCCACCGTAGTTCTTGAATAAAAGCGCTAATCCGATATCGATAATCTCTGAAAATTTCAACTATAGTAATGAAACTATTTTACTGACAATAATTTGTATTTAGTTCATATATTTTCGTTAAATTTAGCTAGGTATCTACTTATAAATATAGTTTTTTGTTTCTAGAAATTTTTCTGCATGTAAATATGTGATCCCTTGTATTTTTGTTCTAAATAACTTTTACTGTTGTTATTGAAAGAAACTCAAATGTAATAACTAATGATCAAAAATTAGTCTAGCTAATGACAAGAAAAATGTAACTAATGACAATAAATTTTGCAGGAATCCCAAGAAACACTTAACAGAGTACAAGAAAAACTTTCTATTCCTCTACAACTCAATGACTAAAATCTTATTACTATTTAGTTACTCATATGTTAATAAGGCACGTAAGTTACTCGAAGTGAAATCCCAGAGCAATAATCACACAAATAACAAAATAACTTCGTTTACTACAGTTTGCGTGGTAACGCCATCTCAGAGCCGTGCCGGTGCGAAGCAAGGTACTGCACGAAACCATACGAACATTACCGAATGCGATGCAGTCATCGGATAATAGGCGACTTGTGACAGCGCGGCAAATTCAAAATGTTTAAGTAATAATTTATAAGCTACTTCTCGTGTGTCATTTCAATGTAATATTAATAAAATATTTTTGTAAAAATTTTACTATAATATGGAGCAGGAATTGCGTGAAAGTGTTGTTAATGTAAACGCAGTCCTGATTGCTCTGTAATGACACAAAAATACAAGCTGCTGCTCCAATTTTAATCTGCAATATCAAACAAGTGTAAGCCTTGTAGGTACATACATTACACTCGTTTAATTTAAATATAACGTATCACTTTAAAAATATAAGGCAAATGATAGTGTTTTCTAGTATTCTATAGAAAATGATTGCACGCGAAACACGGAACAGAAAATATATCTATTAAACTTAATCGTTATTTGAAATTGTGGAGCTAAGAGTTATTTGTATAATACTCTTATCGCCACCCCTTTCTTTGATAACAAGAGTTTCGTTCAAATGATGTTTGGCAATGCCAGGAGTTTTCTTGGTTCCAATTGTTATTGCTTCTGTAATCCTATTATTAGAAATATAGAGAAAGTGGTCATGAAGCGGAGCTTGTGGGAGGAATGAGTAATAAATTTGTAAATGCAGTACAAAAAGTTTCTAAGGATAACCATTTAAATTTTTGATAAATCAAACGAACCTTTTTCTTTTCAACAACTAAACGAAAAGTTATTATTTTAAATAGCCTTTCTGTGTTTCAAATCATGTAATTTATTAAATGTACGTAAAAAACAAAGTAACTGAGTACAATGAAATTATTGCATCACAATTTACATTACAAAAAGTATTTCCTTACAAATTTATAATTTGTTTTGTGACGTTAAATCAATTAATCTTTGGTGAGTGACGTCTTTGATTCATTCAGAGCGATTTTTCAAGCTAATATGGTAATGTAAGCAAGGAAGAGAACAGTTTTGAACTAAGTTTTATATGTTTTCGTTTAGTTATGGATTGCAGGTATCTGATATTGATCACTTTGTTTACAGCTTCACGGCGCCAGTAGTTGTTATTCTCGATCTTCGGTTAAAGAAGAAACTTATAAAAGTTTTCGGTTTTATTGCCTGAATTGACAATTTTTCCAACTTTTATGTGGGTGAAATATGTCAGTTGAGTTCGGATGAGAAAATTTCTGTTTAAGCATCAAACCCTTATTTCGCTACGGATCTGTTAATCGAAACGATGTTCAATAAGAATTATATACCTTATTGTTTTATTGTTCTTTGTAATTGCCGCATTCCCCATTTCATTTGTTTTAAACCAAATTAATTTTCGCTTATTTCAAACAATGTCATGTCTCGTCATCTGACAATACACATTTTTTTAAAACAATCATTTACAATGTGAGTTACTTCGCCATTTAGTATATGAATAATCATGTACTGAAGCAAACAATAACTAAAGAAATAGTGAACATACCTTACTCACTCGTTATTAAAAGCAGGGGTGTCATTTCCCTAAGTGCACAGATATAGTGTATATTCTAACAAGAGCAATTTCTTACATATATAATTTCTCTGCACACCTTAATGAAAAGATGATTGTGTATTTTTTATTGAGTACATCAATTATTATTATACTTCATGAATTGGTTTAGGTAGATAAAAATGATTTAGTAGTATAGGTACTTCATCTTTAGCATTGATATACATATTTACATTAAATGAATAAAGGCTTAAATAGCACATTTAGGATAAAGTTAAAACTACTATCTGCAACTAACTCAAATATTATCTGGATCAGATAAATAATACAGATAAATATAATGAATTGTACGTATTTCCAATTATTCTGCACTTTCAATAAGAAAATCACCGAGTAAAAATACAAAACCAGTCCACTTCTCTTCGGCAAAACTTTTATGCTTGAATAACTTACTTGCAACATTGCAATTTACAGTTGAAGCAGAAACTCAACTCATTAAAATATACGTTGTTCATTGTGTACATTTATTCTATTATTTTTAAAGAGTACCTAGTTAAAAATTTATAAAGTACAGTTTTTTTTAATGCATCACATTTGTCTTTTTTTTTGTTTGCGTTTTAATTTTCCACTTTATAAATAATGCAAAATTAAATTGAAAGTAATTTTATCTGAAAATTAAAAAATGGAGTTGTTTTTAGGAAGCTTTCTGCCTAAAAACGTATTATAATATTGAAAGGAATACTGTGCTATTAACGTAAGAGATTATTTATCCTAATCTCAGTACAAGTAAACATTTTAACAACACATCTCTGTTAAAAGTTCTCATTTCGTTTATACAATGTATAGACAGTGCAGCTAAACAGTTGACTTGTTCCTAATAATGATAAATTTACACACATAGAAAAAAAATTAATCAACCGACTCACGAAACTTTCCCACATTCGCCTATTTGAGTCAATTCTATAAATAAAAATAAGTAAAAAAATCATTTTTAACAAACACTTTTATTTCCAAATGTACTAAGGAGAATAAAATAATTTTTTTATCTACCCATTAGATCAACAATTTTTCTGACTAAAAATAAGTGTGGGGCGCTCTTAGTGGTGCCTTGCACTTCATTGTTTGAATGTAGGTGTTGGTAGGCTTTGTTATAAGTATAAGATATCTTGAATGCCCCACACTTTTATTTTTAGTCACAAAAATTTTTGATGTTAACACTAGGACGCCCAGCTTTTCCCTAACCCTCTAACGACCAAAGGGGCCAATTTGACCCCTTGTGTATAAATGTTATATTCTTGATTATTTTTTTAAAAATTATATTTGTTTATTATATTTTAATGTTTTTTCCCATTAATCACATGTTAATTAAGTTTACTTGAATGTAAATTTACACTGAAGAAGGTACAAATAACACAATCACAGTTCTGAATAGTTCATCTTTCTACACAATTGACACATTTGTATTTCATTTTCATTGTGCATTTTCCACAAACCATTTTCTTACAAACAGTGCATTTAGAGGTAGTTTTATTACAGTTGCAGAATTTAAGAATTTGACATTTTCTCCGTTTTGGTGCCATTTTCATCACCATTGTCTTCATTATCTCTTGTTTTCCTACGAAGTGGGCGACTCTTCAAGTACTCAGAGCGTAGTTCTTCCGCAAGTTGCTGAAGATACTGACGTCTTTTTATTTTTTCCCAGTAATGGACCTGAATAATACATTTGCATTTATTCCAGCAAGGTCAAGGATATTATAGAACGAGTGTACAGACAATTTTCTAGAGGAAACCTTGACGGAATACTGGCTGGCTATTTGATCCACTATGTCAACCCCAAATTTTGTCTTGTTGTAATAACCTATAGTTTCAGGAATTTTTTTCTCATTTGTATCTACAGCAACAGTAGGATAAACCGTTAGGGAAATATCATCATGTTTCATGATTTTTGTTGAATAGAGAGGGGCCTTCAAAGTCTTCACTGCAGATGGTATTTCCCTTCTCGCTCGGTTCACAGTTCCCATGATGGAGGTTGACTTCCCTTTCAATTTCTCAGCAAGTTTGAGGGAAGTGAAATAATTATCCGTAGTGACATCTCTGCCTTTAGAAAGAAATGGTTGCATAAGACACATCACTACACAATCAGAAACTCTTTCATCTTGGCACCTTGCAGTATCCTTTGCAAGATAAGCGAAACCATTCAGAAGGTACTTGGTGTCAACATCTACTGCTAAACAGTACTTTTGACCATACTTGTCAGGTTTTGAAGCCATGAATTATGTGAACGGGCACCTAGTTTTACTTGGGAAAAGTTGCTCATCAATCGTTATGTTAGGTCCGGGTTTGTAACATATAGTGCAGTTTTCAATGAAATTGTTCCAAACAGCAGACACTAATGCAAATTTGTCCGTCTCCAAACATACAGAGCGTGTAGATTTCTCGTCCAACCTCAGGAATCTCATAATTTCACAGAATCTATTTCTGCTCATGGTTTCCCTACAGAAAGCTAGGCCCCAGGAGCCTGACCATAAGCTGTGGAGGTCTGTAGTTCTGCAACCACTAACACCACGAGCATAAATTATTGCAATAAATGCTTCTAATTCTTCAGTGGACATCGACCAGTTGCTATTTCCTAATACTCTGTGAGCCTCGGTTATTGTGCATTTCTATATGTGTGTGCGGATACAGTGGTCTATGAACAAATGCCATGCACTTGATACACTTTCGTCACTTACATGTCTTTTTGCGTGTGATGTAGGTCCAGGAGATTCTCTCAAAATGTTATGAATAGGAAGGCGTCCTCCTTGTGAATTAGGCACTATTTCAATCCATATTGTGCCACCAGGAGCAACTTCTTGGTGTACGACATCTGTAGATGAAGACGAAGGAACAGGTTCTTCTCCTCGTCTATTACATGAATCTCCTTGATCTATAAATAGGAATTTTTATAGTACATAAATAAAAAACGCCAAAATATTAGAAAAGTATTTATGATAAGGTCATTATATATCGATACACTACTACACCATTTATAAGAAATTATACATTTTTAATTATGTAAGATCATAATAAAAATTAATACAATAAATTATAATTATGACAATTATTATTATAATAAGTTGGCAGTAATAGGCTAATAATAATAATAATAATAATAATAATAATAATAATAATAATAATAATAATAATAATAATAATAATAATAATAATAATAATTTTTTTTTTTTTTTTTTATGTTCGTTTATGGGCATCGACTACAGTGGTCATTAGCCCGATCACATATATAAAACGGCTCAAAATACTATTATTAGAATACTACAAAAAAACAAATAAATAAAAAAGAACAGTAAGAAATAACAAAAAGAGGACTTTACAAAATAAATTAATGTATATCTAAAATGGTAAGTTTAAATTTTGTAGTATAAGTCACAGACCCTGAGGAATCGGATTACATTCCTTAATCTGTCTGGTTCGGACAATAGATTACTGAGGTCGTCATTAATGTCATACAACTGTCTCCTGGCCCGAAAATTGGGCAATCAACAAGAACGTGCTGGACGGAAAATTGCGTATGACAGTTGTTGCACATTGATGGGTTTTGACGTGTTAATCTGTGACCATGACTCAAAATGTATATCCAAGCCTAAGACGTCGAATTTTGACATGTTCCTGTCTAGAGAAATTTTCAGTCAGGTTAAACTTCTTAACTGAGGTCTTAATGTTGTGTAGGTGGTTACCGAGTAAATCCCATTCCGCTTGCCAGATTTCCATGATCTTACTGTATGCAGAACTTCTGACATCAGTGTGCTTCATGACATGCGCCTCCACATCATCCCGCTCCGCCGCAAAACGTGCTGCCTCATCAGCTAGATCGTTACCTCTAAGACCAGTATGACTTGGAACCCAAATAAATCTTACAATTATGCCCTGTTCTGCTAGAGATAGCAAGAGTGATAAAATCATCTGAAGGAGAGTATCATTACTGTAGGGGTTAGTGAGAGAAGTTAGAACGCTGAGTGAATCTGAAGCAATAATGAAGTGGCTAGGACGTGATGCGAAAGAACAAATAAGCAGCGCCTGCCACAAAGCGTACTGTTCTGCAGTGTAAACTGAAGCGTCTGGTGACAGCGACCAAGAATGGGCAGTATCATCTACGACAACTGCAGCTCCCACTCCGTGGTTAGTTTTAGAACCATCGGTGTATAGAATTTTCGCTCCCGTGTAGCTATCAAGAAAACTCCTATGGAATAAGGACGCTGGCGTGGAATGCTTGTCGTACTGAGCAAGGTCCAGTATGACTTCATGTCGAGGGATGTTCCATGGAGGTACTTCAATGAATCCCAGTGGTAGTACAGCTGGAATCTGATAGTTCAATTCAGTTAACAAGTTTCGCGCTCGGATACTTAACGGATTGTGTAGGGCCTGTGCCGTTATATTGGATTTAAAAATTATATTAAAATTCCTATGGTTATACTGTGCACTCAGTCGACATAAATAAGACAAGATTACTGTCTTTCTTCTAATGTGAAGAGGGGCTAGTCCGGATTCAACACAGAGACTTGCAGAGGATGTGCCTGGTAGGGCTCCTAGACAAATTCTAATACCCAAGTGATGAACCGGATCAAGCATTTTGAGAATGCTGTTGGATGCAGAAGAGTACACTATAGAACCGTAATCTATTTTAGATAAAATAAGTGAACGATATATCTGGAGGAGCATACGAGATTCGGCACCCCACTTGGTGCCAGCCAGGACTCTAATGACATTCATCGACTTAAGACAAGTAGTTTTGAGCTCTTTCACGTGTGCCGCCCAAGTAAGTTTTGGGTCTAAAATGAGTCCAAGAAATCTGATCTTATCCTTAACTTGGATGAAATCCCCTTTAAGGCGAATCATTGGTCCAAAGTGGGGCCGACGTAATCTGCAGAAGTGCATACATTGCGTCTTTTCAGTTGAGAGTTGGTAACCGAGAGATTCTGCATTTCTAATGACCTGATTTATCGCAGTTTGCAGATGTTTATTGATCTCGCCCATTCGATCAGCAGCATAGAATATGCTAAGATCATCGACATATTGGCAGATTCCGATTCTTCTATCTATATTCCGCACCAAGTCATTAACCGTGATGAGAAATAACGTAACACTCAAGGTAGAACCTTGAGGTACACCATTCTCTAATATCCTGACGGAAGACAAAGTTGTTCCAATTCTCACCTTAAATCGACGATCTCGCAAAAAGATGCAATAAGAAGAGGGAGATTTCCTCTAAAACCCCACTTATGCATTTTATGTAGTATATGGTAGCGCCAAGTCATGTCATAAGCTTTGTTAAGGTCAAAAAATACTGCAACCAAATGTTCCCGTTTTCTAAAAGTTGTTTGGATGGCATGTTCTAAGTAAACTATCTGGTCGGTGGTTGAACGGAATTTACGGAAACCCGACTGGCTATCCGAAAGGAGCCCACCGGATTCCAGCAGCCATACAAGTCGGTTATTAACCATTCTCTCTAGAAGTTTACCCAGAGTTGAAGTCAAACTTATAGGTCTATAGCTAGACGAAATTAACGGATCTTTGCCAATCTTTAGAATCGGAATGACGATAGCCTCCTTCCATGCATAAGGGTAAGTTCCTTCATGCCAAATTCTGTTATATACTGAGAGTAGGTAGAGTTTAAAATCTGAAGTCAGATTACACAGCATAATATTGGTGATAGAGTCAGGGCCAGGAGCAGACGATTTTAAAGATGATAGTGCCGAATCTAATTCAGTCAGGTTGAAAGGAACGTTATAAGGCAGAGTTTCATCCGTCTTAAAATGCACGACTTGTTCCTTTGTACGCTTGACTCTGAGGAAACCAGCGTCATAGTTTGACGAACTACTTGAACTTTCAAATTGGTCTGCAATTAGATCAGCAATAATCTGAGGGTTACAGGTAATTACCTCATCCTCATACTTGAGGTACCCGATGGGAGGATTATATCCTCTTCCTGAGACACGCCTAACTCTATTCCAACATTCCTGGGATGTTGTATCTGATGAGATTCCAGATACGTAGTTAGACCAAGAGGTTCTCTTACTCGCAAGCGTTATACGACGGGCTTTTGCACGGGCTTTTTTGAACAATATAAAGTTCTCATTATTGGGATATCGTTTGAAGCGATTGAATGCAGCTTTTTTGATCTTTATGGCATTTTTCACTTCAGTATTCCACCAAGGAACTCTTTTCTGGTAATGTGCTCCTCCAGATTTAGGTATAGACATTTCAGCAGATGTTAAAATTGAATTTGTAATATTTTCTACATCCTGTTCAAGGGAATCGCTGTGTGTTACTACTCGCAGATAATCTCTAAAAGCGGCCCAGTCAGCTTTTCTAACAAGCCACCGCTGTGGGCAAGCTTGCACTGGGACGTGAGTATCTGTAGTGATCACTATAGGAAGTGATCACTTCCATGAAGATCGTCAAGAGCTTTCCACTGAAGCCTATGCGATATACGGGAAGATGCGATGCTGAGATCTATTCGCGAAAAGGAATTTGATCGCGCGTTAAAGTAAGTCGGTGATCCATCATTCAGTAACACTAGGTCTGGTGAATGTAGTATGTATTCAACCATACGTCCTTGTTGATCTTTGGAATGTGAACCCCAGAGTTGGTTGTGTGCATTGAAATCACCGAGGAGAAGAAACGGAGTTGGGAGCTGTCTGATTACATCTTGTAGCTCCTGAGTTTGCCAGTTGCCATCTGGTAGGTAAATGCTACAAACAGTTAAAGTAATTGGAGCAGACAGCCGTGCAGCCATAACTTGTAGGTTTGAATTAATACGAACAAGTTCAGATGGCAGATCATCTCTCACAAGAACAGCTACACCTCCTCTTCTTCGGATCAGCGGCACAGCATCATTCCTATATATCTTATAGCTTCTAAGAGAATAACGTTGTCCAGGAATAAAATGTGTTTCCTGTAGTGCTACACACAAAGGCTTATGTTCTACTAGCAGTAACTTGAACGAGCAGTAATTATAAACACAGCCATGGATATTCCATTGGAGAATATTATCCATTGAGCAGATGTATGAAAAAATGATCACGGTTTAGGTTTCCGCGCCCGACCTTTCTCCCATCCTCTGCCTCGTTTTTTAACTATTTTAATAGGGTCTGAGGAGGCAGACTGCCTCTCATCAGAGTTAGTATCGACCGATGTCCTTCGCTTCCTCTTTTCAGATTCAGACGCAGTTATGCTTAAGATACTCTCAAGGCTTTCTTGTCTCGTTATGGTAGGGCGTTGAGGTGACCCTTCCAGTATCGTAATAACAGGTTCTTTAAAATTGTCCTTTGTTACGAAGACAGCTTTCATTGCAGATACAAGTAACGGAGTGATTTCCTTAACCAAGGTGGATGCATCTAACGTAGATGAAGGTAGGGAGGCTACCGAAGCATAAGACATATTGTAAGTTGGTGTTCTTACAACAACACGAGCACGCGCTTCTCCATAAGGTATATTTTCTTTTACCTTCAGCTCCTGTATTGCAGCTTCTTCTTTGTACTTGGGACAATCTCTAGATCTAGCACTGTGATTTCCTGACAATTCCACAAAGTACCGGTTCCTCACATTGTTTACCTTCGTGAAATGGTTTTCCACAGCTACACACCTGTGAGGAATTACATTTCAGAGAGGTATGTCCAAACTTCTGGCACCTAAAGCACCTAAGCGGTGCAGGGACATATAACCTGACTTTCAACCTATAGAAGGCCACTTTAACAAATTCCGGTAGTTTAGCCGTGTTGAAGGTCAAGACGTGATTCGCTGTGTCCACCATCTTGCTATCTACCTTAGACTTGATACGTCTAACTTCCAATACTCCCTGATCTGAAAGTTCGGTCTTTATCTCATCTACATCACAATTAAGAAGATCTCTGCAAAATATAACACCACGCGATATATTCATCGTTCGGTGTGGAAAAACTTCAATATCAAAATCGCCAAGTCTTGTAAGTCTAAGTAATCGAGAAGATTGAGGATGTGTTCTCGTTTCTACAAGCAATCCCTCTTTGATCTTACGAACGGACCTTAATTCTCCAATTACCCCAAAAAGCAGTTTGTTTAGAATAAATGGGCTTATTCTATCAAAATCTCCATCAATTCTTTTAATGATCAGGAACCGCGGACTAGCCAACTTTTCCTGACTCATATCTTGGTTTTTTGATGAGGTTTTCTCCTCAGGTTCTGTCACTGTCGAACCAGACAGGCCTGAATATGCAGGTAGAGGCTCCCCAAGAAGTTTTGGTTGTGAATGCATAAAATTCCCACGAGTATGGTCCGAAAAGAAGTCCGCCGTGGCAGAGCGTCCAGTACCACGGTAAGGCTAATTACTACCGGAGGTCACCAGGTATCCGGAGCGCACCGTTAGCGACTGTCTCAAGTGCAGCCATGCACTCCTCGGCACGGTGCCAACACCTTGAGTTACTGATTTGGTAGCGCAGTTTACTCTGCCCAAAAATCGTTAATCAAAAAACAAAGCCAAGTCGTCAACCAAAAGGATCCAGGGGCCCGTTAGCACCGTCATAGGGTAAAAACTACCCTCAGGTGAGCCCTCCCACCACGACAAGGTGGGCCCATGGGAGGGAATAATAATAATAATAATAATAATAATAATAATAATAATAATAATAATAATAATAATAATAATAATAATAATAATAATAATAATAATAATAATAATAATAATAATAATAATAATAATAACACGAGGTGTCATCTTCTGTCCAGCCCTACTTAACTGTACAGAAGAGGAGATAAGGAAGGAAATGGCAGACCAAAAGTTATTGAGGTACGACGGTTAAAGACGCGAAGGGACGGTATATTAAAAGACACGCCGAACCACGTTCTTACCTTCGATACACCGGTTCTACCCAAAAGATAAAGGTCGCTTTCTATTCATTAGAAGTACGGCTGTATGTTCCAGCTCCGTTGAGGTGCTTTAAGTGCCAGAAGTATGGCCATACATCCGTTAGATGTACATTAGAACAGGTGTGTATATGCGGAAAATTGATACATGAAGGATTTCCGTGTGAGGAACCGCTCAAGTGTGTGTTGGGGCAACCCTCTGCGCGTTCACAGGTATGTCCTGTGTATAAGCAGGAGGTTGCCATCCAGGAAAAAGGCAAAGGAAAGCTTAAGCTATTTTGATGCTAAGAAATTGGTAGTTGGCGCACCCCTACTCAGAGGATATCATATGCCCAGATGGCAATACGGAAACCGGAAGTCAGTCTCTTAGTAAAGGAGCTGATTCCGGAGTTAGTCAAAGCCTTAAAAGTGAATTTGTTATCCCTAAGGAGATGGCACCAAACATAAAAACTGGAGAGCACAGTATATCTGCGACCTCTAAAATACAGCGTTCTCGAGCCGAGTCGGAATGCAGCTCGAAATCTGCAATGGTGGTTGTAGAAACCGGAAACGGGTACGAAGCGCGTCCACTATTAGTGAGTCGTCTGCTACCGACCGTATTGAGGATCCCTATTCTCAGCAAAAAAAAAAGAGGATGGCAAAGGGGAGACCCAGACTGCCACCCAAGACGTCAGATGTGACCTCCCAGCAATCTGCTGGTGGGGAATCACAAAAGTCATAAGTCTGTGATAAAGTTAGTGATACAAATCTGTGATATTTTTGAGTAAAGCATCGTTTGTCTAATTATCTGTTTGTCCTTTGTTCATATACTTACCTGTTTATTTATTTATCTATGTGCTCTTTTAACTGTTTTGTCTTATTTAATTATCTTATTAATGGATAAAGTCCTTCAATGGAACGTTAGAGGGATTATTCAAAAGTATTGCGACGTTAAGCTCCTTATACAAGAGCACAATCCAATGTGTTTCTGTATCCAAGAGACCCATCTCAGGCAAGAACAACCATATGCTCTGAGAGGGTACAATGTGGAACGAAAAGAACCGCAGTTGCGTCAGAGAGGCAGGGGAGGAGTAGCTATACTGATGAGAAGCGACGTCGTATATGATAGATTACCTATCAATAGCCAGCTACAGGTACTGGCAGTCGCCATCGGTGGTAAGCTTAAGTTCACCCTTGCCAATATATACTTACCTGAATACAACTGGACGGTAAAAGATCTCGAGGAAGTTGTACGTCAGCTACCAAAGCCGCTGATGTTGATGGGTGACTTCAACGCACATAATCTGCAATGGGGATCGCGGAAAACGGATTCAAGGGGACGTGTGATAGAGAGCTGGCTGGAGACAGACGATCTGGTCTTACTAAATACAGGCAAGCCGACTAGCTTCAATACCATCTCCAATACCGTAGAAGCCATAGACCTAACTATCGTGTCTAGTTGCTTAGCAACACGTTTTACCTGGCGAACGATAGAGGACTTACATAACAGCGACCATTTCCCTATCATCACAGAAACATGCATACCGACCCCGGCGCAAAATACGGCGAAGAGATGGGATACGGCCAAGGCAGACTGGGAACGGTTCGCGTTCAACCTGCGCACACCTGATAGCTTAGACGTAAGCTCTATCACCAATGCTATCGTGAAAGCTGCCGAGGCTAGCATTCCACTCACCAAAGGCAAGCTTCCAAGGCGTTCTGTCCCTTGGTGGAACGGTGACGTCAGCCAAGCGATCAGGGACCGGAAGTCTGCCTTCAACAGATTCCGAAGAACCCCCACCATAGAAAACTTGATCACCTTCAAAAGGCTGAGGGCAGAGTGCAGACGAGTGGTACTGAAATGCAAGCGCGATACATGGAACCACTACACGTCTACTATAACGCCAACATCTGAAATACGTGAAGTGTGGAGAAAGGTTAGCGGCATGGATGGCAAACGTAGAACGCATATACTTACTAGTATAAAGACGTCCGACGGAAACACTGTAGAGGATAGCAACCAAATTGCAAATGCTCTTGCGCAGCACTTCGCTGGTGTAAGTAGCTCCGAAAATTACACCCAAGCATTTAGAGATAGTTTGCCCCTGCACGAGACTAAACACGATTTCAGTGCCAGTCAAGAACTATGCTACAACTTAGCCTTTACGATGACGGACCTCGATACAGCGATTGACACCCTCAAACTATCAGCACCCGGTAGTGACACGATTTCCAATGAAATGCTTAAGCACCTAACGAGCGACATAAAAAGAGTATTGCCAAGCCTATACAATACGCTTTGGCTTAGTGGTACATACCCTGAAGAATGGAGGAGCGCCATTGTCATCCCTATTCTCAAACCAGGAAGAGAGCCCACCGCCCCCAGTAGTTATAGGCCTATTAGCCTCACTTGCTGTTTGGGTAAACTACTGGAGAAGATGGTAAACGCGCGACTTCAGAAGTACCTGGAGGAAAACAGCATACTAGTAGAATACCAGGCCGGCTTTAGGAAAGGCAGGTCCACCATCGATCATTTGGTAGGCCTAGAGTACCGCATCCAGGAAGCCTTTCGGAAGAGGAAACATGCAGATAGCTGTTTTTTTCGATATCAAAGGTGCGTATGATATGACCTGGAGAGAGGTATCATGCGAAACCTACACAAATATGAAATCAGGGGTAACATGGCGTTGTTTATCGAATCCTTCCTTAGCAATAGGAGGTTTAGAGTGCGAGTTGGAAACATACTGTCTGGAGAAAAGGGACTTGAAAGCGGCGTACCGCAGGGTTCAACTCTAAGCTGTACTCTCTTTGCTATTGCCATCAACGAAATCTGCAAAGACGTTGATTGTGTGATAGCAAAGTACATGTACGTAGATGACGTGGCTTTCTTGACAACGGGAAAAACTATTGGTGCAGCTGTAGGGCAGATGCAGACATCGATTGATATAATAACAACCGCTACATCAAAAGTCGGCTACCAGTTCTCGGTTGAAAAGACGCAATGCGTCCATTTCTGCAGACTGAGAAGACCGCACTACGATCCGCTCTTGTAGCTGAACGGGACCCCTATAGAGTGCTCCGACAATGCTAAATTCCTTGGCTTGATTTTCGACAGGAAGCTTACGTGGTGTCAGCATATTAATGCTCTCGTTAGTAAGTGCAAAGCCAAAATGAACCTGGTAAAATGCCTTGCGCACACAAAATGGGGAGCCGACCCCAAGAGTGCTCGGCATCTATCAAAGTTTAATCCTATCGCGACTAGAATATGGCTCAATAGTCTACTCATCGGCCCGAAAGAGCATTCTAAGAAAGCTAGATGTGATACATCACTTGGGCATCAGATACGGAATAGGTGCTTTTCCAACCAGCCCGGTTAGCAGCCTCCACTGTGAATCAGGCATGATTCCTTTAGATCTCAGGAGGAATATGCTGATGTTGACATATGCAATGAGATTAAAGACTACACCAAGTAACCCCAACAACCAGCTACTTGTAGAGGCCAATAACCTGTACCGAAACAGACCTACAATTACCCGACCGTTTACTGTAAGGGTACAAGAATGCTTAGAAAGGGTCAATTATGAAAGGGTAGTAGAGGAACAGGGGGGAAATGAACTAACAAGTATTTCCATAAAGAAATGTATCACAACTCAATGGCAGCAATCCTGGGATCAAAACAACACAGTACTTCGATCCATAAAACCGGAAGTCAAGGTAGGATACGAGTTAACGGGCCTAACAAGAAGAGATGCAATTATAGTGCACAGGCTACGAATAGGACATACGACACTCACACATAAACACTTGTTAAGTGGCCAACAACCACCAATGTGTGACGAATGTCAAACTCCGATAAGCACTACCCACCTAGTATGCGAGTGTCCAAAGTATGCCGAACAGAGAAGGATCTGGGATCTTCAAAACAGATATGCTGAAAATCTGAAAGAAAAGAAAAATGAGTAAAACGCTAAGCTTCTTAAAGGCGACGCACCTATTTGAGGAACTATAGAAGTGTAGCTTGTGGTTATGGGTAATGCTATAAAGGTTAGTATAGTTACTTGTGTATTAAGAATTATTGCTACCCACCTGTACAATGTACATGCATATTCGTATAAGTAAAGGGTTTGGTGCTAATAGCCTGAGCAGCTGATGCACCGAGGAGGGGTTTTAGTGGGTATGCCAGTTTGGAGACTCCCGCACTATCACCGCAATGAGTCGGTGATGTCCATAAAGGATTTCCCCTCCTCCACAAAAAAAAAAAAAAAAAAATAATAATAATGTACTTTCAATAACCAATTCAATATTAAAGGCGGCGGAAGCAAGCATTCCCAAATCCGGCACAAAAAATATTAAACGACCCCTCCCTTGGTGGAATGAGGAGGTTAAAAATGCAATCAGGTCTAAAAAGGCTGCTTTTAGAAAATATCAAAGGCAGCCTACAATAGAAAATCACATTGAGTTTAAAAAAGCACGGGCAGTTAGTCGACGGGTTATACTAAGTAGTAAACGATCAAGCTGGCATGATTATACATCCACTATAACATCTGATAGCGATGTAAGCCAAGTATGGATGAAAATAAAAGCAATAAATGGAAAATACAAAGACCAGTCAATTCGTTGTATAGCGACATCCGGAAATAACCTAACGGATAATCCGAATGAAATAGCTAACATCATGGCCGAACATTATTCGAAAATGAGTAGTTCGGAAAATTATGATGCAGAGTTCCGCGCAATAAAAGAAGGGAAAGAACACGACATATCATTTGCTAGTAATACCAGTAATAATTGATCCAATTTTATACATAAACGGTAAACCGATAAGATGTACAGAGTCAGCGAAATTCCTCGGTCTAACTTTTGACAGACGTCTCTCTTGGTCGGCACATATCGAAAACTTAAAAAATAGATGCCTAAAAACCCTTAATGTTATAAAAGTGTTAGCGAACACGAGATGGGGATCTGAACCTAACATTTTATTAAGGACATACCAGTCATTAATTCTATCTCGTATTGATTATGGATGTGTTGTGTATTCATCTGCGCGAAAGTCTATGCTATCAATACTTGATAAAATACATAATAGCGCAATTAGATACTCAATTGGTGCTTTTCCAACTAGCCCTGTTGAGAGTATCTACTGCGAGTCAGGTTTATCATCACTAGAAATAAGAAGAAAGTGGATATTACTGAAATACATCACTAAAATTAAATCGTTACCAAATCATCCAAATAATGTAATAATAGAATTAGATAACGATTCATATCAATTACGACCAACCATCACCAGACCAGCTGCAATAAGATGCTCGGAACACTTAAAGCACGATAATATTATTGTACCCCGTTTATTCAGTAACTATGTGTCGGACCTGGAACCGTGGATATTGCCTGAAATACAAATAAGGAAAGATCTGATCTATCTGAATAAAAAAAATACCACACACAACCTTTTTCAAGAAAAATTTACCAATATATGTAATGAATATAAAAATTACGTAATAATATATACCGACGGATCAAAAAGCGATCGTGGCGTGGGATGCTCGATTATATCCCAAAATATGTCACAGAAGTGGGTTCTACACCAGGACTCTAGTGTCAACTTTGCTGAAAAGTATGCTGTTTGGCAAGCTCTTCTGTATTGTGCGTCAATACCTCAAAAAAAGGAATATATTATTGCAAGTGACAGTATAAATATACTCTCAGACTTATCCGAAATCTATTCTAATAATGCCCTTACTAAAAAGATGCAATCGGTATTGCGTAATTTGGAAGATGCTGGCACTCATGTCGTTTTTATATGGATACCAGCTCACAAGGGTATAACAGGAAATGAATTAGCAAATAATGCAGCACGAGAAGCCGCAGTCCAACCAGTGCAAGAGAACGAGATAGATGTAAATGACGTTATAACGTATCTAAAACAAAAGACAATAGATGCATGGCAACAAAAATGGGAAGCTACTAATACCAACTTGACAATGATCAAAAAGCACGTGAAAGGAATGTTCCATATAAAAAACACAACGAGACAAGACATGGTAAAAACTCATCGCGTAAGAATTGGCCACACTAGAATTACACATGAGCACCTAATACAAGGTAAACCTGCACCCACGTGTGAGCTATGCCATGAGATACTCACCGTCAAACACATAATTTGTGATTGCTTGGCCTACAATATAAGAGGATGTTACATTATATACAACCTGACTTCCCAGAAAACCTGCAGTGTGATGAAAGGATAAGAAACACACTAAACTTTCTGAGATCAATAGACGTGTACCGGAATATATAGATATTCACATAGAATAAAGTTATACTGGTAAATTTTAAGACGAAATGACCTCAGCAGTTGAATGTCTTAAAACTAAAAAAAAAAAAAAAAAAAAATAATAATTTGAATTTGAATTTGAATTTGAATTTTATTACCATAATATATACAATTTTAGGGTCCGACTAAGTCTTAGAGACTTGTGTGTCGGTTCCCATATATATACAATAAGTTTATTTACAATAAAATTCTACTGAAATGTATTTCCCTTTATGACGCTGTACTTTTGATTTACCAAAAACCATTTATTAAACCATTCCATAATTTTACATAGTTATTCAATTTACAATCCATTAAAAATTTCCATTGCCATCTGTCAAAAACCATATCCAATATCCAGTACCAATTTCCATTACCAATTTCCATAAGCCGGAATCATGTTCCATAATCCATTCCATAATTTTACATAATTATTTTACTTTCTTCTAACCAGTCCATTCGTCATCCATGTCTATTTAACGTAAAGCGAGAGTCAAGTTCCATATTCCATATCCATTCCATAATTTTATGTAATGATTCTGTTTAATACCCAAGTATTTTAGCTTTCTCATTATCATTTGTCATTTAACCATATCCGCATACCCATTTTCCATAATAATAATCAATTTCCATTATACGCCATCCTCCGTCAACATTCTTTTATCCAAATTCGCTCAGTACCATTCAGTAACATCTCAAATTTTTTTTCTATTACCCAATAATTTTTTTTTTCCATAATCCATTAGTTATTATGCGTTAATAGGTATAGTAAACCAGAATCGTAATCGCGCTTCAAATAAGCACATAAATTAATAAACCACTTGTTTAAATTTTCCCATGCTTCCTTTTTACACAACCGTTAATATTAATAACAAAAATAGAACCCGTTCTAAAATGTCCCTAAAATTTTTTTTTTATTTTTTTTAAAAAACGATAAGTAAACAAAAAGTGTATATTAAAAAAAAATAAAATAAAATAAATTTGTATCACACTAAAATATTACAAAAGTTATTAAAATTGGAATTTATATCCATAAATCAACATTTTTCTTGTTAAAATCCGTAGATATTGAAATCAAGTATGTACGTTAATAATAATAATAATAATAATAATAATAATAATAATAATAATAATAATAATAATAATAATAATAATAATAATAATTCAAATTCAAATTCAAATAGTTTATTTTCAAATCTTTCATACAGTTATAGGTCCTGCTAAGCCTCAGACTTGTCAGCAGGTACCGAATTACATGACATATTATAGTAAATACAATATTAAATTATACCTAATATACAATGACGCCGTGTGAATGAGTGCAATCATTAAATTAATTATGAATTATGATACGATGTTGTTACATACTAATGAAACGTTACAGCTGCATTCAATTTTTTTTTCTTTTTTTTATAATTGAATTGAATTGAATTTCTTTATTTCGGAATATATACAGTCTTAGGTCCGACCAAGTTAAAAAACTTTACGGTCGGTGCCTTACTTAAAATATTATATTTTAAATACAGTCCGTTTTATTTTACATAATGACTATTCTAACACAAGAGTACATTAATTTAGTATTTTAACATCTATACTGCAGTATATTTATAATACTTAATAAAATAACCTTTAATTATATTTTGTTACATTACCTGGCTTTTTACAGTTTTAACTTATATATTATTGCATTTAACATAAAAATTTAATTTGCATTATTAAGTATATTAATCATTAATTGAAAAACGTACAAAATCAACAAAGATTGTAATTCTAATTTATTTATTTATTTTTTTTTACAAAGAAGAAAAAAAATATATGTATGTAAAATCATTTCTTTGTTAAAATTTTGCCATAAATATTCAAAATTCAAAATAATAATAATAATAATAATAATAATAACCCGCAAGGGGTTTGGCTGTCCGTCAAACTTTGGGGAGTTGCGACCCCACGAACCTTAGCAAATCCTTCCCCACCCAATCCCTAATCCCTCCTCACGCCTACTCTACAATCCGTTTGTGTCGTCCTCTTTGCAAGTTCTGGTATGTCTTTTGTTTGATGTTCTGGAGACCAAACTCCTTTAATAAAGGCGGAATCCAAGGCGTTATACGTACCGTGGCGAGGGATGAGTGGCCACACGTAGCTGGTCACTAACGGTGTCTGTCGGGTAACTGGCTACCCCTGGCAGTAATTATAGCCTTGTCATGGTAAGGGAGCACTGGCATGATGGACGTATAGTTCTTCCCAATTCGTGGGACTGATATGCATAATAATTATCAATCTAAAGAGGACCCATCCTCTGAAATGGGCGCTGAGGAAGGACAGCGGAAAAAACCTCAAGCTGATAACCCCTTCGCTAGAGGAGGGAAAGTGGGCAGATCTCCCAAACGGTCGAGTCCCTACTTAAAAGGTGAAGTACATAGAGAAAAACCAGAAGAACTAAATAGTGAACAAAGTAGCTCAAATGAAAACTCACTCCGTACGGAAAAAACTGAAATATACCAAACAGTAATAGAGCCAAAAGATACTAAACATGTATCCCAAACTAGTGATAGAAAAGATGAGGAATACGATTCTAGGGCAGAAACAACCGATACCAATGTAGCAAAAGCGCAGAAACGCAAACGAAACCGAAGGCACACAAAAATAACGGAACAAATCCCTTTAGAAAGCTTTTCCGAATATTACCATGTGATATCGATGGAAGAGAGTGACTTTCTATCGTTGTCACCCTTCCAAATACAAAAGAAAATCTTTGAAGTGGTAGGAAAAGAAGTACCAATAAAAAAAATAGGACGGAATCAACTTAGCGTGAAAATTGAAAACCAGGAGGATTTGGAAAAACTTAAAACACTGCAAACTATTAATGGAAAAACAACCACAGTAACACCAAACGACCGAATGAACAAATCCATAGGGGTAATCACGAGTATTGACCTTAAGGCATGTAGTGACGAAGAAATCCTGGAAGAACTTAAACAACAGAAGGTAATAGCTGTGGACCGATTCAAAAGGAAAGAAGGTGACAACCTGTCAATAACATCCTCTATAAAATTAACTTTTAGCAGCTCCAAGTTGCCGCAATACATAAAAGCAGCTTACCTTATACTTAAAGTACGCCCATACATACCAAAGCCGATGAAATGTTTTAGATGCTTGCGATACGGTCACCTTTCAAAAGCATGCATAAAACAAGAGATCTGCGAATGTGGTAAACCAGTACACGCGGAAGGAACAGAATGTCAAACGCCACCTGTGTGTGTCAACTGTGGAGGAGCACATACAACGCGTTCACCTACGTGTGAAGTTCTTCAAAAAGAAAAAGAAGTTTGTAAAGTAAAAGTTATACACGATATAAGCTTTAGAGAAGCAAGAAGTATGGTGTACAGTAAATCATACGTGACAAAAGATAAATCATATGCAGATCAGGCTAGAACTACCAATAAACCAAACATACCTCTTACCATCACCACGAGAAAAGCCACCACATATAAAAAGTTGGGCAACTAACACCCAGACCCCGGATACAGAAATATATGAAACGGACACAGACGATAGTCAAGTGTCCCAAGAGATAAAAAAACCAAAAGGTTGGCCTCGTGGGAAACCGCGAATTAACATGAGAAAGAATCCGTTGATTACAACTTACGTGAAAAAAAAGTAACTACTTTGATAATTAATTGTGATAAAGAACTGTGATAAAGAACTGTGATAAAGAAATGTGATAAAAGAACTGTGATATTTTAAAATTTGTACATAGTATTTTGTTTCGTCCTTTGCATGTGTACCCAAATATCTTATTTATTATTTAATTGTTATATTCCTTTTGTATACACTTGACTACTAATCCTTTATGTATTCCAAAATGCCACATAAATCATCAGAAACAATTATTCAATGGAATTGCAGAGGCATTAAAAACAAATATGATGAGTTGAGAGAGTTGTCAAATAAAACTGAACCTATGGTAATAGCGCTACAAGAAAGCAAACTAAGAATAGACGAAATATTCTGGTTGGGAAATTATACTATCTTTAATAGACCACAAGCAATAGAACCAGGCGGTCGTAGCCGTGGTGGAGTAATAACTATGGTTAGGAAGGACGTGACCTCTAAAGAAGTAATAATAAATACTGCTATACAAGCAAACGCAATAGAGATAAGATCAAGTAAACATTTCTATGTTTTGAACGTATACTTACCAGATTCCCGTTGGTCTCCGGCACAAATGCAAGACCTAATGAGACAAGTACCATCCCCAAAACTAATAGTAGGCGATTTCAACTGCCATAACACACTATGGGGAGCGATGTACACGAATCCGAAGGGAGACACCCTAGAAAGTATAATAAATGAGAATGGTCTAATTATCCTAAATAATGGAAAACCAACTCACCTAAACGAAGCAAGTAGAACCTTTAGCGCGATAGATCTTTCTCTGGGTTCACCAATAATAGCACTGAACGCGAATTGGGAGGTCATGGAGGATGCCCATCACAGTGACCACTTTCCTATAAGAATAGAGTTAAATATCAACAGGTATGAATACGAGGCAGATTGGAAATATAATACCAAGAAAGCAGATTGGGATAAATATGCAGCAGTTATGCAAACTCCTAATGTTGAAACGCAACTAGAAGAAGCGGTAGAAAATTTAACAAATGCCATGAACGAAGCCGCCGCTAAATCGATTCCGCGTAAGGGAGGGATTATAAAACGACCTCCAGTACCCTGGTGGAATGAAGAAATCAGGAAACTTAATAAAACAAAAAAACGACTCCTGAACCGATATAGAAGGAATCGCACAGAAGAAAATTTTATAGAGTTTAAGAAAGCAAGAGCGAAAGAGCGATTTGAAAAAAAGAAAGCTCAAAAAATATCGTGGAAAGAGTATACTTCCACACTAACAAATTCAAGCCAACAAGAGGAAATGTGGAGAAAGATAAAAAGTATAGTAGGGACTAGCAATCCACCAAACCAACCAACCTTAATTGTAGAGGGACACATATCATCAGATCCGCTTATAGTAACAAACTGCCTAGTAGATTACTTCCACAGCGTGTCTGCCGATAGCCAATACTCACAAACATTTTTGAACACAAAACGAACCGAAGAACGCATAACAATAAACTTTGAAAGCGAAGGGACAGAAGTATACAACATACCTTTCACAATAAATGAAATGGAAAACGCACTGAAAAAAACAAAAGATACAACCCCCGGGTACGACAGAATCACTTTTAGTATGATCCAACACTTACCTATTCATATCAGAATGCTACTACTAGAGCTATACAACAAAATATGGAATACGGGTATATACCCAGCGGCATGGAAATTAGCATCAATAATACCAATACCTAAAGAAGGCAAAGATATCAACAAACCTGAAAACTATAGACCAATCTCTTTGACATCGTGCCTATCAAAGCTCTTGGAGTCCATGGTAAACTTTCGATTAGTAACCTATTTAGAAAAGAAAGAAAACTAAGCAAATATCAAGCAGGTTTCAGGAAAGGCTACTCAACATCAGACCAACTGCTGTATTTGGACTATATTATTAACGAGGCTTTCACGAATGTCCAACATGCCACTGCAGTCTTTTTTGATATTCAGAAGGCTTACGACACGGTATGGAGATATGGGATCCTCAAAAAATTGTATGATTGGAACTACAAGGGAAACTTACCTAAATTTATAGATAGCTTCCTTAAAATCGTCTCATTCAAGTGAAGGTAGGAAGAACGAAGTCCAAGGTGGTCTCTCAACAGAACGGTATTCCCCAAGGATCCATACTGAGTGTTACACTTTTTGCTATCGCCATGAATAACATAGCGGACAATATTACGGAAAACACTAAAGCCCTACTTTACGTCGACGATCTCTGCATAATTAGAACAGGAAGAGACCTACAAGAAATCACAGATACTCTTCAACAGGATATAAACAATATATCGGAAGAAGCTGAATTACGAGGGTTCGCCTTTTCAACTATTAAAACGAAAAGTATCCATTTTTGTCGCCTCCCACACCCACACGACGTGCCACTACTAAATTTGAAAGCAGTCCAAATACCAAGTGTCCAGTATATAACATTCCTAGGCGTAACGTTAGATAACAAGCTAACTTGGGTAAAGCATATAAACACCATAATCACAAAATGTAAAATTACGACCAACAGGATCAGAGTGCTTGGAAACTACACATGGGGTGCCGACAAGGAAACGTTGTCCAAAATTATCAATGCCTTTATATTAAGCAAGATAATGTATGGTTCAGAAGTGTACAGTTCCGCTTCGAAGTCCCATATAAAAAAAATTCAATCGATATAGAATAAAGCAATGCTTATAGCAACCGGCGCATTTCGCACATCACCAGTGGATAGCCTCAACGTAGAGAACAACTCCTTACCTCTACAACTAAAATTTGTACAACAAAAACTTAATCTTGGAGTAAAGCGACACGCTAAGCAAAATCATTTCCTTGCGGAACTTATCAGGAACCCTACATTACATATTAGGTATGATTGGCAACAAACACGAACTATACCAGCAATCGTGCATATCCACAAAAGCCTTAAATCGGAAAACCTTCTTGACCTTAACATCTGGGAATCAAGAGGTGATAAAATGCAATGGGAACTGATACCACCCAAAATTCAGAAACGATCAATTGAACACATAAGGAGAGAGGGAAACACAAACCCCCTGTATGTTGGAACGTGGAATACCAAGGAAAAGAAGGGATGTGCAGTAATACATAATGATGCAATAGCAGCGTGGAGATTTGGAAATTGTTATACTCTCGAAAGTATAGAACACATCGCAATGTTGAAGGCACTAGAAATATGTAAAACCAAAGCACCACAAGTTACTACAATTATATGCAGCCTACAAACAATAAAACCACTTTACGACGTGTTCTCTGAAAATCCCTTAACAAGAAAAGTGATAGAAACGTGGAATGAGCTAGATCGATTGGGAAAAAGGGTAGACATAATATGTATAGCCAAAGACAGTAAACACGAAGAACTAATAAGAGCAACAACAGCAGCAAAACACGCTAGTATGTCAAGAACGACAAGACGGATAAGGAACGTTACAATACCAGATACATTAAACTTAATCAAGTATACAATGAAACAAAAATGGGAAAACCAGTGGTCTACGGCAAAGACACAACTGAAATTAGTGCAAACAAATACAAATAAGCATCTTACCACCAACACATTAAAACGAAAAGATCAAGTCGTGATAACTCGCTTACGGATAGGACATACCAGAATCACACATAGCTACATTCTACTCAAACAAAGGCAGATGAAATGTACCCAATGCGGAGATAAATTGACTGTACAGCACATTATGGAGGAATGCACAATGCTGCAATACTATAGAACAAAACATAATATAACTGGAATGCACACGCTATCGAACAGCAAAGAGTTCCATAATGCCCTTAACTATATCAAAGAAATAGGTTTATACACAGAAATATAGCTAATACTTGCAGAGAGAAAGAGCATCAGGGAAGTAACCTGGAAAAACATTTTACACAACCATTAGAAGCGTGCCAATTACCAATGCCTCTTTATGGACAAAGATATGGAAAAAAAAAAAAATAATAGTAATACCTCCCCAAAGGATACACCTTGTCGTGGTGGGGAGGCTTAGTAGCCACTGTTGTCAGCAGTGGTGAAGCTAAGTATCCTAATGCTCGTGTGTCTTAGTATTTTCTTTGATTGTTTCGATTTTGTCTTTTGTTTCTATGTCGGGGACCTAACCCCGTTAACAAAGGCGTAATCCAAGGTGTAATACGTACCGTGCCGAGGGATGAATGGCCATACGTTAGTTGGTCGCGAACGGTGTCTGTCGGGTACCAGGCAGCACCCGACATTAATTTTTGCCTTGCTGCGGTATGGACCACTGCCGTAGTTGACTTTTAGTTGTTCCTGACTCGTGGGGTTCTTATGAGTAAAAAAGCCAAACCAAATGAGGGTCTGTCCTCTGAAACAGACGAGAGAAGGTCTCGTAAAACACCTACCCAAACGATACAGGAAAAGGAGGACTTACCCCGGTTCCTGCTCGTTAAAAGCCTGGAAGGTGATTTTTCAAAGACGTCGCCTTTTTTGATAGCTAGGACATTGTACGGTATCATTGGGAACGCTAAGTCAGTTAAGAAGATTAGAGATGGGTTACTAATAGAGACCTCATCTTTCCTACAATCTAGGAAACTGTTGACTGTAAAACGACTGTGTGAAATGAATGTAGAGGTTACACCACACGTAACTCTGAACCAGTCGAAAGGAGTAATCTACTGTCCGGACTTATTAAATTGCACAGTTGATGAAATTAAAGAGGAGCTAAAAGATGAAAAAGTTATTGATGTTCGTCGTGTGCAGACTAGAAGAAATGGAACGTTAGTGGACACTCCCACCCATATCTTAACATTTAGCACACCAAACTTACCTCATCAAATCAAAGGTGGAATATATTTACTTCGAGTGCGACATTACATCCCATTGCCAATGAGATGTAGGAGATGTCAAACCTTTGGGCATTCGTTTAATAACTGCAAGCGAGAACAAATCAGTATATGTGGCAATGAGCTTCATGATGGGCCATGTAGAGATAACATTAGGTGCGTAAATTGTAACGGTATCCACTTAGCCAATTATAACAGGTGCCCAAAGTTTTTGGAGGAGATGCGCATACAAGAAATAAAAACTGTCAAAAAACTATCTTACTCCGATGCAAGAGAGGAATTAAAACTATCCCCAGTTGTCCCCTCTAGAAGCTATGCTACAGTAACGTCAACGTCGAATCATAGTACTGACGAAAGTGTCATAAGAACTTTATTACCGGAATTAGAGAAAATGATTGAAAGGAGTATTAAGAAACATTTAGACAATTACACCAATAGCGCATCTCAACAAAAGGAAGCTAGGGAAATACCTATGCCATCTGTAACAAGACAGAATGATATTGCAATAACAAATCCCGCTGAGTTTGTGCCTACAAACTATGAAGAAGATAAGATCTCGGAAACCTCCGAAAGTACATCTGTAGAGCAAATCGATTTAACGCAATTAGGCGCAGATGCATTATTAAAAAGACCCACGTCTACTAAAATAAAAAAAACTGGAAGAATTCAAAAAAAGAACAAACCAGGTTGGGTAAAAGGTCGTCCTAGAAAGATTAGCCTTAACCCAGATGAATTCTCAGACGAAAACCCGTCTACCAGTAGACAAAGAATAAGGACTCAAGGAGAGTCCGAAAAACAAACTGTGATATAACAAACTGTGATAACTGACTGTGATATTTTATGTGCATTGTCTATATTTATTCGTTACAAAAATTTATTTATTACATATCTGTAAATAGTTGTGTTTGTCCTATTTACAATCTATTTACTTATATATTTATCTGTCTATTTATTTATTTATTTATTATTTAATACGGTTCAAACCTCTAAAGCAATTAGTTCCATTAATATTAATACTAAAAACAAACATTTCAATAAAATGGCTACAGTACAATCAAGTAAACATCACATTATGAATAAGTTGGAAAACATATTACAATGGAACTGTAATGGTCTCAAGGCTCATTATTGTCAAATTAAGATGACTATGAGTGAATACGAGCCTTTTTGCATTTGTATCCAGGAAAGCCATTTAAAAGAGGCTGAAAGGTTTCACTTTAGGGGCTATACTGATTACAACAAAAACTACCTGACTAATACTAGAGCAAGTGGCGGAGTCGTTACCTACATTAAAAATAATATACCACATAGACCACTTAAGCTGCAGACCAATCTGCAAGTAGTAGCGGTTGAGGTCCAGTACCCAATAAAAGTAGCAATTTGTAATATTTATCTACCACCAATATATAACTGGACATTGCAAGAGTTAGAAAACGTGATTGATCAGATGCCAAAGCCTTACATAATAGTAGGAGATTTTAACGCGCACTCCCCTATGTGGGGATCCAATTCTATTGACACGAAAGGCAGAATAATAGAAAGGTTTATAGAAAACAACAATTTAGTAGTATTAAACACAGGGAAACCTACACACTTAAATACCAAAACCAAAAAATTTACTGCTATAGACCTAGCACTAAGTTCTGAAGCAATGGCGTTAAAATTAGAATGGGAAACCCATCGTGACTATTATGGGAGCGATCACTGTCCCATTTTCGTTTCAACTCAAATAGAAAAACAAATACGTACTATAGCAAAAACATGGAAAATTAAAAAAGCAGATTGGGAAAGATATTCACAAATTCTGGATAATATCCATCTAAATGAAAATCTAAGCATTGAAGAAAAAGTGAATTCTTTCACACACAGTATAATTGATGCGGCATCATACTCAATTCCAGAAACGAGTGGAAAATTAAAAGCGAACAGTGTTCCATGGCGGTCCAACGAAGTTAAAGGCTCAATAAAAGAAACACGAAAATTACTTAATACTTTTAAGCATACACCTACATCATAAAACCTTATAGCTTTCAAAAGATCAAGAGCCAAAACACGTAGAATAATTTTAAATGCAAAAAGGAAATCCTGGCAGGAATATGTTAGCAAGTTCAATGCACAAACTTGTAGCAGTGAAATATGGCGAAAAGCTAAAGCAGTAGCTGGTAAACGAACTAAAGAGATTTCGCCACTACTAATAGCAAACTGTAATGCTGATATTGCAGAAGCTATGGCTACTCAATTTGAGAAGAATAGCAGCCCCGAAAATTACAGTGAGCCCTTCCAAAAAATAAAACAAGAACAAGAAAGGGATATTAGCTTCACCACTGATATAAAGCTAGACTACAATAACCCATTCACTGCCAATGAATTAAGTAAAGCTCTAGAAAATACCAAAGACACTGCTCCTGGTCCAGATAAAGTCGTATACGTGATGCTTAGAAACCTACCTGTAACAAAAAAGGAACAACTGTTAGGTATTTATAATGACATTTATACACAAGGTACCTGCCCCGTACAATGGCAACACTCGGTCATAATACCCATAGCTAAACCCGGAAAAGACAACACCGATGCAATAAATTATCGACCTATATCTCTTACATGTTGCCTAAGCAAGATTTTGGAAAAAATGATAAGCCGGAGGTTGATGTGGTTGCTGGAAAGCAAACAATTGATATCTACATACCAAACAGGGTTTCGAAAGTCTCACAGTATTACAGATGAAGTGGTATACCTGGAGAACCACATACTTCACTGCTTTATAAAACGAAGGCATATGGTGGCAGTCAGTTTTGACCTGCACAAAGCGTACGAGCTAATGTGGAGGTACAGTATAATTAAGCAAATGCAGGAATGGAACTTTAAAGGTAACCTTCCACAAATTATTAAAAGCTTTTTATCGTTCCGTAGTTTTGTGGTGCGAGTAGGAACTGAAACGTCTAGTATACATGTCCAGAGTAATGGTATACCACAGGGGTCGGTCCTTAGCTGCACCCTATTCTTAATAGGCATTAATTAAATGTTATCAGCAATTAAACCGCCAATAAATAAGTGCATATACGTGGACGACTTAATTATTTTTTATGAAGAAGGTTCAATTGAAAATGTAGAGAAACAACTCCAGACAGCGATTGACGACATCACAAAGTATGCCACAAATAAAGGTTTGAGGTTCTCCGAAAGCAAAACCTCAGTAATACATTTCTGTAGGCTGCGAACGGAACATAGAGAACCTAAGTTATACCTAAATGGAGCGCTATTGCCAACGGTAGAAGACATGAAGGTACTTGGTGTCACGTTTGATAACAAGTTGTATTTTAAGAAGCACATAATTAATCTGTCTTCAAAGTGCAAAAGGAGGCTAAATTTAATAAGATGCATAAGCAGTATAAATTGGGGGTCAGAGAGGCAGGTGCTTCTTCAATGATATAAAGCTTTTGTGTTATCTGCTATAGATTACGCATGTATAGTATATTCATCGGCCAGGCCCTCTACGTTAAAATCGCTAGATACTATACACACAACTGGCATAAGAATGGCTACAGGTGCGTTTAGGACGAGTCCACTGATGTCAATTTTGGTGGACGCCGGAATTCTTTCGCTAATTATACGTAGACAAATTTTGCTTTGCAACTACTGGATACGTATTATGTCAACACCAAAGCACCTAAACTATACAATATGGGAAGACAATGAAATCATAGAAGAGTTTAAGTTAAGAAGAACGAGCAGTAAACCCGCAATAGTAAGAATAAGAGAAGTCCTAAGCACAATGGAGATGGAAATACCACCAGTAATGGAAAGCACCCACGAAATTCCGCCTTGGAGAATACCTGACGTAATACTAATAACTAAGCTAACAGAGTCCAAAAAAAACAATACCTTACCTGCACTGTATCGGATGCAATTCCGAAAACTATTACTTTAGTATAAAGAACACATATCAATATTTACCGATGGATCGAAAACTCCTTCAGGAACGGGAAGTGCTATCTTCGTAGAGCAGCAATCTTCCAGTTGGTCACACCATAAAAAAGCGAGCGTGTTTACGGCTGAATTGCACGCTATATGGCAAGCTCTCCTTTTTTGTGAGAAACACAAAGAGTCGAAGTTCATAATATGTAGCGATTCCATAAGCTCCTTACAAACCATACAAAATGGAAAAATCAATCATATGATTAATAATATTTATACCCAATTAGACTCTTTGACCAGGAGTAACAAACACATATTATTTGTGTGGATACCAGGGCACATCGGAATACGCGGAAGTGTAAACGCTGATAGTGCAGCAAGAGAGGCAACAAATAAAGATACCATTGACAATACATATTTAACACCAAGCGATATGCGAAACTTCACCAAAAGTGAAAACATGCAACAGTGGAATGATATATGGAACCGGTCAAACCAGAAACTTTATCAACTAAAAAATTACACAACGCCAAGGAAAACCAATTATCATTTACCAAGGAAAGAAGAAGTAATAATTACAAGAATAAGAATAGGGCATACTAATATAACCCATTCCCATTTACTAGGCAGAACTGGTCAAACGATTTGCAGAATATGTAAAGTAGCACTAACGATTAACCACATTTTCATACATTGTCCGTTGTATAATCAAGTTAGGGAGCAATTAGTTCTTCCGGACAGGATAGATGACATACTCAAAGACAGTAAGGAATGCGTATTAAAAGTAATTGAATTTCTTAAACAGACTAATCTATATAACAGAATTTAAGAATAAAGAAAAGTACCAGTAAAACGTACAAAAGGCCATATGACCAAAGCAGTCGGTGCCTACACACACACACAAAAAAAAAAAAAAAAAAATAATAATAATAATAATAATAAGACAGATGATCTGGTCTTACTCAATACAGGCGAGCCAACTAGCTTCAATACCATTTCCAATACCGTAGAAGCCATAGACCTTACTATCGTGTCTAGTTGCTTAGCAACACGTGTTACTTGGCGAACAATAGAGGATTTACACAACAGCGACCACTTCCCTATCGTCGTAGAGACATGCATCCCGATCCCGGTGCAAAATACTGCGAAGAGATGGAATACAGCCAAGGCAGACTGGGGACGATTCTTGTTCAACTTGCGCGCACCCGATAGCGTAGACGTAAGTTCAATCACCAATGCTATCATGAAAGCTGCCGAGGTTAGCATTCCACTTACCAAGGGCAAGCTTCCAAGGCGTTCTGTCCCATGGTGGAACGGCGACGTCAGCCAAGCTATCAGGGACCGGAAATCTGCCTTCAACAGATTCCGAAGAACCCCCACCATGGAAAACCTGGTAACTTTCAAAAGGCTGAGGGCAGAGTGCAGACGAGTGGTATTGAAATGTAAGCGCGATTCGTGGAACCACTACACGTCAACTATAACACCAACGTCCGACGTACGAGAAGTATGGAGGAAGGTTAGCGGCATGGATGGCAAACGTAGAACACACATACTTACTAGTATAAAGACGTCCGACGGAAACATTGTAGAGGACAATGGCCAAATTGCAAATGTTCTTGCTCATTACTTTGCTAGTGTAAGTAGCTCTGACAACTACTCCCAAACTTTTAGAGAAAGTTTGCCCCTGCACGAAACCGGACTCGACTTCAGTGCTACTCAAGAACTCTGCTACAACTTAGCCTTCACGATGATGGACCTTGATACAGCGATTGATGCCCTCAAAATATCAGCACCCGGCAGTGACATGATATCCAACGAAATGCTTAAGCATCTAACGTGCGACATGAAAAGAGTATTGCTAAGCTTATACAATACGCTTTGGCTAAGCGGTACATACCCTGAGGAATGGAGGAGCGCCATTGTTATCCCTATTCTTAAGCCAGGAAGAAATCCCATGGTCCCCAGTAGTTATAGGCCTATTAGTCTTACTTGCTGTATGGGTAAACTACTGGAGAAGATGGTAAACACGCGGCTTCAAAAGTACCTGGAGGAGAACAACATACTCGTTGAATATCAGACCGGCTTTAGGAAAGGCAGGTCCACCACCGATCATCTGGTGGGGTTAGAGTACCGCATCCAAGAAGCCTTTCGAAAGAGGGAGCATGCAGTAGCTGTTTTCTTCGACATCAAAGGTGCGTATGATATGACCTGGAGACAGGGTATCATGCGAAATTTACGAAAATATGAGATCAGAGGTAACATGGCGTTGTTCATCGAATCATTCCTTAGTAATAGGAGGTTTAGAGTGCGTGTTGGAAACACACTGTCCGGAGAAAAAGGACTTGAAAACGGCGTACCACAGGGTTCTACCCTAAGCTGTACCCTCTTTGCCATTGCCATCAACGAAATCTGCAAAGGCGTTGACTGTGCGGTAGCAAAGTATATGTACGTAGATAACGTGGCCTTCCTGACAACGGGAAAAACTATTGGAGCAGCTGTAGGGCAGATGCAGACAGCGATAGATGAAATAACAACCGCTACAACAAGAGTCGGATTCCAGTTCTCGGATGAAAAAACGCAATGCGTCCATTTCTGCAGGCTGAGAAGACCGCACTACGATCCGCTCCTGTACCTGAACGGGATCCTTATAACTTGCTCCGACAATGCCAAATTCCTTGGCCTGATTTTCGATAGGAAGCTTACGTGGGGGCAGCATGTTAATGCTCTAGTTAGTAAGTGCAAAGCCAAAATGAACTTGGTAAAATGCCTTGCACACACCAAATGGGGAGCCGACCCCAAGAGTTTGCTCAACATATATCAAAGTCTGATCCTGTCGAGACTAGAATATGGCTCAATAGTCTACTCATCGGCTCGGAAGACCATACTACGCAAACTAGATGTCGTACATCGCTTGGGCATTAGATACGGAATAGGTGCTTTTCCAACCAGCCCCGTAAGCAGCCTCCACTGCGAATCAGGCATGATTCCCTTAAACCTCAGGAGGAATATGCTGATGTTGACGTATGTAACGAGACTAAAGTCTACACCAAGTAACCCCAACAACCAGTTACTTGCAGAGGCCGATAACCTATATGAAAGCAGACCAACAATTACTCGACCGTTTTCCATAAGGGTAAAAGAATATTTAGAAAGGGTAAATTATGAAATGGTAGTAGAGGGACATGAGCAAAATCAATTCCTAACAAAGATTGCTATAAAGAAAATGATCACAACACAGTGGCAGTAATCCTGGGACCAAAATAACACCGTACTTCGATCCATAAAACCAGAAGTAAAGATAGGATACGAGGTAATGGGCCTAACAAAAAGAGAGGCAATTATAGTCCATAGGCTAAGAATAGGACATACGGCGCTCACACATAAACACTTGTTAAGTGGGGAACAGCCACCAATGTGCGACGAGTGTCAAACTCCGCTAAGCACTACTCACATAGTATGCGAGTGTCCAACGTATTCCGAACAGAGAAGGATCTGGGATCTTCAAAACAGCTATGCTGAAAACCTGAAACAAAAAGAAAAAATTAGTAAAACGTTAAACTTTTTAAAGGCAACCCACCTGATTGACCAACTATAGAGGTGAAGCCTATGGTTATGTATAAAGCTTAATATACCTACCTGTGCATTGTTTTACTGGATTTTTGTTACTCATCTATACACCTTTTTTCATTTAATGTTCAGTTCGGATAAGTACAGGGTGTGGTGCTAATAGCCTCAGCAGCTGATGCACTGAGGAGGGGTTTTAGTGGGTATGCCAGTGTGGAGACTCCCACACTATCACCGCAATCAGTGTGTTGTCCATAAAGGATTTCCCCTCCTCCAAAAAAAAAAAAAAATAATAATAATAATCATAATAAATAATAATAATAATAATAATGAATGAATGAATGAATGAATGAAGTTTTTATTTGCTCCAAAAATTGTACATATACAGGTCCAGCCAAGTCAACAGACTTAGCGGCTGGTTCCGCTTAATACATGTAAAGGTATTACATTAAATTATATTTAAGCACAAACAAAAATTAATTAAACAGTCCAACACCGTTTTGCAAAATTAAAACTAATTCTAGCAATGAGTTAAAAAAAAAAAAAAACTTAAGAAAAATAATGTAATTCTTAAAAATAAAATATAATGAATAATAATTTGTGAATTTGTGAATTGTGAATTATTTATTTCCGAATAAAATACAGTTATAGGGTCAAGCTAAGTCTATAAGACTTGACAGCCAGTTCCCATCCATAAATTCATAAACGATTTACATTAATTAATTCATTGCAATAAAATCTTAGTTGACGCTAATATTATTAATTATTTATAATTAAATATTAAGTTTTTATTTTAATTATGTATTTGTTGTTTGGTGTGACGTGTATATTCATAATAATAATAATAATAATAATAATAATAATACAGAGATTTGGACATTCTGCTGCCAACTGCAGAAACGAGTCGAGATGTATATGCGGTAATGAAGTTCATGAAGGGAATGCATAAATATTACTTGCATTAACTGTGGTGAGGGTCATTTATGCAGATCTAGACAGTGCCCGAAATTTAAAGAAGAATTAACTATACAAGAAATAAAAACCACAAAAAGGCTATCATACTTTGAAGCAAAGGAAGAGCTTAAACTATCACCAGTCTTGTCGAAAAAGACATATCCAAACGCAGCGGCAAAATCAAATACCGATATTGCAAATGAGGTAATAAGTACGCTCTTACCCGCCATACAGAAAATGATAGACAATGATATTAGGAACATATTCCAACCAATGTTACACAGAGAGAACAAGATCAGTTAATAAAACCTAAGGAGCTATTCCTAACTCCTCAACCTTTATCTATAACAAAAATACTTTTGGTACCAGTGATAAGTCATCCTCAGACGAAAATATAATACAATACAACTGCAACGGTATTAAAGCTCACTATGCCGAAATAAAAACATTAATATGCAATTTTACTCCCTTTTGCATCTGTTTACAAGAGACACACTTTAGGGAAGGTATTTCCTTTAACTTTAGAGGGTACGATTGCGTAAGAAAGGATGCAGAAGCAGGCGCTAGAGCTAAAGGGGGTGTAGTTATATATATTAAAGAAAACTTTCCCTACAATATCATTCTAAATACCATTTTACAAGCGGTAGCTATTCAGGTTACATTTCCTCTTAATTTCACCATATGTAATATATACTTACCACATTTTACTTGGTCTGCTGAAAATATTAAATATCTGGAGAGCTACCTACGAGCGCCATACCTAATAGTCGGGGATTTTAACTCCCACAATGTATTATGGGGGTCACATAAGACTGATTTGCCAGGCAGGTTAATTGAAGAATTTGTCGAACAGAAGAAATTAGTTATTTTAAACGACGGGGAAGGTACCTACCTCGATTCTCCCACTAACAACTTCTCGGCTATTGACCTGTCTCTAGCATCCGCCAAAGTAGCACTACTATTACGATGGAAAATATTATCAAACATTACCTTGACCCACCATCTTCCAATTCAAATTGAATTTGCAGATCGCACTCAAAGTATACCAATAACTAACAAATGGCAATTTCACAAAGCAAATTGGCGAAAATTTTATAGGCAGACTTCTGGAAAGATAATACAAAACGATGGCGACATACAGGAAATGGTCGAAGTGCTCACAACTACGATTGAGAGGGCGGCTTCTTCAGCAGTACCATATGTAAAAAGAAAAGTATACAGCCACACTAAAGTTCCATGGTGGAACGAAGAGGTACAGGAAACCATTAAAAAGAAAAAGAAAGCTTTAACAATATTTAAGCGCCACCCGTCATATGAAAACATGATTATATTAAAAAAAGCACGAGCCACAGCAAAAAGAACGATAGAGAGAGCAAAAAAAGAAAGCTGGGAAAGGTATGTACGGTCTCTTACTCCAGAGACATCTGTTTCAGCTATGTGGAGCAGAATTCGCTCAATAATGGGTAAAAATTTTACTCCCCATACACCAATACTAAATTACAACACAATACCAATTTATGAGCCTATACAATTAGCCGAATGCATGGCAGACTACTTTGAAGATGCAGGTAGTAGCGATAATTACAATCTGCAATTTAGTATAATAAAGGACAGAGAGGAACAATTTGAAATCATAATAAGGGAATTAGACGAGTCTTACAATGCACCTTTTACTCAACAAGAAATGGAAGGTATTCTAAAGAACGTAAAAAATACAGCGGTAGGGCCAGACAACGTATTATATGAATTCATAAAAAAAGCAAACCCAATGTACAAAAAACAGCTGCTAAATGTTTATAACAAAATTTGGGAACAGAGGATTTTTCCAAACAATTGAAAGGAAGGTATACTAATTCCAATACCTAAAAATAGAAAAGAATTGGATAATCCACTAAACTACCGCCCCATATGCCTAACCAGTTGTTTGGGAAAGTTATTAGAAAAGATGGTAGCATCTAGGCTAATGTGGTACCTAGAAGCTAATAAATTTCTGTGTAATTCGCAAATGGGATTTATGAAAGGTAGGTCCACAATGGAACAATTATCTCTGTTAGAAAACCATATTCAAAACGCATTTGCTAAACAAGAACACTTAGTTGCGGTATTCCTCGACATACAAAAAGCGTACGACACGACGTGGAGGCATGCAATTATTCAAACATTGATTAAGTGGAAAATTGGTGGAAAAATGTTAGCATTTATTACAAATTACTTGAAGGACAGACGTTTTAGAGTAAGATTTGCAGGCTCTTTATCATCACTTCGCTTACAAGAAAATGGGATACCTCAAGGTTCATCTCTAAGTGTAGTACTATTTTCGGTAGCAATTAATACGTTGATAACCAATCTAAATCCGATCATAGGAAAAAGTATATACGTGGACGATTTGGTAATTTGGTTAGCTTCCAAGGACTTGAAGCAAATAGAGCAAGGTCTACAAACAAACCTAGACAGCTTGTTTCATCAAGCGAACAAAATGGGTTTTAGTTTTTCCTATACAAGAACCGTTTGTTTACACTTTTGTAGACTGAGAAAATGCGAAAAAGAACCCAAAATTGGGAGGAAATGAAATAAAGAACGTATCCTCAATCAAACATCTGGGACTAATTTTAGATACAAAATTACAATGGAAGCAACACATAGAGCAATTGATAAGTAAGTGCAAACGACATTTAAACATTATGCGTTCCATTGCAAATCTTAAATGGGGCGCAAACAGAGAGATTTTAATCAAATTCTATACTTCTGTTATACAAAGTAGGAGCAACTATGGGTCAATTATACATTCAGCAGCCAGGCGTACACATTATAAAAGCTGGAAACAGTACAATTGCAAGGCTTAAGAATTGCTATAGGCGCATTTCGTACAAGTCCGTATTACTCTGTATGTTGCGAAAGCGGTGTTTTGCCCTTAAAATATCAATTGGACTTAAATTTACTTAAATACGGGCTAAAAATATGGTCACAAGACAATCATCCATTAAATAGTATAATATTCCCAACTCACTATACAGACATAATATATGAAAATAAACAAACTATCACAAAACCTAGTAGGGTAAGATTGAAATGTGCTATATCACATTATGAAATTAACATACCAAATACCTTCCAAAATCCAGATAAGGAAAATCCTCCATGGCTCCTTAAGGTCCCGGATATCCATCTGGAATGCAGTACCTATAAAAAAGGAAATATTGATTGTCAAATATATAAAAATATATTATACAGTATCCTTGATACTTACCAAAATGCAACCTTATTATACACGGATGGTTCAAAAACAAAGGAAGGTGTAGGTGCCGCTTTTTACTCAAACGGGCACTCGCATTATTGGACATTACCACGCATTTTAGGTGTTTTAATGGCAGAATTGTACTCTATTTGGATGTGCTTACGGTATATAGAATACATGACTGGCAATATTTTTCTTATATGTACTGATTCCATGGGTTCATTACAAAGCATAACAAATATATTTAATGTCGATCCCTTAATTCAAATGATCTTAAACTTACTTCATTGGTTAGAACACATAAATAAAATTTTTAAATTTGTGTGGATTCCGAGTCACATCGGAATAAAAGGCAATGAAATAGCCGATGAAAAAGCCAAAATGGCAACCAAAAATGAACCATGCCAAGGTATAGCATCCCGGTACGAGGATGCCTCGATCGCTATAAGAACGAAAATTGAGCAAGCCTGGCAAAACCAATGGACTAATGACACGTCCAAGCTAAAAGAAATAAAACCTAGTACCCAAAAATATGAGTGTAATCTATCGCTAAATAGGAGAGAATAATCCGTGCTTACAAGATTGAGGATAGGGCATACCAGGTTAACGTCATCTTACACGATATCAGGAGCTCGATAGAAAGAATGTGATCATTGTCAAAACGTCCTCACAGTAAAACACATTCTATGTGAATGCGAAAGATACAGTCATCTCAGAATATCAAACGAACTAGCGAATTGTTTAGCAACAGATAAATTGTGAAAGAAAGGTTATTGAATTCTTAAAACGCAGTAATTTATTTAATGAGATTTAAGAAGATAGAGTGACAAAATATTAGCGCCAATGGCCAAAGAAGCAGACGCGCTAATACAAAAAAAAAAATAAATAATAATACTCACTAGATTGTGAATTTTTATTTTCAACATCTGAGGAATCCGTATCACTACTATTCGATGTTTCATCTACTACTTCTCTAGTTAAAATACTTATCTTTTTTGGGATTTTTAATGGTGTATTTAAATTATACAATCTAAACGTTTCGATAACACTTACAGTTATCTTCGTTAGTAGTAATATTTGTAAGAATTGTTAAAGATGTAAACAATTTTGTCAAAGTTGAAAAATTGAAACATAAACTATGTTTTAATATTTCTCTAGTTGTTTGCGGTAAGAACTCATCATCCGAGTCATCAGTAAGAAGTTTACCTCCATCAGAATTATCGTCGAGAACTTTCCGTAGCTCTGAAAGCAGATCATCTTCACGTAAATAAAATAGCTTTGGAAGTGAATAAAATAACTCTTATTATGTCCATTGTTGTTGATATGACGTCAATAATCTAAGTAAAACTTCATTGTTGTATCATAAACTAAAATATTTTCAATATAAAATGTATATAAAATAAATTTTAAGCATACAAAAAAATAAAATAGCAATATTACTTTAAAGGGGCCAATTTGACCACTCTGGACGTTTAAGGTAAAACCTTATATAATTCACAATGGATTGTAGTAAACGTGCAGATATTTCAAATAATGAAAGTACATTCAAAATGAATAAAAGTCATAACAGGAAATCTTCCTTGAACCGTTCTGTGAAGTGTTGATAGGACTTAAAAATGGAAAAGGGCCATTTTGACCCCTCTGGGCGTTCTAGTGTTAATGGGTAGATACAAAAATTATTTTATTCTTTTTAGTACATTTGGAAATAAAAGAGTTTTTTAAAAATGTTTTTTTTTTACTTATTTTTATTTTATACTTTTTAGTCGCTTGGGTGTAAGCTTCAACAAAGAAAGAAACTCAATTTTTCAAGATCCTAGTTTTATACACAAAAATTTCGAACTTACTTGGCCAATATACACATGTATGCCCAAATTCAGCTCAACCGGAGACCGAATACAATACTTTGAGCCCCCCGGGCGCAGCCCTCTGATCTTGAACTCACTTGTCGTACATTTTTGTGCATGGTCTTATACTAAAAGCTTAAGTCCTGAATTTCAAGGCCCTAGGCCAACAAAAATTTCGACCATATTTGGCCAAATTTGGTCCAAATGCAGTCCCCTGACCTTGAAACTCAACTTGTCGCATATTTGTGTGTATGGTATTATGCGAAAAGCTTAAGTCAAACATTTCAAGGCCCTAGCTTTATAAACAAAAATTTCGACCATATTTGGCCAAATTCGGCCGCAAAAGTGTAACGCAAAAAATACATATTCGTGTATTGTCATCAAGAATACGCATGTATGCCAAACTTCAGCTGAATGCGAGTTCAGGAAGTTGTTGAAAATTCAATTACAAAATTTGAACCGGACAGACGAAGTTAGTTGAATATAAGCGTTAAAGAATCAGTACATTAAAAGCAAAACATGCAATCTTTTTATAGTTATATTAGATTTTACTTATAAATTTCTTAGTAGTTTTCTTAAATGCAAACGTTTATTGAGTTCTTTTCAGATTCGAATCAGTATCCTAGGGATGTGGATGCGTTTACATACTGCACTGCTGGTTAAACTTCTTCCACGATTGGTACTAAATAATCTGAATTTTAATTTGTGTGTATTATGAGATACAATTCAAAAATTAATATATTAATATAATTGGTTAAAACGAATTAATGTGTATTTCAAATTAACAAATTACACACTTCCGTAACCGCAGGCACGTTTTACGCGATTAAATTGGTTTACGTCAAGATTTAACGTAATATCCTTGATGTTCTAGTTAATACTTTGTAATCCCCGCACCGATCATCATCAAATTCCACAGTTATTGCATCCAAATAAAAATCACATTTACCTCCCTTACTCCTTAATCCATACCACGACAAATATTCACCACAGACACACACACGCACACACGCACGCCACACGCACTGAGATAATCATTTTAAATAGGATTAACTATAAGAACTCTTTACATACATGGAACTAAACGTAATAAATGAAAACACTTAGGAACATCGATGTTAGGTACAAAGGACGCATTAGATGTTACAAATATCAATATATACAGGGTGACTCACGACTATTCCCTCGGTCTCTTGTGCCTAAACGGTACAAGATATCAGCTTCATTTTTTGGTGACATATGTAAATTGATAAAGACTATTTTATTAAATTATTTTCAATGGTACAGAGTTCTTTAGAAAATTATAATATACCAAAGTTAGGTTTTTTAAATGGATCACCCTGTATAATTTTTATTTATGTGAAATAACTTTTCATTTTCTATCAAAAACTATGAGTAGCGCATATGTCTAAAAGTAACGATTAAAATATAATTAAGATTTTTCCTTAAAATTCCCATGGAAATGTTTTTGTTGACATTCTAGTAGGTAACGATTTTTGAATGGTCGTTGATCAATAGGTATGGTATCAAAACTTAATTAAAAATAAAACTAAGACGTAAAGACTTATGAAAAAAAAAAACTACAATAAACGCTCAATATGATGACCATTTTCTGTTATGCATAATCGCACTCGTTTTTCAAAAAAATCTCGTAACGTTTCTCAGGATATCTGATGTTAGAGTAGCAAACGCATCCTTTATTCTAATCTTCATATCGTCAGAGTGGTAGTGGCATAAACAAAATTTTTAATGTAACCCCAAAAAAAGAAATTCATATACGTTAATTCAGGAGATCGAGGTGGAAATTCATGTGACCCTCCCCATCCAATTCATTTATTGAGGAATTGTCTATCCAAATAATTCCTTACATTTCGACTAAAATATGGAGGGGCACTATGTAGCTGTAACCATATTTTGTTTTAATATCTAAAGAAACTTCACCTAGAGGACTCGAAAACTTTTGTTCTAAAAACCGCAAACAGTTTACGTCGTTCAAGTTTCCGTCAAAAAAATATGAATCAATCACATTGTCTCCTACAATTCCCCCAAGTATATTGAGGTTCCACCGATTCTGGCGGTCAACAGTGCGATACAGATGACGGTTCTGAGTATTATTACCAATCCGTTGTCGTGGAAAGTTGGTTCGTCGGTAAATAAAACAACTTTTTCACCACTCTATACACAGAAATACAACTTCCGTTGGAAGTCTCGTCCAGATAAATTCTGATGAAGTTGTATGTGATAAGGATGGTACTTATGTTTTCTCAAAATTCTCCAAACACTTGCTTGACTAATTCCAGTTTGTCTAGAAATTTCTCTTGAGCTTAAATTTCCATTACCAACCACTGAGCCTAAACAAGAACTCATTGTCCTCATTATTTACAACATACTTTCCTTTTATCTACTTCTTGTAGGGTACACTACCAGTTTCACAAAAAGTAGTTCTTCACAATCTCATTTGTCTGGGTGGGGTCGAACGAGGTACATTATTGCGTATACCCTTGACGATAACAAACAATTTCTAAAACATTCACTAAGGGTAAACGTCATATAAACTCTTTCTTCTTGAGGATACTGTCTCATTTTTTTAGTCGTAGACTGTTGAAAATAAAGGAATAATTTTGATAGTATTTGACCGAACACTAAGGTTAAGGACAGCCGCCAACTAGACGAATAAAACAATATCTTCCTTTTAAAATCATTACCTACTGGAATGTAAACAAAAGAAATTTCCAAAGAAATTTCATAGAAAAACCTTAATAACTTTTTGATCGTTAATTTTAGACATAGTTTTTGATAGAAAATGAAAAGTTATTTCACATAAATAAAAATTATACAGGGTGGTCCATTTTGGTTAAGTGTGTATTTGATGTTTGAAAATATAAAGTAAGAATCCTGTTCCTAAACATCATGTACTAAATATCTAAATATCTAAATCATACACAGTGCAAATGGAAGCCTTAAAGGTCAGTGTAAATCGATATAAATTTCTGTTACTCAAAGTAAGATGTTTCCGTGTTTTCAGTTCTTGTTTAAATTGAGTATCGTTAATGAGAATTTTCATGAACTGTATAATGTATATATATATATATATATATATATATATATATATATATATATATATATATATATATATATATATATATATATATATATCCTCCTTAAGTTATTAACATCATTTTTGTGATTGACATTATTGAATTTTTGTGTGTAAAACATTTCTATAAATAATCTTTTGTGTAAGTTGCTCTCTTATGCTAAGATCTGTTTATTATTGAAAGCGAAAGTACGACCACATAGTAAATGATAGTTGGTTAATGCGGTATCATTATGTTTATTTTTTATTGAGTAAATGAGTCGTGCCATTCGTTTTTTAATAAATTGTGACGTTTGCCCAACATACGATTGGGAACAGTTTTTACTGTCAATTTTTTATACCAAATTATATTTATCATTAATCGGTATCTTCGTTTTAAGTTTTGTCTAAAAATTATTAATTGTGTTGAAACTTTTAAAAGAAATATGATTTTTATGTTGAGTTTTATCAAAGATGATTTGTCTGATTTTAGTCGTGACATTTGCAACGAGGGGTAAGGAAAAATATTCTTTATTAATATTTTTACTTTTCAACTTGTGTTTATTGTAAATCCAGTGTATCTGTTTTTTTATGTGCTTGTCAATAAAAAATGGTGGGAAATTATATCTAATTAAAGCGTTTTTAACTTTTTTGAGGTTATCCGAACGAAATTGTGGGTGTGACAGTATTACTGCTCTACCTACCAAAGCACGAATAACATTTATTTTGAAATTAAAATTAAAACTATTGAAATTTAAGTATCTTTCAGACTAAACTTTTTGGTGTACCAATTGGTGATAATTTCATTACCTTTATTGATAAACGTGATGTCTAAAAAGTTAAATTTATAATCGTTTTCTATTTCAACGGTAAATTGGATTCTAGGGTGAAAACTATTAAAATGGGCAACTAATATATTAATATAATTTGGGTTCATTAATAGTACACAGTCGTCAACATACCTTTTATAAAAGTTAATTTTCCCATTCCAAAAATAATTATCTAAAATTTTGTTCTCAATGTGTTCCATTACTAGGTTAGCAATAACAGAGTGGCAGTACCAAACGTTTGTTTATAGTAAGTGTTTTTGCATTGAAAGTAAGTAGAGTTTAAGTATTAGTTCGGCGGCTTGAATATTTTTCTTAAAAACATATTTTTTTCAAAATTTGGTAAGCGATAGGTATGGGGAACGTTGAACAAAGTTGATTTAATTTTTAACGTGTATCCTAAAAATGACATAAAATACAGGGAGTTGTATTTAAAAACCTAACTTTGATATATTATAATTATAATTAAAAATAATTTAAAAAATAGTCCTTATGAATTTATATATGTCACCGAAAAATTAAGCTGAGATCTCGTACCGTTTAGACATAAGAGACCGAGGGAGTAGTCGCGAGTCACCCTGTATAGACAAATCAAATTATGCCAATAATCTAATATTAAATAATAACAAAACAGTATTTTTTATGAATTTGTAATAAAAATTAAATGTGTTGGAAGCATTTGAAATTTTTAACATAAACAGAAAGTACCATTAACAAACTAATAGGTTAATCTTTTAGACTAACATTTAGCAAAAATTTTAAATGTAGAATTATAATTTACATGAAAATTGCCGTTTTACGTAAACGATTTGTTACCATAACTATTTGTTATAATTTTACTGATATATTCTTTCTCGATAATGTTGTATTGAAATGTAAATATAAATATAAATATAAAATAAATTATAAATTACATTTTATTTAAAACATTAGTACCATTAATTATGGAATGCCACGAAATAAAGCTAAAAAAAAATAAATTTAATCAAATGATTGCTTTCGGCAGTAATGTTTTTAGAAGAATTTGCGAAATATTGCTTGCACTGATTAACCATATAATTATATGTTATAGTGGGTACCTTGTTAGTATTAATAATATTACCACAGATGTATACACGTACATATGTGATATTACATTAGTTACTGATCTCTCATATACAATAGCGTAGAGCAATTGCGACTGAACGGTTTTAACTTGCACAATCTAGCATAACCCAGCAGCTAGCCAAATAATTAGAGCACTTTGTATGCGTAGCCAAAAGATTTATTATTTGCTCTAGACTAATGTAAATGTTAGTAAACATAAGACTATTTAGTGTAATAGTAGGCGCCACGAATTTCCATATTCAGAATAATTTATGAAAATCACTAATTTCTAGAAGACGTAAACACTAAAGTAACTTGCAATAAAATTGATTTTTTTTTATTTTTTATAAACATTTTTAAAACTAATGTCACTTTTATGTTATTATACAGGTACCTCAACTGCATCCTTTTCTTTAATTACCCGTGATCAACATAAAGTGTAATTTAAATAAATTGTAAAACAACAAATTTCTATTATTTTTTAATTAGTTCATTACACAATGTTAAATTTAAAGAAATATAGGTAATATAATTTTAATTAACCCTAAGTATATCCAGTAATTACATATTGATTATTGTTATTCCTAAAATATTCTAATAAAATGTAGACAACTACGGGATTGCTATCAGTGTACTAGCAAACGATACTCATCGATCAAACACCAGTTGTGAATTTGCGATTGTGTCTAAAAATGCTTAAAGCAGGAAGTAGGAGTGTGGTATTAAAAAAGGCGAGAGAAGCGTAAGTACCTATATACAATCTTATTTTATTGAAATATTCTCTTTGTCATAATTTATTAAAATGTCCTGTAATTATCATAAATAAAAAAATTATGCACAATTCACTATTAGCAAATCCATGCAAGCGGCCCGAAATTCTTTTTTGTTAGTTTTGAAATGACAGAATATGTAAAAAAATTATAAGGTAGATTTTTTATTGATAAATTCCTTTTATAGGAAATTTCAGATTTCAACAGAAAGAAGCTTTGCTTATATATGTATGTATGTATATATATATATATATATATATATATATATATATATATATATATATATATATATACATATACATATACATATATACAGGGTGGTCCGAATTTTATGCTCATAACTTCGAGGACGTATTCTACTTTAAAAAATAATATAAGTTTTCGATATAAACATATATCCAAAAATCACTCGTTTCCAAGATACAGGGTGTCAAAGTTTTGTAAAATTTTTAGATTTTTTATAATAGCTTCCACAGTTTTTCAGATATTGATTTGAAATTTGGTAAAGTTATTAACTTATCAAGAAGCATTAATTTGAGTATCCATTTTTGGGGGTGTCGGTACCTTAATCCCCCACAAACTTTTTTGTGGTACGCCCCTGGTGTATTTTGATTACAGATTTAGATTTCTTATTCGATTTATAAAAAAATTTGTGTCTTGAGTTTTTTTCATAAAGTGCACGATTTTCGAGATAAATGAGAAAAACTGTTCAAAAACATAGGAATTTTAGATTACCGCTTTTTCGCATTTTTCTCAAAAACAATGTGTTTCTCGAACAAATGTAACTTATGAAGAATTGTTTAAATGTAATTGACATACTAAGTTTTTTTTTAAGTCAGTGTCGCACCCCGAAGAAGTTTGGGGGGGAAAGAGGTTCTGAAACCCAAAAAAATAGGACACCCTGCTAGTAAATCTGCGAAGATAATTAGAGTAGGCTATGATGCGTAGCAATCATTTGATATCTGACATTTTTGACAACTTAAAACGTAAATAAAGTTTAATTGCGTTTGCGTGTAAACAATTCAGTTGAATTTATTTAAGTGTTTACGTGTTTTTTAAAATGCCTAATGTGTTTACAAACGCCGAATATGCGGACATACATTTTATTTACGGTTTCACTAATGGAAATTCTTCTGAAGCGGTTAGGGAATATCGTCGGAGATTTCCCAATAGAAGACAACCTGAAGTAAAAGTGTTCAGGGAGGTACATCGTCGATTTAGAGAAGGTGGTTTAAAAAAAAACGTAAGAGGTCATGATATACGGAATGACAGACATAGACCTGAAATATTGCGTTTGTTTAACAATAATGATCGCTTAAGTTCTCGTGCTGCTGCAAGACAACTGAATGCTCAAAACCTAGGGGTATCCAAAAGTAAAGTTTTACGAACATTGCATAAGGATAATGAAAATCATTTCACTTACAACCCGTGCAACATCTAAGGCCTGGAGATGTTCCAAAACGAATTGAATTTTGCAACTGGATTATAAGATCGGTTGAAAGAGACAACTCATTTTTACGGAAAATATTGTGGACGGATGAGTCTACATTTACTCGCCGAGGGGTAGTAAACTACCATAACCTCCATGTTTGGAGCAATCAAAACCCACATCAAATCAGGTCGCGGTCCTTCCAGACCGAATTTAGCTTAAATGTATGGTTGGGAGTCATTGATAATATCTTGTGTGGTCCTTTTTTCCTTCTCCCCCGGGTAAATTCACAAGTATTTTTGAATTTTCTTGAAAACGATTTGCCCATTTGTTTTGAAGATGTTCCGCTAGATTTAAGGCACGAAGCTTGGCTACAAATGGATGGTGCAAAATGGATAGGACGGTTAGGAAGAGAAGTGGACCATGTACCAGCAATAGGGCCAGCCGCCTGGCCGCCTAGTTCTCCGTTCTTGACTTTTTTGTGTGGGGGTATCTTAAAGACGTAGTGTATGCTACTCCAGTTGATACAGAAGAGCAGCTACATGCGAGGATCGAGGAAGCGTGTGAGACCCTGCGCAATAGACCACATCATATATTCGATGCTGTAAACTCAACATATCGTCGTTGCCAAATGTGCATTAATTCAAATGGATTTCATTTTGAATAAAATTTATAAAATTTTAAATAATATGTATGTACATATTTATTGTAGTTAATTAAATAATTGGTGTTTGTAATTTCGTTTATTAAAGTTAAAAAATCTCGAAAATCCTGCACTTTACGAAAAAAAATCAATAAACACATTTTTTTCTAAATTGAATAAGAAATCTAAATCTGCAATCAAAATACACAAGGGGCGTACCACTAAAAAATTTGTGAGGGATTAAGGTACCGACACCTCCAAAAATGGACCACCCTGTAGAATTTAAAAAAAATTTAAAATACTCAAATTAATGCTTCTTGATAAGGTAATAACTTTACCAAATTTCAAATCAATATCTAAAAAACTGTGGAAGTTATTAAAAAAAATCGAAAAATTTTAAAAAACTTTGACACCCTGTATCTTGGGAAACGAAGAATTTTTGGATATATGTTTATATCGAAAACTTATATTATTTTTTAAAGTAGAATACGTCCTCGAAGTTATGAGCATAAAATTCGGACAAGTTCATACAATGTACTAAAATTGTATGAACTTTTCGTATGGTTAAAACCTATATTATATTTTTTAACCTTCTTTTTACAGAATCGCCCTCTAAATCTGCTGTACGCTTTATCGTATAATTTCCCCATAACAAGGATAACAAAAGAAAACCACTGATTCCACCTCTTCAGGAGTTTCTTGTGATTATTTGTATTGCGTTTTGTTAACGTTTTCCCCCGTCCCCGTAGCGTATCACACATACACTAGATATCGCGAATCTATTGTCATTATTATGGTATCAGCCTCTTAACCCTCGGTCTATAGCTGATTTTTAAAAGTGTACTCTATACCAGGGGTCTTTTCTGACCACAGTTAAATATCTTTCAACTAACTTAAAGCAGGAACTTATGAGGATAAGTACTGCATAGTTTCATGATTTTTTGTAATTATTGAAATGTTTAGAGAAGCATATTTGTAGAAAATTTGTTTATTTATCGTTAAACAATACAATTTAAATATGAAAATGTAAACTTTCACCATTATCACACATAATAAAATACTTATCTTTTTTGGGTTTTTTAATGGTGTATTTTAAATTATACAATCTAAAAGTTTCGATAACACTTACCGTTATCTTCGTCGTTGTCTGTTAAAAATTGTTAAAGATGTTGTAAACAATTTTGTCAAAGTTGAAAAATTAAAACATAAACATCAGCCTGCTATTAATATAACACTTTGAGAAACGTATAAAGCCAACTATAACACTTTTTAGTAAAGAATAACTAGGTCATTAGAAATTAAATATTGTTAAACTGCATTAAAGATGACAAATCAGAACACTCTCTACGGTAAAGCTAACAATGAAAAGTACCAGCCAAAAAACACATTTAACAAAATTTAGTCAAGTTATGATGTAAGTGTAAAGTTGTGAAAAACTTCAATATCAAAACGTCATAAGCATTCACAAATATAAACATTACATAAAATCAATTAATCCAGTTAAATCTAATAAAGATATACCTTTATCAATAAGTGCAAATGAAAAGCATAATGAAGAACGTTTTTTGTAATTTTTAATTTTAGTCTTAATTTGAACTACTTATGTTAAATTATAGTGCTGTGGTAATTTAACATATAATTGGTAAAGCATTTGATTCAAGATCTAGGAAAAATACAGCAAAAAAACCTAGACATACCAATAGTTAAAATTAAGATCAAAATTAAGACGTATCATTATGCTTTTTTTTTAATTATAAGATGCTAAAACCTATATAAACGGAGATTTTCTTCATTATTATGTTCGTTTATAACGTGAAGCTATTGAAATATATAAACACCCTAATAATTTTAATAGACAAGAAGAAAATCTCCGTTTAAATAGGTTTTGGCATCTTATAGTAAAAAAAAACATAATGATACGTCTTAATTTTGATTTTAATTTTAACTTTTGGTCTGTCTAGGTTTTTTGCTGTATTTTTCCTAGACCTTGAAGTAAATGCTTACCAATTATATGTTAAATTACAACAGCACTATAATTTAACATAAGTAATTGAAATTAAGAGTAAAATTAAAAATTACAGAAAACGTTCTGCATTATGCATTTCATTGTTAATAACACTTGCACTTATTGATAAATATATCTCTTTGTTAGATTTAACTAGATTATTTTATTTGATGTCATGTTTATATTTGTGAATGCTTCTATCGTTTTGAAATTGAAGTTTTTCACAACTTTACACTTAGATCATAACTTGATTAAATTTTGTTAAATGTGTTTTTTGGCTAACATATTTCATTGTTAGCTTTCGCCGTGGAGAGTGTTCTGATTTGTCATCTTTAAGGCAGTTTAACAATATTTAATTTTAATGACCTAGTTATTCTTTACTAAAATTTAATTTTATAGTTGGCTTTATACGTTTCTCAAACTGTTATATTAACAGCAGGCTGATGTTTATGTTTTAATTTTTCAACTTTGACAAAATTGTTTACATCTTTAACAATTTTTAACAGATATTACTACTGACGAACATAACTGAAGCATTATCGAAACGTTTAGATTGTATAATTTAAAATACACAATTAAAAAAAACCAAAAAGGATAAGTATTTTGAAAACTCACTACTTCAGATAATCGTTTGCAAACTCTTTTAGGCAATCCAGAAGATAAAGTGGATAAGCAGGATAGGTCGGGAATTTATTAGATTAATTGTAAAAATTGTGAACAAAGATATGTGGGGTAAACTAAACGACCTATCAAAATTCGCTTTAAAGAACATTTAGCTCATATAAAATACAAACGTTGGGACAAGTCTGCAGTAGCCCTACCTATGTTTGATGAAAACCATGCAGTAGATGAGGTATCATTAATCAAACATGTTAGTAGTAAGCACGAAATTGATTGTTATGGAAGTTTAGAGATCTTCAAAAACAAACAAATTGTAATGAATAATGATGAACAAGGACCTTTAGGCTACTCAGAACTCATTAAACTTTCATAACTTTCACTTTCACCAGATTAGCAACGAAGCGTTACTCGCTGATGGTATATATGTTAGAAATTTTCTTTAGTCCGCCCTAGTCGACCTCTGATGATGATAGCGTAGCTATCGAAACGCGTTCGGTGTTTTTTAATTTTGTGTGGTACGTGGGTGTATTTTGTTTGTTAACTGTATATAATTTTCACAAATAGATTGTACTGGTGTTTTTAATACCTTAGAACTCCGTAAACCTAATAATAAAATACAGCGACTAATAATTTATATATTATACAGGGTGTTTTATATTCAAATATGAGCAAAACTAGGAATATTTTAATAAAGGTACATTGAACAAAAACCTTTCAGATAATAAAATACAGTGACTAATCATTAGTAGAGTAAGAAAATGACTCTTGTTTGAAAGTCATTATACAGGGTGTTTTATATTCAACATGAGTAGAATGAAGAATACTGCAAGACAGGTAAAATAAGCAAAAATTTTCAGATAATAACAAACACTGACTAATATCTACTTTAAAGTATCTAATTAATATTAGAATGACATTATACCGAATGTTCTTTTCCATTCAGACATGAGTAAAATTAAGAATACTGTTATATAGGTACATTGAAAAAAAAATCTATCAGGCAACATGCAGTGAATAATAATTACTATAAAGTAACTACTTTATCAAATAATTATTTCACAATGATTGATAGAGGTTCATTCTATTGCTACCGTAAAAAAAATGAAATGTACTACAGTATATATTATGATAATTTTCTAATACCCGCTAGCACTGTGTTTATTCTGAACCACTTTGAGTTGCACACGAGACACATCGCACTGTAACTGTAGCATGTTCTTTACACACAAACTTATTAAAAATTGCACGTCGCTGGTTTACTTTCCTGTGCATTGATTTTGGGCATGAATCACACCGTTTACGTTTTGGTGATAGCACTTCAACTTGAATGTCAGGCAGAAGATCCTTGAAGCCTGAAGCAACTACAGATGAAATAATCGATCTCGTTCTACACTGGGACAGCAACATTATTCTTTGGATTTGAGGTTTTACTAATTCCTCTCCAAGTTCCAACAAAAATAATCTCCTCACTTGTCGTGCTTTCAAATTATTTAGGAATTCACAGTAGAGAGTATAAGCATTGAGACATGCTACGTTAAGAGCATAAAAAAACAGAGCTAGTGGCGATCTTCTGGTTGAACGTTTAACTGAATAACGTCTTGCCATTTGGTCAACCGTGTCCACACCAGACTTGGTGGAATTATAAAAGAGTATTACTTCTGGTTTTTTGTCTTCACGTTCACTTATGCCAAATTATGTAGTGTGAACAACAAAATGACGGATTTGTTTTTTCTAGGTACGTAAGAGGCCAGAAGAGTGTTTTGTGTATATCCAAATTTAGTTGAAAGTGGAGCCCTTTCCCTTAATGGTAACATTTCTTTAGGCACTTCTTTTCGGTTTGCTCAAAGCCTTCCCACAAGTGCTAGGTTGTTCTGTAATAGTTCTTGGCCCAATTCGAAACTTGTAAAAAAATGTCAGGTAATATTCCTTCCACTTCCTCTCAGATGATCCACCATTTCATGTGCAACACGTTTTCCCTGATTTAGCTGCCTTCCCTCTGCATATTTTCCTGTATAAATTTATCAAATAGTTTGTCTCACGATCCACGGCAGCCCATACCTTTATCCCACATTTTCCGGGCTCGGAAGGAATGTAAACTTCGATTGGACATCGTCCTCCGAAAACACACAAACGTTCATGAACCGTAATATACGGTCCAGGAAGCATCGACAAGCATCGACAAGCATTTCAAAAACTGCAAGTATGGCTTCTGATTTTGACCCTGATGCAGCTTTTCGTTGTTCTCTTGTCAGTTTGTCGTCAAAACGGAGACACATCAGAATACTTGTAAATCGTGAATAACTCATTGTAGCACGAAATGTAGGTAAACCATATTCTTTCGACCAATATTCATCAAGTGGTTTTCCTCTTGCTTTGTGCACTCCCGCTGTTATGAGAAGGCCGAAGAAAGCCTGAAGTTCTGTTGTATCCAGCTAACGCCAGCGTTGAAGGGATATGTATTTATCTTTCATATCTGCAATAAAATTGTTAGTATGCACAACTATTGTATTCAACATGTGTTCAGTTATAAAAAGAGAGAAATAATCATATCTAGTTTGTAAAGACGACCTAACATGCTAAGGAGTATTAGCTGCTTGGCGCACTATATTTCTAGATGGTTGCTTACGCTGTGGTGGTGGCTGAGTATCATAGTTTATTTGTCCATTTCTTGATGTAAATAATTGTGTAACTGGTACATTGACATTATCATCTGCATCACAAGAATCAGCGTCTATTTCGTTTTCAACTTGAATATTTTCCTCTGTTTCATCTAATTCCGCGTCACTGCCTTCACTTCCTACTATTGAATCACCGTCACATTCATTATCACTGTTGACTATATCGTTTAGTGCTTGTTCAAGGTTATAAACTCTCTCAAAATTTATGTAATTATCCATAACAAACAAATGAACTTATTTCACCAGAAGTCTACTGCAAACTGAAAGGAAATTCAAAATAACACTGCACAACAATGCATCCTAGTTCAAGAAATATCAATCTTAAATTTGTATTTGTTTGTTGTCATAATTCACATGCAAGAGCGATACCAGTAATAAATTTAATACTAAAAATCAAAATAACATACTCTATACCTGGGGTCTTTGTTGACCAACATGATAAAAATGGGAATTAGTGTTATACCGCTTTTACTAACAATATGACAATGCACCTAATTGTAGCCAAATATTCACTAATAGCATATCTAAAGTTTCGGAAAGTTATCTTTACATTAGACATAAATATTTGTAGAACATAAACTAGTGGGGTCTCAAAAGACCCCAGGTATAGACTAAAGGTTAAGGATTCGAGTTATGTTAATTTGCACCATTTAAAACTTTTTCTCAAGTATACTATATTTACGTTTAGAAGCGAAGGATCAACCTTATTTTGGGTGACATGCATATTAGCCCCTCTACCTAAATTACAGACATTGGTCACTACCACACAATAATTGTCAAGGTGAGCAACAGTAATTGGCCGCTTATTGTTTTTTTTAGCAATCTTAATTAAAGACAAATTTTTTTTGGTGCTTTCAGGTACTAAATATCGTCTAGATCCGTTTCCCTTTCTACCACAATGTTGTCAGTTTCGTTTCCTGTAGGAAGGATTTTATTTTTTTTTAACTGGTATGTTCTTTGCGATTGTTTTTCTTGGAAAGTTTTTTATCTCTCTTTTCCTTTTCCTTTCAACTTTCACCTGTTTAGCTTCCAATCTGTTAGCCTTCCTGGCTTCATTCAACTTTTCCTCTTTTTCCTTCACCTCCAATTTTCTTAATTTTCTTCTGTCGTTATTAAGTTGGCCGTGAAAGTGAACGAACGTGTTTTAAGTATACTCCGACTTCTACCTGCGGTTAGCGAAGTATGTGCGCGTTAAGGAAAATGGCAGTAGCTAAATTAAACATTAGTGCATTATTAAGGCGAGTTTTTGAAGAAATTTATAACAAAGTGGTTTGAATATTAATTAACAAATAATAACATTAATCTCATTTAGTAGAATTTTAAAGTGTGAAATGACTATAGATACACAAATAAGAAAAGCGCGAAAACATTTCTATGCATTTCTATGCAAATGCTAGAAAATTACGGTTCCTTTCAAACCCATTGTGAGGTACGTTTGTTGAACTCATAAAATCATAAGGTAAACGTGAACGTACAAACACCACTCCCTTTGTCTAGGTTTTAACTCAACTACGTACATTTTTATAATTGCAATAATTACTAATCAAGTTCTAAATCTGAATTAATAATAAACAAATAATAATCGAACCAGTAGAATATTAGTACGTGTAAAACGGCTTATAGAAAAAAGGCAAGCAAATAGTATTTAGGATTACTATAGCATTGAAGTTCTACGAAAAAAAATACGGTTCCTTTTAACGAATATTAAAACTCATTGTAAGCTAAAAGTACAACTACTCAATACGCAAATATTTTACAATAACAAAAAATATAGAGAACAAATGAAGTCGCATATTCTACCCCTCGGTACCGCAGGGTATGTAAAACAATCATAAATACGTACTTCTAACAGTACTATGAGATGAGGAAACGCTGGCAAGAATATTTCGGAGAACTGTACATTACTGAGGAAAGTAATACTGAAGGGTTAAGTAAGGAGAAGGTAGAAGGGATCGTGAATGTAACTGGGAAGGATATTGGGATAAAGGAGGTAGAGAAAATGGTAGGAAGGTTGAAAACGGTAAAGGAGCAGGCGTAAGTAAAATCACTGGTCAAATGCTAAAGTATGGAGTTGCAAAGCTTATACGAAGATTGTGTGAATTATTCAATGTATGTCTTAAAGTATGGAAAAGTGCCGAGGGATTGGAAGAGCGCGATCATTGTACCACTGTATAAGGGTAAGGGGAACAAGAGTGATTGCAAGAACTACAGAGGAACAAGTTTGCTCAGTGTACCTGGTAAAGTATTTGGAAGAATACTGATTGATAGAGTACGAGAAACTGCATAAACTAAGATTTAGGATGTCCAGGGTGGCTGCATGCCAGGGAGAGGATGGTTGCGCTCCAGCAGGTGATCGAAAAGTGTTTAAGTGTAAAAGGAAGCTGCATTGCGCATTTATAGATCTGGAGAAAGCATATGACAGAGTGAATAGGGAGAAGCTGTCGGAAATATTAAATGAATATGGCGTAAATAAAGGTCTAATAAACGGAGTAAGGGCAGTATACAACGGTAGCCGGACATGTGCTAGGGCGAGTGGAGGTGTGAGGGAATACTTTAATATTGAGCATGGAGTGAGACAAGGCTATGTGATGTCACCGTGGCTGTTTAATGCATAAATGGATAAATGTCTTAAGCAAGCATGTGCCGATACAAGTGGCGTAATGGTTGGTGACGCAAAATGTACGAGTTTTGGTGTATACAGACGACAGTCTTATTACGTGACAGTGCGGATGAGCAACAAACTGGTCTGGTCAAGTTTGATACAGTCTGTGGACCATGGACCTAAATGGAAAAGTTGAACAAAACTAAAATTGTGGTGTTCAATCGGGAAGGTGGAAAGGAGAGTAGCGCATTTACTATGCAAGATGAAATTGTGGAACAAGTGGACGAGTTGGTATACTGCAGAAGGTACAATAGATGGAGAGATTGGACAAAGGGTCGACGCTGGAAGGAAAGTATATGGACGATAATCAGAACGGAAAGCATGAGCCTAGCTTCGAAACGAGCAATCTATAATGGCGTGTTTGTCCTGTCAGTACTGTATGCAAGTGACACATATGGGTATGTCAAAAAAAGTACGAAAGAAAAATAAATTCCATGTGTATGAGATTCCCGAGAGACGCATGTTGTAAAACGAGAAGGGATAGGATAAAGAATGAGTGTACAACGGAGTGTGACGAGGAAAAGACGATGATGGATAAATATAAAAGTAGTACATTACGTTGGTTAGCCATATTTAGAGAATAAATAGCATAAGATTAACGAAACAAATATATGTGGGTGAGGTTAGAGGTAAGGCCGGGCCTAGTAGGGTGCATAAAACTTGGCTGAAGGTAGTAGAATGTATGATAAAAGTAAGGAAGATAAGGAGCTTTAAAAATAAAAGGACATGTCAGAGGCAATGTATGAATCGTGCGGAAACTAGGGAGGTACGCAGAGATAGAAAATCATGGAGAAAGATTGTGAATGCAAAATAAATCAGAGGCAGGGATTGTTTTGCCAACCCCGCAAGGGAATGGCGTGAAGGTTATGTTATGTTTTGTTATCTACTCATATCAAATGTGATTCTTCAGTCATCACTATTTGCAACACCTAATGCATATCAAAGGGAATTCTCTGGTAAGGATATATCAGCATAGGCGGAGGTGCATCACCGGTGGTATAAAAAGTGAAAATTACTGTTAGGTTCGTTTTGGGGTGATGTTCGACCTGATATACATTCTTAGTTGCTTTAGGAGCAAGCACATTTCCATTCTGTATGAAAGGATTACTTAGTATATTATTTAGATACTTTTCCTTTAGGTTTTACCTAATTTACAGAAACCATTTTCTCAGATCTACAGTACTTGAGACAGTAATTCTTTCCGAGGTTTTTAAGGTGGTGTTTGGGTGTCTTCACAAAAAGGCTGTCACCAGGTTTATTTTGTTTGAAAGGATACTCTCGGGGGTTGTCGTCTAAAAATTTCTTAACAGATGCTTGAAGTTCTTCAAGTTTTATGAGAAAACCGTTCTTTTGAGATGAAATTATCCATTCTTCTAATAACTTTTCTTCGTCCGATGAGAGAACAGGTCTTGGTCCGTGGATAATTTTTCATGGAAATTGTTGCTCTGCCTAAATTACAAAGTCGATCTAGCAACATGAGAATGTAGAGAAGCAGAGCACTGATCAATACCGCCGTCCATAGCCTGTAGGACTTCTTGAACAGCTTGTTCTGTATATTGCTTTGTGTACTTATATTCGGCTACTTTAGGCATATTTACTTTTTTTGAAAACAAAATAGGCAATCTACCCATAAGCTATTTTGAAAAAAAAACTCATTCCTTTTCTCAGTCGACAAGTTCTTAGGCCAGATTTTATCGTATTGGACTTACCTAAAATATAGCGTCCACTTTGCACACTAATGGCGCTGTCATTTAACGCATGTGAATAACTAGTGAATAAAGCAGAGTTACAACAAATTTATCAGCTAGGTTGCCATGTTGTTGCCTTGTAAAGTGGTAAAAGTTGCAGATAATTTTTAATATAGGGAGAGAATTTATAGTGGCCTATCACTATCATTATCGGATAGCCATCAAATGTCCGGTTTACCCTATATGTTTTTGAAATTTTTAGATATACTTAATGTTGAGGTTGGCAAGGATAGTGTATATGTCTTTGGACGGAAATATTTTTGTACATTTTGTCCCGTAATTTATAGATAGCTTGATTAACCATAATTAACTTATGTGCTGAGATTACTATTAATATATGCGATTAAAGCGGTTAAAATAATAGTCGTGACAAAATGTTAAGAAATACCTACTTGTTAAATCGATAAACAATTTATTTAACTTGTGATTTAAATAAATGGCATTTGAGATCACACCATCAAATTATTTAACTTACTAATTTCCAATTCGATTTAACAAATTGCCATAAAACAATTTAATTTTTAATAACCCATAAAACGAATTATTACGCAAAATAAATAGACCTGGTTGATTTTATCATGTATTTTTAAGATGTGTGTATGTGCGCTTCAGCGTTAATAATCAGTTTGCACGTTCCATCAAAAGGTTAATTTGGATTGCTGAACATATTAAATATTAACTTATATGAACCCTTTATGTACGCTAAAGTTATGTATAAATATTATCTTAACTTTAGGAAGAATATACGATTATGTATTCCTCAATGCTAAGAGAATAATAAATGTAGCTTCTTTGATAAAAAATGCCTTGTACTACTACTATAGCATATACACGGTAATAATCCTTACTACTAAATAAATAAAGTTAGACGTGCGTTTTCAAGAGAAGATGTTGATCTCGTTTACATTCATATATTTTACGAATAAAATGTGATATGAATTATTTACCATGAAACACAATTTATACACCTGAAATTAACGTAATATGCAAATTTTGACTCGAATATGAAATAATTTCAAATATCACAAGACTCTATTGCTAATTGCCTAAACTCTGGTATAAGCACTGAAGTATTAAAGAAGTACATATTGTGAACTTTGTGGATTACTTATTAAACCAAAATACAATGGTTTGCTTGTACATAACCACTAACTATTCAATTACAAATACACAGAAACCGCTATTAGCTAACCAGATTTAAGTATTAAATATAGATTGTGTTTACATGCTGTGGGATTTCAGAGCTTTTAAACTCACATTATCACTTTCAACACTGCTTTAATAGCAGAGAGAAAGTTTATAAAAGGGTTTAATGTTACATTTCTGTAAAAGTAATTGAAACGTTTGGAATATATTAAATTAAGAATACGTTTTCAATTGGGTCAATATTCGCATTCAAATTTGTTGTGGTACTATGTCTACACATCATCAAATACCAAAAATAATATATGTGTAGAATATCTACAATTCGCTCCCCCAATATTACACGGTTCTAAGTAACATCAAGGTGAAATTGAGACAAATCATTCATACAATTATAGCTCGTATAAAAACTAAAATTTGATACTTTTTAATAAAATGCAATTGCTACAGGCAAACATACTGTTTGAAAATAAAATTTATTCAGAATTCACTCAACAAAATGTTAAGGGTTACTTAGAAATATTTATAAAAATATAACGCATACAACCTTGTTGTTCTTAACAAATTAAAAAAAATTTACAAATGTAACATGCAACTTTAAAACATTGAATATTTAAATATTATAGGCACTAATATTTTAGTTTGTTGCTTTTCTTTTTCTATGTTTCATTGAATTTGCAGGAAATATTTTCATAATACTGCCTATCTACTTCTGGCATCCATTTAAACCTTGATTTTAAAGCATCTGTCTTATTTTAAGGCAACGTGACTTCGGAATTATTTTTCTTTATCATATTGGGTATTTCTTGAGAATCTGCAGTTACATGTTGTCTTATATTTCTTGGTCGCAAATTAACCAGACTGTAAGTGGACTCGCAGAATGAGGTCTTATACTTCATTTGGAAAAAAGATTTAGAAAACTCCAAAGGTACAACCTTTGAAAAGGGAAGTGTATTATAATTCATCTTTGCAGAGTAAGAATGGACATCTAAAAAATCATGTTCCTTCATCTGCAATATATTATAAGGTTTTCGCTTATTTCATTTTCATCTTAGGAGTGAGATTGGTGAAAAATATTGCTCACTAACCGTTCTGCAGATATCGTCACTTTAGTACCAAAATAGAGTTAACTTTGGAACCACGATGAGAGCGTTGTCACTACGACTTTGTAAATCTATTTATACCACCGACTAACAAACAAATTGGGAAACTTTTCGAAAACATGTAAAACTATACAGAATGATTAACTTAGGCGAAATGTAATTTTTCTCAATTTTTTCAAACGCAACACCCTGTATATTTTTCATATTTCGATTCCCCGTAAAAAGTAGATACTAATTGATAATAGGTTTCATAGTCATAAAACGGACCCTTCTTGAGATATTGACATACAGAAGAACAAATAAAACAAAATCCAGAGCAAATAAGAAATTACGAATGGCAAATAAATTCTTTAACTGATAGGAACACTTAATTAATAACTAAACAATAAAATAATTCTCTACACCTAAAATAAGTTGAACAAGTAAACATAAACGAACAGAATTATAAATTCTAATTAAATGTTCAAAATGCTGACCACGCCTAACTAAACACTTTGCAATTTGCTCGGTAAACGAAAGATTCACTCGCAATAACATACGAGGCGAAATGAATTTAAACGTAGCTCTAATTCTATTTTTCATATCTTCGGTTATGATGGTAGGATGTTGGTAAACTTTTTCTTTAACGTAGCCCCAAAGGAAGAAAGCAAGGGGCGTAAGATCCGGTGATCTGGCTAGTCAGTTTTGCACACCACCTCGCCCGATCCACCCAACGTTGATTGCATAGTGTGGAGGGGCTCCATCCAGTTCAAACCCCATCGTACTAATATTACCTACCTCGATATTTTCCAAACGCCCGGGTAAATCATTTTCCAAAAACTATAAATATCTTCCTTCAGTAAGACTCCCATCAAACAAAAAAGGACCAACCATATTAAAATTAATTATACCACCCACACATTAACTGACCATCGATGCTGGTCATCAAAAACTCTTAAGATGTGTCGATTAGTATCTGAATAGTGATGATAGTTATGCGTATTAACATTGCCTTTATTGTGAAAAATTGCCTTATCCGTGAATAGAATGTTATTAACAAAATTGGGTTCTTCATTGACTTTAGTAGTTACCCATTGGCAGAAAGATTCACGATTTTGAAAACCCATTTCACTTAAAGCTTGATGTTGCTCGATATGATAAGGATGCAATTTGTGTTTTTTAATAAAGCTGCGAACTGTATTTCTATTAAGGTCTAGGTGTGTACTTAGCTCTGTGCTACTAATCTCTTCATTTGGGCCTGTTTTTGCGTATTTGGGATAACACACACTTCCAGACTCTCTGGGTATCGTACACAGTACAAAAGGGTAGCCAACAAAGCATTTCTTTGAGCGTCACCGAAAATAATGATCATGTCGACCATTTCTTCTTAGGAAAAATTCATTTTATACAAAAATTGACAAAACGATAATCAAAACACACAAACTAATGAAACAATATTTTAATGATTATACAAACGTCAAAACAATAGATGCGGCTAGCCTACCTGATCTGTTTTGTTAAATTCTATCGTTATAGTAAATTTGTATTTTAGAATATTTTTACCTAAAAGCGTCAACATCTCAAGAAGGGTCCGTCTTATGGCTATGAAACCTATTATAAATTAGTATCTACTTTTCACGGTGAATCGAAATGTAAAAAAATATACAGGGTGTTGTATTTGAAAAAAATGAGAAAAATTACATTTCACGTAAGTTAATCATTCTGTATAGTTTTACATGTTTTCGAAAAATTTTCCAGTTTGTTTGTTAGTAGACTATTATTAATAGTCGGTGGTATAAACAGATTTACAAAATCATGGTGACAACGCTTACACCGTGGTTCCAAAGTTAGCCCTATTTTAGTACTAAAGTGACGATATCTGCAGAACGGTTAGTGATACAGATACAAATTTCTATACTTTTATTCTAAATATAACATTGAACCAAAAAATTTAAAAGTATACAGGGTGTTCCTTTAAAAAAACAGGTTTGGGTTGGCATGTTTTTGTCAATCACCCTGTATATACCTAAATACTTTTAGAATGTAGGTCCAATGATAGTACATTACCACACCAAAATTGGCTTTTATATCTCTAATAGTTAGGGAGCAATCCTTCCTCGACGTAGTAGACACCCACCCTGTATAATGCAGATGCGTCCGGTTGATCCAAGTCATCTAAGAGCCATCGGTGAAAAGGGAAAAGCTCTAAGTCGAGTTTTTGGTGGCTCAAGTAGAGAATCTACTACAGTTTTGGCATGTATAAGTGCCGATGGCTCTTGTCTATCACCTCTGATAGTGTTTAAAGGAGTACGAGTCCAAGCTCGCTGGATTTCAGATTCCAGGTACAAGGTATTCTGTGTCGAAGAATGGGTGGATGGAAGAGCCACAATTTTTCAGTTGGTTTCAAGAGAGTTTCGTTCCTCATGTAAATACTATACGAGAGAAAAACAATCTTTTAGGTGAAGAAATGCTGTATGATGGGCACAAGGGCTCTAATGAGCGTTCGCCTAATTGAAGAGGCAATTGCGAATAAAATAAGACTAATAAAAAACTGCCTAGCCATCTAACAGATCTACTGCAGAATGTGTCTTTGGACCAGTCAAGACATGCTGGATGAAAAAGCTTATTGATTTTGGTAAAAAGCAAATGGGTGAAGGTACTGACAGATTGTCGAAATACGATTTTGTGGAGTTGCTTGGCGAAGTATGGTCTGTTGCTCTAAAAAATCAAATATCGTCGCAGGGTTCAAGAGCTCTGTTGATACCACGAAATTTCCGAAACATAAATTCAATAAATTCAGAAAACAACAGCTAATACCACTCAAGAACTTCAAAATGAGGCAGACAACCAATATCTGGCACTCATAAACGTTACAAGTACGTGTAATTCAGAAGCTAACAAAAGTGTCATGCTATCTCCAGAAAACGGTCAATGTGAAAATCAAGTAACAGAAACTTATGCGTCTGCTTGTAATACTGGAAATGTCTTGAGAGCTAAAGAAAATAGCAAGTGTAAGCACCAAGCCACGGAAACCGTACGTCTGCGTGTTTTGAGGCTCAAGAAAATGGCAAAATTATAGTACAGTGTACGTCTACCTGTCCTGACAGTATTAGTTTAAATCACACTTTACAAATATCATCCAAAACATCACTTCAAAAATTGTTTTTTGCGTCCCCACAAAAAAAGACAATACAACAATTGAAAGTAGGAATACCATAGAAAAGAAAGTAATACCTAGATTACGATCATTTAAATATCGGGAAGTATTAACGACTCAGGAAGTACTAAATAGATTAAATGAAGCGGAGGAGCGGAAAATGCAAAAGAGTACAACAAAGAAAGTAAAGGCTGGCCACTTATCCAAAACTCCAGCTAGAATTCAAAAAAAGAAACAGACAACAAAAAGAAAAAAACCCAGGGAAGGACTTAGGTTTTGTGAAAAATAAAAAAACGGGTAAGTAAAACGAAAAAATACGATGAAACTTCCAGCGATGAGTGTTCGTCACCTAAAAGCGATGGTGAGAATAGCCCTTGGGAAGAAGACTATTAATAGTGAAGATATATTAAACTTAACTGCAGTTAAACCAAGATTGGCGATTTTGTCCTTGTTGAGTTTAAGGGGGGTAAAAGAAATATAAAAATTTATAAGTATGGTTGAGGTTGTCGCTTTTAAAGCGACAAAAGTTAGTTATTGACTCGAGTAATGTTAGCTATGTCGCTCAGGAACAAATTCTAGGAGTTTTACCATTTCCTACAATAATGCAGAAAGGTAAAAGAATCATTATCATTTTGATAAAGAAGTTCCAACAGTAATTTCTTAATAACATTCAAATTTTTGTTTTTATTTTTTATTTACAATTTCTGTTATTTTTACCGACTGATACCAGCGATAAGTGAGTTTTTATTTTCATAAGTTTGTACCAACTTTTTTTTTAATGTTTTGTAATATTTTTGTTTGTTATAAATATCTAAATAAAAAGGATTTACTACCTGTTCAGGCGTTTATTTTTTTGGTACCGATTTATTGGGGTACATGTAATAGATATTTATGTATTAAGGGCATAATCAGAAGATTATGGCTCGAGGGAATGTTAAAAGCCCGACGCGAAGCGGAGGGCTTTTATATTCCTGAGAGCCGTAATCTACAATTATGCCCGTGGTACATGCAATGTTTTATTTTATTTTGCACCATGAAACTGGAACAAAATATTAAAAAGATTCAGTATTTTCGGCAAGTTTTTAAATGCAAATGCAGTGAAATAAAGTCGACAGTAGGCTAATTTGTTGTTACTAAGATACTGTGATATTGCTGAATTGTTGCTAAGGTACTGTTTGTTTGTAAATAATTTGCATTCTAAAATGGAAGGTGAAAACGCAAAAACTTATTCACAAGAAATTTTAGTTGGTGTTGGCTCATCTACAGTTACAATTTCAAATCCATCCAACTGTATTTTCAATTGTTATATAGAATAAGTTTTATTACTATTACTTTTATTAATAAAGGTTGTATAGTAAGGTTGTTGTTTCAATAATTCTTTCAACCTACGTGACATATTATGTCATGTGTTTGCTGTCAATCATGCTGCTTAGCAACAATGACATTTCCGTGCTATAAAGACCACATTACGCCCGCATTTGGGGGCGTATAAAGAACATTAAGGTGGCAAAATAAAATGAACATGTGTTAATAGATATTTATGTATTAAGGGCATAATCAGAAGATTATGGCTCGAGGGAATGTTAAAAGCCCGACGCGAAGCGGAGGGCTTTTATATTCCTGAGAGCCATAATCTACAATTATGTCCGTGGTACATACAATGTTTTATTTTATTTTGCACCATGAAACTGGAACAAAATATTAAAAAGATTCAGTATTTTCGGCAAGTTTTTAAATGCAAATGCAGTGAAATAAAGTCGACAGTAGGCTAATTTGTTGTTACTAAGATACTGTGATATTGCTATTATATATCATGTCATGTGTTTGCTGTTAATCATGCTGCTTAGCATCAATGACATTTCCGTGCTATAAAGACCACATTATGCCCGCATTTGGAGGCGTATAAAGAACATTATGGTGGCAAAATAAAATAAAAATACTAAAAAAAATCCAGAAAGTTTAATAGCGGAATTGTTTACTTTTGCCTCTGTTATGATTGTATTATATGTAATGATGCCCGAGATACTTGTTTACGGTTAACTTTTAACTTTTTACATTTTTTTAAATTTTTTTTGGGTGCCAAAGTCTTTATTTTAATAAAAAATTTTATTCTTAAATGAAAGAAAGCTTAAACACCCAAAATTGTCGAATACAATACCTCAAGTGGCCGATGAATTGCCGAACATTTTTGCCAAAGTGTATGAGTGTTTATATCTTCGATAGCACTCGACCAATTTTGAAGCAATAAATACGATTAAGCACTTTGACAAAAATTTATGCAACTCGTCAGCCACGAGTGGTATTTAAAAGACAAAATTGACGGTCAATTGACAAGTCATGAATTAATGAATTAGTTTTAATTTAGAAGAAGTTGCAGGTTATAAAGTGGTTTCGATGATAGTCGGAGTCTGCATTACTTTGAAGAAAAAAATAAACGTCAAAGTTTATATTAATTTGAGATTTTACCGGAAGGCAATTAAATTTATGCAACTCGTCAGCCACGAGTGGTATTTAAAAGACAAAATTGACGGTCAATTGACAAGTCATGAATTAATGAATTAGTTTTAATTTAGAAGAAGTTGCAGGTTATAAAGTGGTTTCGATGATAGTCGGAGTCTGCATTACTTTTAAGAAAAAAATAAACGTCAAAGTTTATATTAATTTGAGATTTTACCGGAAGGCAATTAAATTTCACAGGAAGAGAAAAAAATTGTCGAGAATATTCTGCTAGAGGAGTTGTCGCACATTTACGCTCTGATTAGTCCAAATATAAAAAATACTAAATTGTGATTGGTTGATAGTTGACTTGGAGAGGGTGAGTTGAATAGACCTAAATATTTTATTTGTAATATTTTACGACAAGAAAGCCTTTTATTTTTATTTAAATTAAAAAAATTTACAAGATAGTAAAAATCGTTTACTTTTAATCCGTTTGACCCTATTTGATAAAGTTTTGTTTTTATGAACAGGTTTTTGACTAATGCACACTGTTCCACAGTAAAACATTTTACATACTTGAATTTTGCTGTTATTTTAAATGAAAAGGTATTTGTAGCTATTACTTCTTCTTGAATAGGCGCATTCATTCCTTTTCGTCTTCTTTTAGGATTACTATTTTCAGTTGTGCTTAAAATATACATTCTTTTTTCTTGTGCATTTAACGCGTAATAATTGGAAAATATTTCTTTTCTCTGTTCGTCACTAATTTTTCTTCCACGTGCATGCTTACATTTTTCCATGCAATCCTTTTTTTTTGTTTGTACTTTATTAGACTGGACTTGTTTTTTTCTAATTGAAATATATTCTTTACCTCTATCATATTTCTCTTTTCTAATATCACAAGCCCATGTTTTCGGATTTCTTTGTCTTATTCGGGATAATTTTTTTCTCACATTTTCATCGTTCGTGTTATTGTCTTCGATTGGTAAATTAGCGTTATTATCCTGATCTTGGATTACATGTGCATCACCTTCTAATACCAAAGACCCATTTCTGTCATCATTTTGTTTCTCACTCTTCTGCTGAACATCTTTATAATGTAATACATTTCCACCAATATTATTTACCGAGTTATTTTCACTTTTTCGCTCTATTTGCACCTATACGTTTTCTTTCTTTATTCTCAACAAGTCAGTTTCACAGCCCATTTTTTCTACGGAAAATATTTAATTAGAGATTCTGATTCGGAAGGTACCTCAATGAATTTTCCACGAATTTTTATCCTGAAACAATGAAAAACTCGTTTTGAAAAATATCTACACATAACCTAAACTTTAAATTATATTAAAAATTATTATTAATTTTATTAAATACATAAATAAAAAGTTTACCTCGAGTAGGATTTGAACCTACGACCTGTACTTTGATAGAGTGCCGCGGTAACCAACTGCGCTATCGAGATTCAAACCCCAATCGATGTAAATTTACATCGATGTATTTAATAAAATTAATAATAATTTTTAATTACATATTTACCTTTGAACTTATTCGTTCATAACAAAACTTATAATAAACTTAAATTATATTAAACACACTTGACTGGAGATATCTTTTCAGGAATATATTCCTTATACTTACCCGAATTGTACCCATCCGTAATATTATTGATGGGCTCCTTCACTAATATTACCAATATCCATTTGAAAAAAAGACACATCGTAACGTTTGCATACTCTAATTATTGCAGGTTACATCTAAACGTTACACCTAACCCACAATTTGACCAAAAAACCAACAAATTACAAAGGTCTGTGTTATAGCATACAACTATGTTATTTCAAAATTTCTTTCAGTTCAATATCACGTGGTTCTATGTATCACATACAACTTTGTTATTCCAAAACTTCTGACAGTTCAATGTGACAAAGTTCTATGGTTCCACATGCAACTTTGATATACCCAACCTGCTATTTAAGAACATACACCTATAAAATACTAACTTTATTGTAACAAATACATTGATACTTTGAGTTGAATCCAAGTTGTATGTGAACTTTAGGTCACATACAACCTTGTATTAATATCTAGTGGATGTTAAACGTAACGTAGACCCTGATAATATTGGGGGAGCGAATTGTTGTTTAGTGCACAATGATCACTAAGGATACGTCAAAAAGCAGAATATCATATCGTACTTTAAATCAATAAACTGATTTATTGCTACTTTACTTACATAGTTTTGCAGAACGTTCAAGCATTTAACCTGTCAATGTTGCTCCAGCACACGAACGACCGCTAGCACTATAATGTATGGTTCAATGAACATTTCCACATATTCTCAAGCTGTAAACAATTCAGGACCTAAATGACCTTGCTTAATATCCACATTTATTATTCGTTTAATTTTTATTACTTTACTTTCGAAATTACTATTTTTACCGGAAATAAACCACCTTATTACTTTTACTGATGATGTCTCAGACAAAAAAAACTTATTTGATTATCACGCATTGACACGTTTTGTTTTGCAAGGTAAATTAGAACCGCATTTCTCCTTTAGTACGGCTCTAATCAACTATAATTAATAATTTGTAGTTAACCCGCGCGGGATACACGCGTATCCCAACAGTACTGATGACGCGCATGTTCGATAGTGGGGGCTAAGACGCACGTTGGCTTCTAGTGCACTCTTGCACGTGACAGCTCGCGGTTAGTTTGTTTTTGTTTCTTCGTCGTGATTATTGCGATTTTAGTTATTGGGATACGAGTAGTAACGTGACTAACCTACCACATCACATAAAAAAGAGAGATTATTTTATGTCATATGTTATTATTATATTATTTTATAATTGGAAAAGGTAGCACGGCTGCGAGCTCAGTCGAACTAAAGCTAATCGTAGAGCACTTTGTTGTCGTGGGTAGTGTTGGGGTGTTGATAACCGGTGTAATCGATAAATAATTAGGTTACTTAGAGAGCGAAAAAAATTTTAGTAAGAGTGATAAGAAAAGCAAATCAGAATTGAGCGCCACAAGCTTTTAAAGAGAAGAAGAAAAAGGGAAATTACTATTTCTTGCGAGAGGGCATGTAAAGCTTGAACCAGGGAAAAGAAACTGGACGGGCAAATAAACAACAATTCTCTCAGTAATCTTAATTCATTTCCAAACTTTCAATCAATGCACTAGATATGTTTAAAATTAAGTTTTCCCCAAACGGACTAAACACGTTATATAATAATAATTTGAATTCTTAATCAAGGACTGGACCAGTTACGCATAGGTACAGAGCATGCAATTCATCACATGTTCCTAATAATAATTTATCTTAGCCTACCTATATTTAGGTTTCCCCTACGAAACTATACATTTTTGATGTACATAAGTACACCAAAATACAGGGTGTAACACCGAAAAAATTTAAGAGGCGATTCTCCGATGAAAATTAAGGGTGGTTTCTGGTATAAAACTTTTGAAATATATATATATATATATATATATATATATATATATATATATATGATATGATGGATGATCAAGATATGATGGAATTTTTGGACCAAACCTGGCAGAAATGTTTAACTAGTCAAACGTAGTAATGGATTAAAATTTATAACCCTATATAAATTTTAATTATATGTGCCCTTTTTGCTAGCTCAATCAATCTCAGAAGGGGTTAATTAGACTTATCACTACCTTCGGGTAGGATGTGTTACCTACCTGTAAATAAAGTTGTCGATCATCTAACACATATATTCATAACTATAAGCCATAAACGGACATTATAAATGATTCTAATATACAATAAACTAAAAGAATATGACAGTTCCATTAAATAAACAGGTCTGGTTGTAATAAATAATTAAAATTTACTCTCTGGACAGTAACTTCTGTATGGAAGGACCGGCGCTATTTATTGGCCCTCTGTGAACAATAGTTATTAATACGTAAAAGTAAAAGTAAAAAAGGTGTTATGGGAACATGTGCATTAATTGTTAAATTAGTTATTAATTAAAGTGTAAATGAACAAACGAACTACTGGCATGTGTGGTGTGTGTGTGTGTGTTTGTGCGTGCGTGTGTGTGAATGCGTGCGTGCGTGCGGGGGTGTGTGGGTGCGTGGGTGTGTCTGGGTGTGTGTGAGGGTGCGTGCGTGCGTGCGGGTGCGTGCGTGCATGCTTGCGTGCGTACGTGTGTGTTTGCGTCGGTGTGTCGGTGTGTCGTAGTGTCGGTGTGTCGGAGTGTCGGTGTGTCGGTGTGTCGATGAGTGGGTGTGTCGGTGTGTCTGTGTGTCTGTGTGTCTGTGTGTCTGTGTGCTGTGTCTGGTGTCTGTGTGCCTGTGTGTCTGTGTGTCGTGTCGTGTGTCCGTGTGTCCATGTGTCCGTGTGTCCGCGCGTGTGGGTGTATGTGTGTGTTGTGTGTGTGTGTACGTGCGTGTGTGCGTGCGTGCGTGTTTTGTGGTGCGTGCGTCGTGCGTGCGTGGTGCTTGGCGTGCGTGCGTGTGCTGTGTTGCTAGTCGGTGTGTCGGTAAGTCGTTGTGTCGGTGTGTCAGTGTCGTGTGTCGGTGTGGTGAGTCGTGTGTCGGTGTGTCGATGTGTCGGTGTGTCGGTGTGTCGGTTGTCTGTGTGTCGTGTGCCTGTGTGTCTGTGTGTCTGTGTGTCTGTGTGTCTGTGTCTGTGTGTCTGTGTGTCTGTGTGTCTGTGTCCTGTGTGTCTGTGTGTCTGTGTGTCTGTGTGTCATGTGTCTGTGTCTGTGTGTCTGTGTCTGTGGTCTGTGGTCTGTGTGTCTGTTGTCTGTGTGCCTGTGTGTCTGTGTCTGTGTGTCTGTGTGTCTGTGTGTCTGTGTGTCTGTGTGTCGTGTGTCGTGTGTCCGTTGTCCGTGTGTCCTGTGTCCGTGTGTGTGGTGTATGTGTGTCTGTGTTGTGTGCTGTGTGTCTGTGTGTCTGTGTCTGTGTGTCTGTGTGTCTGTGTGGTGCTGTGTCTGTGTTCTGGTGCTGTGTCGTGTGTGTCTGTGTCTGTGTGTTGTGGCTGGTGTCGTGTGCGTGTGTCGTGTGTCTGTCGTGTCTTGTGTCGGTGTGTCGGTATGTCGTTGTGTCGTGTGTCGTGTTTGTGAGTCGTGTGTCGTGTGTGTCGTGTGTCGTGCGTGTCGTTGTGTCGGTGTGCTCGGTGTGTCGTATGTTGGTGTGTGTGGTGCGCTGTATGTGCGTGGTGCTGTGTGCGTGCTGTGTCTGTGTGTCTGTGTGTGTGTGTGTTGTGTGTCTGTGTGTCTGTGTGCTGTGTGTTGTGTGTCTGTGTGTCTGTGTGTCTGTGTGCTGTGTGTCTGTGTGTGTGTGTGTCTGTGTCTGTGTGTCTGTGTGTCTGTGTGTCTGTGTGTCTGTGTCTGTGTGTCTGTGTGTCTGTGTGTCGTGTGTCCTGTGTGTCTGTGTGCTGTGTGTCGTGTGTGTTGTGTGTCTGTGTGTTGTGTGTCTGTGTGTGCTGTGTGGTCGTGTGTGTTGTGTGTCCTGTGGTCGTGTGTGCGTGTGTGTGTGTGCTCGTGTGTGCTATGTGTCTGTGTCGTGTGTGTGTCGTGTGTCTGTGTCTGTGGTCGTGTGCTGTGTGTGTGTGTCTGTGTGTCTGTGTGTCTGTGTGTCTGTGTGCCTGTGTGTCTGTGTCTGTGTGTCTGTGTGTCTGTGTTCTGTGTGTCGTGTGTCGTGTGCTGTGTGCCTGTGTGTCTGTGTGTCTGTGTGTCTGTGGTGCTATGTGTCTTGTGTCTGTGTGTTGTGTCTGTGCGTCGTGCGTGTGTCGTATGTCTGTGTGCCTGTGTGCTGTGCTGGTCGTGTGTCTGTGTGTCGTGTGTCGTCGTGTCGTGTCCGTGTAGTCCGTGTGTCCGTATGTCCGTGTGTCCATGTGTCCGTGTCGGTGTGGTGTATGTGTGTGTTGTGTGGTGTGTGGTGTACGTGCGTGCGTGTGTGTGGGTGCGTGGTGCGTGCGTGCGTGGGTGCGTGGTGTGTGTGAGGCGCGTGTGTCGTGCGAGTGCGTGTGTGTGTCTGTCGGTGTGTCGGTATGTCGTTGTGTCGGTGTGTCGGTGTGTCGGTGTGTCGGTGTGTCTGATGTGTCGTGTTGTGTCTGTGTGTCGGTGTGTCTGTGTGTCGGTATGTCTGTGTGTCTGTGTGTCTGTTGTCTGTGTGTCTGTGTGTCTGTGTCTGTGTGTCTGTGTGTCTGTGTGTCTGTGTGTGTCTGTGTGTGTGTGTGCTGTGTGTGTGTGTGTTGTGTGTGTGTGTGTGTGTGTCTGTGTGTCTGTGTCTGTGTGTCTGTGTGTGTGTGTCGTGTGTGTCTTGTGTCTGTGTGTCTGTGTGTCTGTGTGTCTGTGTGTCTGTGTGTCTGTGTCTGTGCTGTGTGTCTGTGTGTCTGTGTGTCTGTGTCGTTGTCGTGTCTGTCGTGTCTGTGTCGTCTGTGTGTCTGTGTTGTTGTGTGTCTGTGTGTGTGTGTCTGTGTGTCTGTGTGTCCTGTGTGTCTGGTGTGCCTGTGTGTGTGTGCTGTGTGCACTCATGTGTCTGTGTTCTGTGTGTCTGTGTGTCTGTGCGTCTGTGCGTCTGTGTGTCTGTGTGTGTGTGTCTGTGTGTTCTGTGTGTCTGTGTGTCTGTGTCTGTGTGTCTGTGTCTGTGTGTCTGTGTGCTGTATCTGTGTGTCGTGTGTCCGTGTGTCCGTGTATCCGTTGTCCGTGTGTCCATGTGTCCGTGTGTCCGCGCGTGTGGGTGTATGATGTGTTTGTGTGTGTGTGTGTGTGTGCGTGCGTGTGCGGTGCGTGTGTTTGTGTGTGTGGTAGCGTGGTGTGGTGTGTAGTGCGGTGCGTGTGCGTGCGAGTGCGTGGTGTGTGCTAACGTCGGTGTGTCGGTATGTCGTTGTGTCGGTGTGTCGGAGTGTCGGTGTGTCGGTGTGTCAGTGTGTCGGTGAGTCGGTGTGTCGGTGTGTCGGTGTGTCGGTGTGTCGGTGTGTCGGTGTGTCGGTATGTCTGTGTGTCTGTGTGCCTGTATGTCTGTGTGTCTGTGTGTCTGTGTCTGTGTCTGTGTGTCTGTGTGTCTGTGTGTCTGTGTGTCTGTGTGTCTGTGTGTCTGTGTGTCTGTGTGTCTGTGTGTCTGTGTGTCTGTGTGTCTGTGTGTCTGTGTGTCTGTGTGTCTGTGTGTCTGTGTGTCTGTGTGTCTGTGTGTCTGTGTGCTGTGTGTCTGTGTGTCTGTGTGTCTGTGTGCCTGTGTGTCTGTGTGTCTGTGTGTCTGTGTGTCTGTGTGTCTGTGTGTCTGTGTGTCTGTGTGTCTGTGTGTCTGTGTGTCTGTGTGTCTGTGTGTCTGTGTCTGTGTGTCTGTGTGTCTGTGTGTCTGTGTGTCTGTGTCTGTGTGTCTGTGTGTCTGTGTGTCTGTGTGTCTGTATGTCTGTGTGTCTGTGTCTGTGTGTGTGTGTCTGTGTGTCCGTGTGTCCGTGTGTCCGTGTGTCCGTATGTCCGTATGTCCATGTGTCCGTGTGTCCGCGCATGTGTGTGTCTATGTGTGTGTTTGTGTGTATGTGAGTGTGTTTGTGTGGGTGCGTGCGTACGAGGGTGTGTATATGTGTGGGTGTGTGAGGGTGCGTGCGTGCGTGCAAGTGCGTGCGTGCATGCGTGCGTGTGTGTCTGTGTGTCTGTGTGTCTGTGTGTCTGTGTGTCTGTGTGTCTGTGTGTCTGTGTGCCTGTGTGTCTGTGTGTCTGTGTGTCTGTGTGTCTGTGTGCCTATGTGTCTGTGTCTGTGTGTCTGTGTGTCTGTGCGTCTGTGTGTCTGTGTGCCTGGTAGTCTGGGTGTCTGTGTGCCTATGTGTCTGTCTGTGTGTCTGTGTGTCGGTGTGTCCGTGTGTCCATGTGTCCGTGTGTCCGCGCGTGTGGGTGTATGTGTGTGTTTGTGTGTGTGTGTGTGTGTACGTGCTGTGCGTGCGTGCGTGTTTGTGTGGGTGCGCGCGTGCGTGCGAGTGCTTGCGTGCGTGCGTGTGTGTTTGCGTCGGTGTGTCGGTAAGTCGTTGTGTCGGTGTGTCGGAGTGTCGGTGTGTCAGTGTGTAGGTGAGTCGGTGTGTCGGTGTGTCGATGTGTCGGTGTGTCGGTGAGTCGGTATGTCTGTGTGTCTGTGTGCCTGTATGTCTATATGTCTGTGTGTCTGTGTGTCTGTGTCTGTGTGTCTGTGTGTCTGTGTGTCTGTGTGCCTGTGTGTCTGTGTGTCTGTGTGTCTGTGTGCCTATGTGTCTGTGTCTGTGTGTCTGTGTGTCTGTGCGTCTGTGCGTCTGTGTGTCTGTATGTCTGTGTGTCTGTGTGTCTGTGTGTCGGTGTGTCCGTGTGTCCGTGTGTCCGTGTGTCCGTATGTCCGTGTGTTCATGTGTCCATGTGTCCGCGCGTGTGGGTGTATGTGTGTGTTTGTGTGTGTGTGTGTGTGTGCGTGCGTGCGTGTTTGTGAGGGTGCGTGCGTGCGTGGTGTGTGTGGGTGCGTGCGTGCGTGCGTGCGTGGTGCGGTGGTCGTTGTGTGTGTCGGGAGTGGTGTGTGTGCTGTGTCGTGGTCGGTTGTCGTGTGTCGGTGTTGTCGTGTGTCTGTGTGCTTGTCTGTGTCTGTGTGTGTGTGTGTGTGTTGTGTGTGTGTGGTGTGTGTGTGTGTGTGTGTGTTGTGTTGTGTGTGTGTGTGTGTGTGTGTGTGTGTTGTGTTGTGTGTTGTGTTGTGTGTGTTGTCTGTTGTCTGTGTGTCTGTGTGTTGTGTGTTGTGCTGTCTGTGTGTCTGTGTGTCTGTGTGTCGTGTGGTGTCTGTGTGTCGTGTGTCGTGTGTCCTATGGTCTGTGTCTGTCGTGTGTCTGTGGTCTGTGTGTCTGTGTGCCTGGTTGTCTGGGTGTCTGGTGTGTCTATGTGTCGTGTCTGTAGTCTGTGTGTCGTGTGTCCGTGTGTCCGTGTCCGTGTGTCGCGCTGTGTGTTGTGTGTGTTGTGTGTCGTGTGTGCCTGTGTGCTGTGTGCTGTGTGTCTGTGGTGCTGTGCGTCGTGCTGCTGTGCTGTGTGTGTGTTTGCGTCGTGTGTCTGTGTAGTCTGTGTGTCGGTGTGTCGATGTGTCGTGTGTCGTGTGTCGTGATGTCCGTGTGTCGTGTGTCGTGTGTCGGTGTCGGTGGTCGTATGTCTGTGTGTCTGTGTGCTGTGTCTATGTCGTGGTGTCGTGCTGTTGTGTGTCGTGTGTCGTGTCTGTGTCTGTGTGCCTGTGTGTCGTGTGTCTGTGTGTCTGTGTGTCTTGTGTCGTGTCTGTGTGTCTGTGTCTGTGCGTCTGTGTCGTGTGTCTGTGTGTCGTGTGTGTGTGTCGTTGTCTGTGTGTCGTGTGTCCTGTGTCGTGTCGTGTGTCGTGTGTCGTGTGTCGTGTCATGTGTGTCGTGTGTGTTGTGTGCGTGCTCGTGTGTCTGTGTGTCGTGTGTCTGTCGTGCGTGCGTGTGTGTGTGTGGTGTCTGTGCGTGTGCGTCGTGTGCTGTGTCGTGTGGGTGTCGTGTGTCGGTGCGGTGTGTGTGTCGTGTGCCTGTGTCTGTGTCGTGTGTCGTGTGTCATGTGTCGTGTGTGGTGTGTGTGTGTGTGTGTCTGTGTGTCTGTGTGTGTGTGCTCGTGTCGTGTGTCGTGTGTGTCGTGTGTGGTGGTCGTGTGTTGTGTCGTGTGTCTGTGTGTCGTGTGTCGTGTCTGTGTCTGTGTGTGCTGTGTGTGTGTGTGTCTGTGTGTGTGTGTGTCTGTGTGTCTGTGTGTCTGTGTCTGTGTGTCTGTGTGTCTGTGTGTCTGTGTGTCTGTGTGCTGTGTGCTGTGTGTCTGTGTGTCTGTGTGTCTGTGTGTCTGTGTGTCTGTGTGTCTGTGTGTCTGTGTGTCTGTGTGTCTGTGTGTCTGTGTGTCTGTGTGTCTGTGTGTCTGTATGTCTGTGTGTCTGTGTCTGTGTCTGTGTGTTCGTGTCTGTGTGTCGTGTGTGTGTGTCGTGTGTCCGTATGTCCGTGTGTCCATGTGTCCGTGTGTCGGCGCGTGTGGGTGTATGAGTGTGTTTGTGTGTGTGTGTGTGTGTGTACGTGCGTGCGTGCGTGCGTGCGTGTTTGTGTGGGTGCGTGCGTGCGTGGGTGCGTGGGTGTGTGTGAGGGTGCGTGCGTGCGTGCGAGTGCGTGTGTGTGTGCTTGCGTCGGTGTGTCGGTATGTCGTTGTGTCGATGTGTCGGAGTGTCGGTGTGTCAGTGTGTCGGTGAGTCGGTGTGTCGGTGTGTCGATGTGTCGGTGTGTCGGTGTGTCGTTGTGTCGGTGTGTCGGTATGTCGGTATGTCTGTGTGTCTGTGTGCCTGTATGTCTGTGTGTCTGTGTGTCTGTGTGTCTGTGTCTGTGTGTGTCTGTGTGTCTGTGTGTCCGTGACTGTGTGTCTGTGTGGCTGTGTGTCTGTGTGTCTGTGTGTCTGTGTGTCTGTGTGTCTGTGTGTCTGTGTGTCTGTGTGTCTGTGTGTCTGTGTGTCTGTGTGTCTGTGTGTCTGTGTGTCTGTGTGTCTGTGTGTCTGTGTGTCTGTGTGTCTGTGTGTCTGTGTGTCTGTGTGTCTGTGTGTCTGTGTGTCTGTGTGTCTGTGTGTCTGTGTGTCTGTGTGTCTCTGTGTCTTGTGTCTGCTGTGTCTGTGTGTCTGTGTGTCTGTGTGTCTGTGTGTCTGTGTGTCTGTGTGTCTGTGCGTTGGTGTGTCCGTGTGTCCGTGTGTCCGTATGTCCGTGTGTCCATGTGTCCGTGAGTCCGCGCGTGTGGGTGTATGTGTGTGTTTGTGTGTGTGTGTGTGTGTGTACGTGCGTGCGTGCGTGCGTGCGTGTTTGTGTGGGTGCGTGCGTGCGTGGGTGCGTGGGTGTGTGTGAGGGCGCGTGCGTGCGTGCGAGTGCGTGCGTGTGTGCTTGTGTCGGTGTGTCGGTATGTCGTTGTGTCGGTGTGTCGGTGAGTCGGTGTGTCGGTGTGTCGATGTGTCGGTGTGTCGGTGTGTCGGTGTGTCGGTGTGTCGGTATGTCTGTGTGTCCGTGACTGTGTGTCTGTGTGTCTGTGTGTCTGTGTGTCTGTATGTCTGTGTGTCTGTGTGTCTGTGTCTGTGTGTCTGTGTGTCTGTGTGTCTGTGTGTCCGTGACTGTGTCTGTGTCTGTGTGTCTGTGTCTGTGTGTCTGTGTGTCTGTGTGTCTGTGTGTCTGTGTGTCTGTGTGTCTGTGTGTCTGTGTGTCTGTGTGTCTGTGTGTCTGTGTGTCTGTGTGTCTGTGTGTCTGTGTGTCTGTGTGTCTGTGTGTCTGTGTGTCTGTGTGTCTGTATGCCTGTGTGTCTGTGTGTCTGTGTGTCTGTGTGCCTGTGTGTCTGAGTGTCTGTGTGTCTGTGTGTCTGTGTGTCTGTGTGTCTGTGTGTCTGTGTGTCTGTGTGTCTGTGTGTCTGTGTGTCTCTGTGTCTGTGTGTCTGTGTGTCTGTGTGTCTGTGTGTCTGTGTGTCTGTGTGTCTGTGTGTCTGTGTGTCTGTGTGTATGTGTGTCTGTGTGTCTGTGTCTGTGTGTCTGTGTGTCTGTGTGTCCGTGTGCCCGTGTGTCCGTGTGTCCGTATGTCCGTATGTCCATGTGTCCGTGTGTCCGCGCATGTGTGTGTCTATGTGTGTGTTTGTGTGTATGTGAGTGTGTGTGTGTGTGCGTGCGTGCGTGTTTGTGTGTCGTGCGTACGGGGTTGTGTGGTGTGCGTGCGGTGGATGCGTGCGTGCTGTGCGTGCGCTGTGTGTCCGTATGTCCGTGTGTCCATGTTTCCGCGCGTGTGGGTGTATGTGTGTGTTTGTGTGTGTGTGTGTGTACGTGCGTGCGTGCGTGTTTGTGGTGTGCGTGCGTGCGTGGGCGTGGGTGTGTGAGGCGCGTGCGTGCGTGCAGTGCGTGCGTGTGTGTGTCGTGTGTCGGTATGTCGTTGTGTCGGTGGTCGGTGTCGGTGTGTCGATGTGTCGGTGTGTCGTGTGTCGGTGTGTCGTGTGTCGGTGTGTCGGTATGTCTGTGTGTCTGTGTGCCTGTTGTCTGTGTGTCTGTGTGTCGTGTGTGTCTGTGTGTCTGTGTGTCTGTGTGTCTGTGTGTCTGTGTGTGTGTGTGTGTGTGTGTGTGTGTGTTGTCTGTGTGTCTGTGTGTCTGTGTGTCTGTGTGTCTGTGTGTCTGTGTGCTGTGTGTCTGTGTGTCTGTGTGTCTGTGTGCCTGTGTGTCTGTGTGTCTGTGTGTCTGTGTGTCTGTGTGTCTGTGTGTCTGTGTGTCTGTGTGTCTGTGTGTCTGTGTGTCTGTGTTGTGTCTGTGTGTCTGTGTGTCTGTGTGTCTGTGTGTTGTGTCCTGTGTGTCTGTGTGTCTGTGTGCCTATGTGTCTGTGTCTGTGTGTCTGTGTGTCTGTGTGTCTGTGCGTCTGTGGTCTGTGTTCTGTGTTGTGTGTCTGTGTTCTGTGTCTGTGTGTCTGTGTCTGTGTGTCTGTGTGTCTGTGTGTCCGTGTGTCCGTGTGTCCGTATGTCCGTGTGTCCATGTGTCCGTGTGTCCGCGCGTGTGGGTGTATGAGTGTGTTTGTGTGTGTGTGTGTGTGTGTCGTGCGTGCGTGCGTGTGCGTGTTTGTGGTGCGTGCGTGCGTGGGTGCGTGGGTGTGTGAGGGCGTGCGTGCGTGGTCGTGCGTGTGCTCGTCGGTGTCGGTATGTCGTTGTGTCGGTGTCAGTGTCGTGTGTCGTGTGTCGGTGAGTCTGTGTCGTGTGTCGATGTGTCGTGTGTCGGTGTGTCGTGTGTCGTGTCTGTGTGTCTGTGTGTCTGTGTGTCTGTGTGTCTGTGTGTCTGTGTCTGTGTGTCTGTGTCGTGTGTGTCTGTGTGTCTGTGTCTGTGTGTCTGTGTGTCTGTGTGTCGGTGTCGGTATGTCTGTGTGTCTGTGTGCCTGTATGTCTGTGAGTCTGTGTGTCTGTGTCTGTGTGTCTGTGTGTCTGTGTGTCTGTGTGTCTGTGTGTCTGTGTGTGCTGTGTGTGTGTGTGTGTGTGTGTGTGTGTGTGTGTCTGTGTGTCTGTGTGTCTGTGTGTCTGTGTTGTCTGTGTGCCTGTGTGTCTGTGTGTCTGTGTGTCTGTGTCCTGTGTGTCTGTGTGTCTGTGTGTGTGTGTGTCTGTGTGTCTGTGTTGTGTGTCTGTGTGTCTGTGTGTCTGTGTGTCTGTGTGTCTGTGTGTCTGTGTGTCTGTGTGTCTGTGTGTCTGTGTGCCTGTGTGTCTGTGTGCCTGTGTGTCTGTGTGTCTGTGTGCCTATGTGTCTGTGTCTGTGTGTCTGTGTGTCTGTGTGTCTGTGCGTCTGTGCGTCTGTGTGTCTGTGTGTCTGTGTGTCTGTGTGTCTGTGTCTGTGTGTCTGTGTGTCTGTGTGTCTGTGTGTCGGTGTGTCCGTGTGTCCGTGTGTCCGTATGTCCGTGTGTCCATGTGTCCGTGTGTCCGCGCGTGTGGGTGTATGTGTGTGTTTGTGTGTGTGTGTGTGTGTGTCGTGCGTGCGTGCGTGCGTGTTTGTGTGGGTGCGTGCGTGCGTGGGTGCGTGGGTGTGTGTGAGGGCGCGTGCGTGCGTGCGAGTGCGTGCGTGTGTGCTAACGTCGGTGTGTCGGTATGTCGTTGTGTCGGTGTGTCGGAGTGTCGGTGTGTCGGTGTGTCGGTGAGTCGGTGAGTCGGTGTGTCGGTGTGTCGATGTGTCGGTGTGTCGGTGTGTCGGTGTGTCGGTGTGTCGGTATGTCTGTGTGTCTGTGTGCCTGTATGTCTGTGTGTCTGTGTCTGTGTCTGTGTGTCTGTGTGTCTGTGTCTGTGTGTCTGTGTGTCTGTGTGTCTGTGTGTCTGTGTGTCTGTGTGTCTGTGTGTCTGTGTGTCTGTGTGTCTGTGTGTCTGTGTGTCTGTGTCTGTGTGTCTGTGTGTCTGTGTGTCTGTGTGTCTGTGTGTGTCTGTGTGTCTGTGTGTCTGTGTGTCTGTGTGTCTGTGTGTCTGTGTGTCTGTGTGTCTGTGTGTGTGTGTGTGTGTGTGTGTGTGTGTGTGTGTCTGTGTGTCTGTGTGTCTGTGTGTCTGTGTGTCTGTGTGTCTGTGTGTCTGTGTGTCTGTGTGCCTGTGTGTCTGTGTGTCTGTGTGCCTGTGTGTCTGTGTGTCTGTGTGTCTGTGTGTCTGTGTGCTTGTGTCTGTGTGTCTGTGTGTCTGTGTGTCTGTGTGTCTGTGTGTCTGTGTGTCTGTGTGTCTGTGTGTCTGTGTGTCTGTATGTCTGTGTGTCTGTGTGCTGTGTGTCTGTGTGTCTGTGTGTCCGTGTGTCCGTGTGTCCGCGCGTGTGTGTGTCTATGTGTGTGTTTGTGTGTATGTGTGTGTGTGTGTGTGTGTGTGTGTGTGTGTGAGTGTGTGTGTGTGTGTGTGAGTTTGTGTGTATGTGTGTGTGTTTGTGTGGGTGCGTGCGTGCGAGTGCGTGCGTACGAGGGTGTGTATATGTGTGGGTGTGTGTGAGGGTGCGTGCGTGCAAGTGCGTGCGTGCATGCGTGCGTGCGTGCGTGTGTGTCTGTGTGTCTGTGTCTGTGTGTCTGTGTGTCTGTGTGCCTGTGTGTCTGTGTGTCTGTGTGTCTGTGTGTCTGTGTGCCTATGTGTCTGTGTCTGTGTGTCTGTGTGTCTGTGCGTCTGTGTGTCTGTGTGTCTGTGTGTCTGTGTGTCTGTGTGCCTGTGTGTCTGTCTGTGTGTCTGTGTGTCTGTGTGTCGGTGTGCCCGTGTATCCATGTGTCCGTGTGTCCGCGCGTGTGGGTGTATGTGTGTGTTAGTGTGTGTGTGTGTGTGTACGTGCGTGCGTGCGTGCGTGTTTGTGTGCGTGCGTGCGTGCGAGTGCGTGCGTGCGGGGGTGTGTGGGTGCGTGGGTGTGTGTGAGGGTGCGTGCGTGCGTGCGAGTGCGTGCGTGCGTGCGTGTGTTTGCGTCGGTGTGTCGGTATGTCGTTGTGTCGGTGTGTCGGAGTGTCGGTGTGTCAGTGTGTCGGTGAGTCGGTGTGTCGGTGTGCCGATGTGTCGGTGTGTCGGTGTGTCGGTGTGTCGGTATGTCTGTGTGTCTGTGTGCCTGTATGTCTGTGTGTCTGTGTGTCTGTGTGTCTGTGTATCTGTGTGTCTGTGTGTCTGTGTGTCTGTGTGTCTGTGTGTCTGTGTGTCTGTGTGTCTGTCTGGCTGTATGTCTGTGTGTCTGTGTGTATGTGTGTCTGTGTGTCTGTGTGTCGGTGTGTCCGTGTGTCCGTGTGTCCGTGTGTCCGTATATCCGTGTGTCCATGTGTCCATGTGTCCGTGTGTCCGCGCGTGTGGGTGTATGTGTGTGTTTGTGTGTGTGTGTGTACGTGCGTGCGTGCGTGCGTGTTTGTGTGGGTGCGTGCGTGCGTGCGAGTGCGTGCGTGCGGGGGTGTGTGGGTGCGTGGGTGTGTGTGAGGGTGCGTGCGTGCGTGCGAGTGCATGCGTGCGTGCGTGTGTGTTTGCGTCGGTGTGTCGGTATGTCGTTGTGTCGGTGTGTCGGAGTGTCGGTGTGTCAGTGTGTCGGTGAGTCGGTGTGTCGGTGTGTCGATGTGTCGGTGTGTCGGTGTGTCGGTGAGTCGGTATGTCTGTGTGCCTGTATGTCTGTGTGTCTGTGTGTCTGTGTGTCTGTGTGTCTGTGTATCTGTGTGTCTGTTTATCTGTGTGTCTGTGTGTCTGTGTGTCTGTGTGTCTGCGTGTCTGTGTGTCTGTGCGTCTGTGTGTCTGTGTGTCTATGTGTCTGTCTGGCTGTATGTCTGTGTGTCTGTGTGTATGTGTGTCTGTGTGTCTGTGTGTATGTGTGTCTGTGTGTCTGTGTGTCGGTGTGTCCGTGTGTCCGTGTGTCCGTGTGTCCGTGTGTCCGTATGTCCGTGTGTCCTTGTGTCCATGTGTCCGTGTCTCCGCGCGCGTGTGTATGTGTGTGTGTGTGTGTGCGTGCGTGCGTGCGTGCGTGCGTGTGTGGGTCGGTGTGTCGGTGTGTCGGTGTGCCGGTGTGTCGGTGTGTCGGTGTGTCGGTGTGTCGGTGTGTCGGTGTGTCGGTGTGTCGGTGTGTCGGTGTGTCGATGTGTCCGTGTGTCGGTGAGTCGGTGTGTTGGTGTGTCGGCGTGTCGGTGAGTCGGAGTGTCGGTCTGTCGGTGTGTCGGGGTGTCGGTGTGTCGGCGTGTCTTCGTGTCGGCGTGTCGGCGTGCCGACATGTCGATGTCGGTGTCAGTGTCGGTATCCGTGTCCTTGTCCGTGTCCGTGTCCGTGTCCGTGTCCGTGCCCGTGCCCGCGTCCGCGCCCACGTCTGCATGGGTGTGTATGTAGGATTATAATGTGCTTATTAATTAGTGAGTACTAACTTGATCTTTATTATTATGTAGAAAAATTAAGGAAGTATATTGAAGAGCTGACAGATAACAGGTGCAAAATGTAAATGAGTGGGGGTGTTATGTTTAAGGATGTTTGATAAATATAAGGGGATGATTGGGGTTCGAAGTTTCTATACAGGTGGCGGTTCTGGTTCTTAAATTGTACCTTGTTCGGTGATTTCACTTACCGGCCAGGGTGTGATAAATAATTTAATTAGGTAAATGTATAAGTGTTGCTAGATGCGTGTGGAAGGAAATAACAAATTGGTTTTGATGGAAATTATTTACTAGGATAGGAATGTTATACGAAGGATCTGCAGGATCATTACAAATTTCATTCAAAATAATCTAGTAGCCATGGAAAATTTGACGTTTAACTTGTTGTAGCAATCGAAACCATCCGGTGTATTTCTTGAGAGATTAAGTCGGTTTCAGTGTTGTTTTTGGTTGCAATTCTTTTGCTTTTTTGTTCTTCTTTGCATTTTGAGGCTGAGATTATGCCTAGAGTGCGGCAACGTGAAATTTATCGACAACTGAGTGAATTCGACAGAGGTCGCATTATTGGCTAATGTGAAGAATTTCATTCAAAGGAATTGTTAATCTTCTTAACCGCAATCAGTCCTCTGTAGTACGGTGTTCATCAAGCATAGTCTAGAGAAGGTCAAGAACGTCGTAAAAGAGGGAGTTAGCGGCCAAGACAAACAAATGTAGTCCAGGAGCGTCATCTCCGATTAATGGAATTAAGAGATCGATTCTCGAGTACAAGATCAATAACTGATCAATGGTTTGTAAACGAAGGACGTCCTGCCACCCTTCGTACAGTTTACCGTCGAATTAGAGCTTTTGGCTTGCAGTCTTATCGACCACATCTTGTGCTTCCGCAGACGGCTCGTCATCGACAGCAACGTTTGGAGTGGTGTACCTTGCGACTGGATTGGGACGTGGAATTGCATAGGGTGATCTTCAGTGACGAATCCCGATTCTGCTTGGGAATGCACGATGATCTCATGAGGGCCAGACGTAGACGTGGAGAACGTCGCAATGTGCAGTTTGCTGTTGAGCTGCATGTGCACCACACTGTGGAGGTTATGGTATGGGGTGCTATTGTTTATGGAAGCAGGTCTCAGTTGGTATTTATCCGAGGCAACATGACAACATGAATGCCCACCGATATGTGGATAAAGTAGTAGAACCCCAAATTCTTCCATTCCTCCAGGAGCTGGAGGATCCAATTTTCCAACAGGATAACGCCCGTCCCCACATTGCAAGGCACTCTATGGAGCGCTTCGAAGACGCTAACGTCAATATCTTGCCGTGACCACCTAGATCTCCCGACCTTTCGCCCATCGAATATATGTGGGACATGATGTGTAGAAGACTCAAGCAATTAGCCAATCCTCCACAGACACTAGAAGCTCTCCGGGATGAATTACAGATTGCCTGAGATGCAATACCTCAAGAAGAAATCGACTACCTGTTGGAATTCATGCCAAGAAGAAGAAACTAATAGGGGTTGTCCAACACACTATTAATAAGAAATGTTTTTATCTTTTGTTTAATTTCTTTGAAATTTTAGTCAATTACACCATTTGACTAGTTAAACATTTGTTTGGTTCAAAAATTCAAAATTCCATCTTGGTGTTACAGGTTTTGTCACAGATTATATATATATATATATATATATATATATATATATATATATATAATATTATAAATTTTTTTAGTTCGTCCTAGTCGATCGCTGATGATGATATCTAAGCTATTGAAACGTATTCGGTGTTTTCTAATTTTTGTCTGATATGGGTGTATTTTTCTTACAGGCCCTGCCATAGTTCCAATGTTCCAGATTTTTCAAACGATACTTATTGTAGTTATGTGAGATATGAAGGTCAAAGTGTGATAACGTCCCGTTTGGTGTTGCTTATACACGAAGGGACCGCAGCGTCATTTCTGGGGAAACATGTCACTCGATATAACCTAATTGACTGGCTACTATTTGAATTGGAAGATCAAACTTTTTAGGAACCTATAAAATATATAAGAGCGAATCTATAGAGCTGGTATAGAGGTGGTTATGAAATTTTATTTTGCCGTAAAATAATGATAAATTAATGTAAGCTCCTTAAGAAATATATTACTGTTAGTTAATCCATCACAATAATTACGTAACAGTAGTTGAAATTATTAAACTACGCAACCTATTAGGGATTCTAAAATGAAAATTGGGTATAGTTTCTTATCAATAGTGCAAGAGAAAAGTATTCTAAAGATTTTGGAAATGCTTCATTTATTTTGAAAAATAATTGACTAGTACAGAGGTGTATACAAGGTAAGAGGACAAATAATTTGATCCTGTGCAGTGCACGCTGAACAATTCATATGCGCTCTGACTTAGGCCCGCAGCTTTGAGGATCAACGTTGGCATTTGTAATATAGTGTTTGTGCAACCATTACCTTTTCCTGGAGACAATTAATGTTTGAATGCTTAATTCTGTTGACGACTTTGCTATTATATTCACGAAATTTTTAAATCGAAGAAGGTTATATGCATTCAGTCATGTCACTGGTATTTATTTTGCTTGTTTTAGACTTAAGTTGCTCAGAATTTTTAAACCATGATATTTGCATAAGACGAAGAGTGCAGAAGTTTTTACTTTATTTGTTAAGACATTCAATTTATATTATATGTGTTTCATGTTGATGACCTGCACTATTTCAAATTTCAGGAAGTATTATTTGGTAAAACTAATGTTACGTTACGTTAATAAAGGTAACTTTATATACAAAGAGTTATAATCTAAATACTTACAAAGCTAACGTAGATTTGATTTTGATTATCGTGTTAATTGTACATATCCAAACAAAAACATTGTCAAACTGTCTGTTTTTCTATACATAAGGAAGCACAGTCATAATAAATCCATCTTATTCATCTAGAGAAAAAATATATAAAGCAGTTTGGGCAGCCATAAAGGGAATGAAAGTGGTGCACTCTTTATAAAATATTTTTACCCAAGCAAACATTAGATAGCATTACTACTAGTTTCAAAGTTTTACGTTTTCAAAATTTTTGTAAACATTGGGTATTCATTATTTTGATATTAATTAAACTTATTAACAGTGGTTATCTATCCTTTTATAAATTTAAAGAGAAGTGAATTTTATGCATGTTGTATTTGAAGCTAGATTAGTTAACTATCGAGTTGACCCGTGATCTTGCGTTCTGCCGTCATTCAGTATTTTTATCATCCACCTTATGACATTTAATTCTACTTTATTTACGAATAAGTTTGAATTTTAGAGCAACTTTTCAAATTCGGGAAGCCTAATACGAACCTCGGCTTTCTTCGATGAGTTCAACCGGCAACCCGCCTATTATAATAGACATAAGCGACGCTTAGTGCAAATTTTATACCTGTATGGATAAAATGATTCAGGTTTATATCATTCATTAGCTAAATTTTGAATTTAGTTTTAATTATATTTCCTTTCAATTATGTAATGATCCCGAAATCATTCCCATTTAATTTATTCTATCGTAAATTTTTCCAAAATCACATCAAGATCTATACGGGCACTATTGGTTAAGCGTTTTTTCTTAGTATAGTTAGTATTATTTATTTTCTGCTTAGTGCTTGCTTTTGTGGTTTTGTCTTTGGTGTTTGTTACTTGCTACTTGGTGTATCACGTGTGACATTTGAATTTTGGCGATTTGGTGTCTCGTGGTTGGCATTTCACGTTTGGCCCTTGAGGTTTTTCGGTTCGCCTTTCACGTCTCGTGGGGTATTAGATATGTAGCCGGAACTACTTAATTTAGCTATTTGAATTTCCCACCACAGAGTGACCCTCCTAAGAGACACTGTATTATTAAATATGGAAGAATGAAAAAAAAACGTTTTTTAATGAAAAATGTAAATAACTGCATCTTGTTCGTAAAAAATGTGAATTATTAGTAACAATTTGGTGACGTTGAAGTGATCGTAAAACGAACATGGTAAACGAACATGAAACCGATATCGGTGATTCGCGTAGTGAGAAAATGTCGATTAAAATTCCATCATTCTCTGGCGAAAAAACAGAAATTTGGTTTTACCAAGTAGAAGCGTAATTTGATATTAACATAATAACGGTTTAGCAAATTAAAAACTAATGACTGGAATAAATTTAAGCCAACTTCTTAGAAAAATGAAAGAGCTCGCGGGAACTGAATTTTCCAATAAAGTTATCACACAATTGTGGCTGGACAAATTTCCGGGCAGCATAAAAAACGTTTTAGTAGTTAGTAAAGTCGACATAATCGCGGACAAAATATTCCAGATCAACGTGCAAATCGAAATATGCGCCAGTGCAGGTACATTTGTGTATTCACAGTGCAACCATTTAAGCGCGAAAACTGATGCATTTGAAAAAATCTGTTATCGGTACCTTTTAGATGTTCTAGAATTCATGGCCGTAACCGTAACCGAAGTCGCTCTGACAGAGAAGGAAAGTGGCGTTATTTATATTACAGATTCAGTAAAAAATGTTTACCAGAGAAGCTTGTACGTGTAGTTGGGAAAACAGATTCTACGGCAACATTGGTTGCAGAAACCGATTATCATTGCTGTAAAAATAGACTTATGGTGCTGGTCCAAATAACAGGTATTCGTTATTTAGTCGATACAGGAGCATACGTTTCACTGATTCCAGCAACAAAAAATGCAAAATTTGATTCAGCCTTCAAGTTTTACGCAGCGAACGGAAGGGAAATTCCAATTTGTGGCTCAACACTATTAACTATTAATTTCGGTTTCCGTAGACAATTTCAGTGTCCCTTTATAGTTTCAAAAATTTCGAAAGGTACAATTGGTGCAGACTTTTTAAATCAATTTAATTTAGTGGCAGACATAAGGAAAGACAATTAATAGAAGTTATCATGCAGTTATGTGTTATTGGTGATGTATTGACAATCGAAAACAATAATTTAGTTAGTACGTTATGTGAAAGTTCAAAATTATCAGAACTCTTACAATTATACCCCGAAACAAACAAACCTAATGTATTGCCAATTTCAGTTAAACATCTGAACCACAGGACCTGAGAGAAAATTAAAGATAGCGAAAGAGGAAATCAATTTCTTATTAAATCATGAAATAGTCCGTCCGTCCAAGTCACAATGGGCTAGTCCGCTGCACATGATAGCAAAGAGAGATGAGACAATCAGACCTTGTGGAGACTGTTGACGACTGAATGATCAAACCATTCCGGTTCGATACCCAATTGCAAGAGTAGGAGTTTTCAACATATTTTGAATAGTAAGAATACTTTTGCAGAAATTGATTTATTTAAGGCGTATTATCAAATACATGTTGCTGAAGAGGATAAATTAAAAACGACCATAACTACCCATTTGGCTTGTTCGAGCTTAATGTAATGAGTTTTAGTTTGATAAATGCACCAGTAACATTTCAACGCTTCATTAATGAAGTTTTACAGGGATTAGATTTTGTATTTCTATATTTAGATCACATTTTGTTTGCATCAATAACGATAATTGAACATCGAACCCATTTCAAAATATTATTTAAAAAGTTAAATGATTATGGTCTACGAATTAATAGGTATTTTGAAATCTGTAATGGTGTTGAAACTTTAAAATTTTTAGGATGTATAATAACGCCAGATGGTTGTGAGACACTACCAGATAAAGACTGAAGCAATTTTAAATTTAAAATTAACAGAAACATTACAAGACCTTCATACATTTTTGGGCATGTTAAATTTCTGTCGACCATTCTTAGAGAATGCTACTGAAATACAAGCACTATTGCATGATTATCTAAAGAATGCTAAAAAGAAAGACAAAAGGGAAGTTCGATGGCCTGCAAGTGGTAAAATACAGTTCGAAAAGTTTAAGAAGAGTTAGCGAAAGCTGCCCTCATTTCATTTCCAAATTCAAAATTGCCATTAGCCCTATTTACAGATGATTCAGATACTTCAGTATGAGCAGTCTTCAAAAAATAGAATCAAATGGTTGGAAACCCATTTCTTTCTGTTCAAAAAATTTAAAGATGATAGCGCTCAGCCTCCAAACATGGCCGTCGACCGGTAAACGTCCCTTACCGTTCTTGATACAACTATAATACAACGTCCTGTATTTCTAGTATTACCGATAACGTAGTTCATCAGAAAAATAAATAGGATTGTTTATAATTCCCTCATGAGAACTCGATTGAGCCAATAAAGGTGTTTATTTTTGTAAGTTGTGGCCAATCACGATCGGACTTCTGATAATACAACCTGGATGTGTGTATTATAGCGCTGTATTAGATCCCGATTGAACGAAATTGAAGAGATAAAGCATTTTGAGTGGCTGAGTCTCAATAAAATAATTTCTAAGATGCATACGTCATTATAGGTGAGGTGCTTTTAACAGCGTTAACAGAAGCACATTAGTAACCTATACCTTTTTGTGCAACAAACGTTGGCATTAAATCATGTTCGTTTTTGGAACATTTTGTTGTCGTATATTGACGTCTACGCAAGTTATATCCAGATATAGTACCAGAAATACTTGTATATAAATGAATTGGTCGTCGTCTGTATTTGTCCGACAATTTACGATTGCAAATTTCCCAACGAAAATATTTTTAATTTTGTATCCGCCTACCGAAATACCCCCTGATGTATCTAACACACCAATTGAATCTATTTGATAAAGCCAATGAGAATTTATAGACTCGGGACCATCCACAGCATTTGGACGACGTAAAATTTGGAACAGATCGCTAAAAGTAAAATAATATGCTTTTAAATATATTTATCATGTTTTTGAACCATTATCGTCCAGGTGATTAAATAACCAATCAGGACAATCTCTAGGGCATTAAGACCATCAAGAAGAAATTTGATTAACACTCCAATTAAAAACAAAAAACCCAATTATTTGAATTAAACCACGGGTAAAACTGGGAATTAATTTAATCAACATTGAGAACAACGAATGAAACTATTTAATAGGAGCCAAGATCAGCGAATTTATTTGATTATTTTCCTTGTCTGTCAAATTTGAATTTTTGACCAATCACGTGTTTGGAAACTGCTTTGATATGACCAACCAAAATAAAATAAAGCGACTATTCACCTTGGTGCTAAATTGTCGACAATTTTTATAAGCATGCTCAATTTTCACCGACAGGAGGGTATTCAACAACAAATCCACTCGAAGATTTCAATTTTTTAACATATAATAACTGTATTTTTAATTGTAAATGTAAGGATAATGTAACATTGATTGTTAGTATTAGTTGTTGCTCAATAAATAAGTACTTTACATAATTTACAATAAATATAATATGTATACAGGGTTATGAAAATAGTTACAGTGAATACGGAATGTTTTGTATTCGTTCTATTTTCGATTGACGTGTAATTGAAGGGAATCTTAATACGTAATCGCATATGTGGTTTGAGAATAAGTTATAGTCAAATCGTATTTTAAATTGATTCTAATTTAAAATCATACGTAATTCCAATATACGGTATACGGTATATGGTATACGCTATACGGTATACGGTATACGGGATGCAGTATACGGTATACGGTATGTGATATACGGTATACGGTATACGGTATACGGTATACGGTATACGGTATACGGTATACGGTATACGGTATACGGTATACGGTATACGGTATACGGTATACGGTATACGGTATACGGTATACGGTATACGGTATACGGTATACGGTATACGGTATACGGTATACGGTATACGGTATACGGTATACGGTATACGGTATACTGCATACGGCATGCGGTATGCGGTATGCGGTATGCGGTATGCGGTATGCGGTATGCGGTATGCGGTATACGGTACACGGTACACGGTACACGGTACACGGTACACGGTACACGGCACACGGCACACGGTACACGGTATACGGTATACGGTATACGGTATACGGTATACGGTATGCGGTATGCGGTATGCGGTATGCGGTATGCGGTATGCGGTATGCGGTATACGGTATACGGTATACGGTATACGGTATACGGTATACGGTATACGGTATACGGTATACGGTATACGGTATACGGTATACGGTATACGGTATACGGTATACGGTATACGGTATACAGTATACGGTACACGGTACGTGGTACGGAATATGGAGTACGTAGTACTTGGTATGTAGTACATAGTACATGGTTAATATCAATAATTTTGCCAAAAAAGGAATGGAGATAAATTAAGTGATACTTGAGTATGAAACGCTCTAATTGAGATTCACAGGGGTAATTATTTAGCATTACCCCCTTTCCCTTGTCTGGTGTTTTCCACGTCACCCGGTTTTGGGCTGGTATAACATTTCTTCATGAATCGTCACTGCTCACAGGTCAACTATCAACACGTTGCAGATAAAATAGTACAAATAAATATGTATTCTTGTTTAGGGGTGGGCGGTATTCTGATATATCTAATCAAATATCAAAATATTGATATGATATGTTGTGATATTGATGTTTTGATATATCAAAATATCAAAATATTAAAATATCAATGCATCAAAATAAAAAAAATATCAAATTGTGTAATATTACACTGGAAAAAAACAATCTTTCGCAATTATCGGAAGCCGCAACGGAACTTCATTTTATTCCTCACTTGCTGAAATGTACCGGGTGAGGCATTAAGGAAGGACGCCGGCTATATCCCAGAAACCGCTTATGTTACGACTTACAAAAAAAAATTCTTCAGTAAATGTGGTCAAGAGAAAATGCTGGAAATAATTTTAAAGGTTGTAAATAGACCGCTAGGTGGCGTAACTGCTGTAGTAAATTAAAAAATGTCTAATAAGTAACAGAAACTTAAAGAAAAGGTATACTGTAAATATCGTAGTTGTATTTTTGGGACAATTTTACCAATTTCTTGTATAAGAAGATTTTCTCTAATTTCACAGGGTTTCCGTAGGGGGAGCTGCGAATGTTGTCAGACAAACACGTAATTATCTTCGGAACCAATCATAGAATCTTAAAATGTAATATTTCGTTGAAAAGATCTTTTCTTGCGCTATTCGTTGATGTATTAAAAAGTTAAGTTTGATTAACGAACAAAAGGCTAGATGACGCTTTCCAAATATTGTTGAAATTTTAGCGATTTTCTTCAAAATATTAAATAGAATGGTATATTTTTTATATTTTAGTCAGAAAGAGTATAAAATTTCGCCTATACTCTGAAAATTTCAAGTCGATATCTTTGTTGGTTTCAATTTTATACCTACTTTAAATTTAGATCCAACAACAATAAAACGCAAAGTTTTTTGACATAATAGTTTATCACTTAGGCCAGCTTTTATAAACACGGGTTAACCGTGCCCCGAGAGTTCACCCCAGAAATTCGATAATACTGACAGTTATTATCATCGAGTTTCTGGGATTAGTTTATTACCGTTGGTTAATAATTACAACGGGTGGACCATCGAAAATTAACCATTACTCAGTGGCGACCTAAATGCTCAAATCGTCTGCCATCATTATCAATACACAGCTGCAACCGCTGTTGCGTTGACAAAACAGCGGTTTCTATCTCCGCTGTGGAGAGGGTGCGAATGGAATTTCTTATCCTAATGACCATATTTCAGGCGTAGTTGGCCTGGTTGTAAAAACAAGGTCCTTTATTCTTCCCCAAAAATAAAAATCTAAACAAGTTAGATCGGGGGACCTAGAAAGTAACAATGTTAATGGTTATTAAGCTATTAAAGTTAAGAATGAATAAGGAAATGTAGGTACTTAGCTGGCCATGGAAAAAAGCTCCATCTTCCTATCCATGTATCAGGAAAAGTGTTACTCAAAAAATGACGCACGCGTACTGAAAAATGTGCCCGACAGCCGTCATGTTGAAAAACATCCGCTGCCTAGTAAGCAACGGCACATCTTCTGAAAGTAACGGCAAATCGTTCCGCAAGAAATTAAGGTACGTTTCACCATTAAGTGGTGCGTCAAAAATGTGAGGACCAATAATTCGACCTCCTAAAATACCGCACCAAACATTGACGCTCCACCATCCCTGATGTTGAATTCCTTGCATCCAACGAGGATTCTGGACCAATAATTCATGTTATGACGATTTACTCCACCATCACTGCGGAATGTAGCCTTGTCAGTCCACAATATTTGCGATAACAGATGTTGATTATCTATGAGCATATTCGACAGCCAATAGCAGTAGTCTAAACGTTGCTCATAATCAGCTGCAGTCAGTGATTGATGAAGGACTACATGGTATGGATGTAATCTAGATTAAAATTGAAGTTATGGTTTTTTAATAGCTATAACTTTACTACTTTTAATAGCTAACTTTTACTTAAAACTTACTTATGTTCTTTCACAATACGCTGAACAGTAGTTTGTGTTGGTCCCAAGTCATGAGCTGTTGCTCTTGTGCTACTATGTGGATTAATTTCGATATATGCTAGAACGTTTATAACATTTTCTTCCGTTCGGGATCTGCGTGCTCTGTGCGTAACTGGGGAATGAATTGTTCCTGTAGCTCTCAATCGTTGTGATAATCGAGTAAAAAGTTTCTTTTTGTAATGCCGTCTTTCTGGAAAACGAGTCGCATACAATCGTAACATAAGCGGTTTCTGGGATATAGCCGGCGTCCTTCCTTAATGACTCACCCGGTACATGCACGTACTAAATACCTTTAACTTAAATTAGTAGATATACATTAGAGCAAGTGAGGAATGGATTGATTGACTTCCGAGAATTGAGAAAGATTGTTTTTTTCCAGTGTAATATTAAATAATTTGATGTTTTATTATTTTGATGCTTTGGATATTTTGAGTTTTTGATATTTTATAATAGATATCTGATATTTGATATATCAAATTGATATAATAATGTTTTAATATCAATCTTTATATCAATTTTGCGATATCGCCCACGTCTATCCTTGATACAGATCATTATCCTTGTTAAACAGTCCAGACCTTAAACACATTTTCTGAGACCAATAACAATTTTATATATATAAAAATAATATTAAAAGGTACTAATCATAGACAAATGGAAATCTGGAAATCCAATAATGTCAGTTTTTTGTACCTGATGTCCAAAGGTGGAAGCAATAATTCAATTTCATTAATTATATAAAATTTCTACATACAACGAAATATCAAGTTTTAATCTGAAAATGTGAACTTTCACCATTAACACTCATAATAAAATACTTATCTTTTTTGGGATTTTATAATGGTGTACTTTAAATTATACAATCTAAACGTTTCGATAACACTTACAGTTATCTTCGTCAGTAGTAATGTTTGTTAAAAATTGTTAAAGGTGTAGTAAACAATTTTGTCAAATTTGAAAAATTAAAACATAAACATAAGCCTGCTATATTATATGTTAAATTACCACAGCACTATAATTTAACATAAGTAGTTGAAATTAAATTGAAATTAAAAATTACAAAGAACGTTCTGCATTGTGCTTTTCATTGTTAATAACACTTCCAATGATTGATAAAGATATCTCTTTGTTAGATTTAACTGGGTTATTTTATTTGATGTAATGTTTGGATTTGTGAATGCTTCTATCATTTTAAAATTGAAGTTTTTCACAACTTTACACTTACATCATAACTCGATTAAATTTTGTTAAATGTGTTTTTTGGCTGGCAAATTTCATTGTTAGCTTTCGTCGTAGAGAGTGTTCTGGTTTGTCATCTTTGAGGCAGTTTAATAATATTTAATTTTATGACCTAGTTATTTTTACTAAAAATTGTATAGTTGGCTTTATGTTTCCCAAACTGTAATACTAATAGCAGGCTTATGTTTATGTTTTAATTTTTCAAATTTGACAAAATTGTTTACTACATCTTTAACAATTTTTAACAAACATTACTACTGACAAAGATAACTGTAAGTGTTATCGAAACGTTTAGATTGTATAATTTAAAGTACACCATTAAAAAATCCCAAAAAAGATAAGTATTTTATTACAAGTTTTAATCTGTTTGTGAAACAATAATTTTAATTTTGATTGTAAATGTAGTTTATTGTATTTTTTAAAGGTTGTACTAAGCTGTAATCTAATAATCATAAAATCATATTTTCTCCTTTATTCTATCAGTGTTATTCTTCACAAAGTACTGCTTGAAACTGAGTTTAAACTAAATTAAACACTGTTTAAAGCCTTTTTTTCCTAATTCATAAAATGGCCACGTATGTATTCTTGGTATAATGTATAATTAGTATAAAGGCGATTTTCTATTTGAGTAAACTCGCTGTTCTAAAGGTAGGAAGTTCATTTAGTTCAAATAAATAATTTCCGCTAGACTTTCTGCAGAGTTTGCAGAATATCTGTTTGAGGAGGATTTGGAAAGGGAATTTCTGGTTACCGCTAGTATAATTAGCTTGTTTTAATTGCAAGCTTTGCAACTTTAGTTTTTACAGAAAAAGGGTTAAAACACGTCAAAAGGAAAGCTGGAAAATTTATTACTTTCATTTACGATTGATTAGCTGGTAATCTAGAATTACTTTGCGATAAATTATTCCAAACGGTCGATTGTGAAAAGTAATAGCGCGGTTGTAACGTGTCACATTTTCAGTATAATAGATTACTTTAACGTAATGCAAGAGAAGCACAGGTATATTATATTAAAATGTGTAATAATCAAATAGTTCTGCATTGGCAAAAGATAAATCCTCGCTATATCAATAAAAAACTTGCGAAACATAAAAAATGATTTTTAAAATCCTTTTCAACTTATTTTGATTGGATTTTTCCGTCATTTATAATGGGTGTCGTGAAATCATACAGGTCTAACGCGTGTTACGTATACGTTGAAATTTGAATTAAAAGTGAATCTTTACCACGGTGTGTAAACACCGTGATCTTTGCACAGGCAGTAAAAATTATATGGTTTCTTTCTTAGCTTATAATTAGTAGTTAAGTTGACATTGCTGCTGAGTTTACTTTTGCTTATCAAATGAGAATAAAGTATAATTTAATTAGTCATTTAAAAGTTGTTTGTCTCAACAATAGTAGCTAGTATTAAAATGACATTTTAAGTAAAACCTTAATTGAAGTAAATCATTTAATTAGCTGTAGACTTCGGAAGCGGTAGTTTAATTCAAGATCCGTTTAAGCGCTAATGGGGAGCCACCAGTAGAAGTAATTTCCCGCGGGGGTCATGAGGCTATAAAACAAATAAATACAAGTGTGCTTACGTAGACTTTTCATTTTGCAAACATTTACTTTTTAACAAAAAGGAAATTGTTGGATCACCATTAAAACTAAAGGGATATGCCGATATTTAATTATGTCATTATATAAACATAACGATTAGATAATACGGTCATTTTATTTAAATTTATCTCATTTCTGCAGGGAAAACGTTTTAGATAATCAACTCGGTTTCATTTGAATCTAGGTTTTTAGGAACCATAGCTGATGAAATCACGAGTTTTTAATTACATTGAATGGAGTAGAGTAGGAAAAGAGCTAAGCCAGTATTTTGGGTGCCATTAGATATTATTAGAGTCGATTCGCGACTTCGTTTCAACCAAACAAAGCTTAGTAAAACTTTCATTAAACTGGAATTCAATGTAAATTACATTCGGCGGTCAGTAGCGCGCTTTTAACAGGGTAAGATAATCGAGTAGCCGAGTTATCGATTTGAGTACTTCACTTCGGATAAAAGGGTCAACACGTTTCCAGCGAGTCGTGTTCTTTATTACTCTTTCGGAAGCACGCATTCTGGCAGCCCGAGGGGGCCGTACATTAGGGGCACCTGCTAGGCTTGCACGCATCCATCATCATCTACCCTACAGGATATTTCCTATTAATGGATGCTGTACTCCGCATGGATAATCAATAAAGGTATTGTTTTAATTTTTACCAAAATCTCTAAAATAATTAACTCTTGCGTCATGTTTGTTTACTTTACACAGTGAAGTTTATGTTTCTTATTAACAAGGGTTTTACGGAGACAAACTGTTTACCAATACGATAATGTTCTGCGTACTTTACCGTGACCTATTTTTTTCTTTCTTTGTAATTTTAAGCTTTTTCGTTTGGTCGGAATTAATTTAATGTTATTAATTAATAAAAACTCAGTTGTGAAATAAAATAAAACACTTTTATCAACATTTTTCTTTTTATAAAACAAAACATTTTAAGGTTTAAAAGCAATTTCAAATATTTACGTAAAGTTGTATTTAACAACTTACGAAGCTTCCTACGATTTAGTCACGTAAAGGTACTTAATATCTTTACATGGTGATTTTTGCAAACATAAAGCGCATCACTATTATAAATATAGTGCCTAATATGCCACCAAAAAAAAAACTAGAAAAATTGCACCCCTGTTACAGAGAGTCAAATGCGTTTCTATTTCTAGGAATATTAAAATTATTAAGGTATTAAAATACAAGTGTCCATAAAGTTTGAGTGCATTTTTAATATAATTTGAAATAGTTGAAACAATTATTCTTAGTTATAATTTAACGTGTCCAAATATTTTTATTGGAACATAATTTTTAAGTACTCACAAAATTTTATTACTTCTTGTGCAACTCTATTTAAGTTATGAACTACAAGTAGTCATAAACCTAAGATTTGTGCCATTCTAACTCAACTGTTATTCTCAATTTTATTTGGGAGAGGGGTAAACTAGGCAAGTCCACCTCTGCGGTTTAGGACGTTTTATTGCCGCGGTTTCGGTACCAAGGCTTCTGTTCTGACCTTCCGGCGTGAGATGTTTTGGCACTAAAATGTTTCGGCGCCCACCAGGGTGGTTGGGTACGAGGACATTTCTGCTTTGATCTTATTTGATCCTCTTTATCCTAATATGATATCTCCTATAAGGCGAGATCCACGGTATCACACATGTGATAGAGACATTATTAGACTTTTATTTGGATATGGGTATTGTTTCTGAGATGATATTATTTCAATTTGTGTTGAATGATGAAGTAAAACTTTAGTCATTACCATTACTTAATTTCTCATTTCATTTAAGTATTAATATTGCTAAAGACCGAAATAGAATACAACACCTCTAGCACGGGTTATAAGATGGGCTGGTCAGTCCCAAAACGGCTATTTTTGAATTAACATGTTCGCTTACATAAAATGTGCAAAATATACCTAGATTTACTTTTAATATCAACCTAGTCAATTTAAAAACCATAAATGTGCATACGTTTAAACGTAACTTTTGTTTAGAAATGCAATTAAGTTCAGCAGTATAATTTGATACATTGCTAAGCACCAACATTGCTTGCTGGTCCGTCCATGATTCATACTATCGGTCTGACCTCTGAAGCAATTAAAATTCGATGATGAAATTGATAATCACCCAGATACCTCTAAAAACATCGAAGATCTGGGTCTCTAAGAAGCCCATCAGTGCCTTAGTAACAACACTAGCTATGTAAAAGCTTTATTGTGTTAAAACAGAGATAAATAATAGCAGGCAAGGAAAGTTTAGGAGCAAACTATTTTAGGTTATCACTAATAAGGCTTTCATGCGATAAACATATTCAATGAGTTTAAGAAATTCCAGTGCCATCATAAACTATGCAAATTTTACGTTAAGCGTATGTAACTATGATGACGCTGAGTTTACATTTTCGTTTGATTTGAAACAAAATATATCGATTATATTACTGGCTCTACTTTCAATATTTAAGGGTTGTAACACTGGGTAACTACCAAAAGAAATTCGAGATGAGATGTACACGGAAAGCGTGTGTCAGATTTTTTAATATAAGTGAAACCCATGTGCACTTAGGAACTTTTTACGCATTACACCTCATTGGACGAATTTAATATAAAGAATTTTCGCGATAATAAAACTTCCGTTAACAAAGTAGATAACGCTTTTGACCTAATTCAGTTCAGCTTTTATCCAGCCCCTGGAGGTTAGGCAACCGCAAAAACTCCCACTTCCTTCTGATTGGTCGTGCGTGCATATACATCCCCAGGCCAAGCGTTCTTATTGGAGGGCATAAGAATAGGTCAAACCTCTGGCTTCTGATTGGTCGTTAGACTCAGACCGACCTACTGATTGGTTCATCGCCCAGCCTCCGTGCTCTGGTTGAGATGTAAGACGCTGTATTCTGATGGGTTGGCTATGGTTCTGATTAGAACGCCTGAGGGTAGGCCACACCCTTGGTTTCTGATTGGTCCGTAGACCCCGCGCAACCTTCAGACTACGCGCTCCGATCAATCAATCAAATCAATCTCAATCAAATCAATTTCAAGTACCGCAAAACAAAAATGATTTTATTTATTATTATAAAGTAATTATTTTCCGGATTTCCCCAGTCATGTAACCACAATAACACCCTTTCACTATTCAATGCCTAAAAACCTATAATGTGTTTGGAAAACCCCTATAATTAGGTAGTTAGATAAAAGGTAAACAGACCTTGAAAGTACAATTATGATGTTCACGTTCTTCGTATGACAAAAAAATTCCTGTAGTTACATTGAGTTTATGATGTGCAATTACGAATCCAAATTACATTTTTATTTATAGAAGTAACCTTTAACATATGAAAATGTAACTTGTTTAGTTGCCTTCTGGTATTTGTCCATTTTCAATAACGGTATACCGATTTGATTAACTTACAGCTTGCAAAAGCCAACTTGCAATTTAAAAATACAGGTTTGATTTAACTTACAGAATGCAAAAACCAACTTTCAATTCCTAAATACTGATTTGGTTTAACTTGCACTTTGCACAAACCAACTTTCAATTTTAAAATACTGATCTGATTTAACTTACAGCTTGCAAAAAACAACTTTAATTTCTAAAATACCGATTTGATTTAATTTACAGCTTGCAAAAATTAACCTTCAATTCAAAAATATTGGTTTGATTTAACTTACAGCTTACGCAACCGACTTTCAATTCTATAATACGATTTGATTTAACTTGCAGCTTGCAAAACCAAGTTTCAATTCTAAACTAAAATAACACTGGTAAGTGATCGTTTTTGGTTTTAACAATTACCCCTTATTTTATTTACTTTGGTTTAATTACTTGTACAGATTTTTCATGTTAGGTTATGTTATAATTACAGATATGGATTTAGCTGTTCCAAATGCGTCAACATGTTTTAAACCTTTTAAAAACGTTAAAGATTTAGAGGTAGGGGTGGAATATATTCAATCTGGACATCATCAACAAAGTACGGTGAGAGAGTGCGAGTGGAACTGGAGAAATTTAAATGTGTGCTACACGAGCGTTACCATAAGTTCTTCAAGTCTGAGGACCATCCTATACAACTTGAACGGGCGGTTAAAGAGTTAAAATGTTTCAATGCGTTCTTTAAGGGGAATAGGCAAAACAATCATTTTAATATTCATTTAAATAAATGATTTTATAATTACTACGTTATGTAATGATGATTAGATTGGTTTAATAAATAAAATCATGTTTGCTTTGTGGTACTTGAGGTTGATCTGATTGAGGTTGATATGAGTGAGATTGATTTGAATGAGATGAATTTGATTGATTAATCAGAACACGGAGTCTGGAGGCTGCGAGGGCTCTATGGACCAATCACACCTAAGGTGTGGTCTATCCTTAGGCCCCCCAATCAGAACGCTCGGCGTGTGTCAGTATGCGCGCGCACAACCAATTCGCTGGAAGTGGGCATGTTAGCGATTGGCTACCCTCCAGGGCTGGTTAAAAACTAATCTGGAGCTTGCTAGCCTCATTCTACTTATATTTATTGAAAAATGACATATTAAGCGTCAAGAATATAGATAGAAACTTATGCAATAGATGTAAACTATTTTCAACCATTAAATGCAGTTACAATATTTCTGGGTAATCGTTCTTATTATTCTGTAACTGTACTATTTGTACGTGCCCCCCTCACTCCTCCTTTAAATATCGCATTGTGTCACTTGGTGATTCTAGATAGAATAGTGTAAGCCGGATATCCCACTGATAATAAACAAGGTTTAGGGTTTTAATATATTTTAGGAATAACAGAAGTACACTTACATACTTATTTCGCCAATTTATTACCCATTTAGAACGATTAGTCGTCTTCTCTAGGGCACAAACAATGCATATTGCACAAATCCTGAGTTCTCACGTTCATGCTAAACTGATTATAAACATAAACACTGAACCATAAACCAAGATCACATGAACTGAACTGATGTTAAATAAATTTGTATTTACCTGACAACCTTCGGGTATTTCGAACCTGCTCGAGAGCAAATATTTTCGGGCCAACATTCGAGCCAAAGTGTGTAGGGAATGTTACATAAATGTATACGTTTCGATATCAATTACAGTTATTGTCAGTAAATGGTAATATCTGTCAGAATTGCTTAAGATGTTAGAACACATTTACGAAATTTCACTATTTAAAAAACCGAAAAGATAATTACTTTAATTATATATAGTAATGATGAACGTTTGCAGTTTCATATCGCACCACCGCAAAGAAAAGTCAAAGAGTACGATTTTGAGAAAAGATTGTTATTATAAGCCTTTGCTTAAATTTACCCGTATTAATCGAGTATGAAACGAGTAAACTTTTTGAAATTTGGCATACAGTCAAGTAATAACATTATAATTAACCACTAGTCATTATACAGGGTGTCCCAAAGTTCTGGTTTTGGACGATTTCGCAGTTATGGTAGAAGATAGAATTTTCAAAATTTGGTGAAAGTTGTACCATAAACGAACACATTCTGAAAAGATTATTGACGATATAGGGTGTTCCAGGAATGTGTGGCTATATTAAGTTACATTTTTTAAATGGAACACCCTGTATTCTATTACAAATTTGAATTCCCACGTTCAAGAGGTTTTCAAAATATATGGTCTTACTAGGTTATACAAGGTAAAACAACTCAGTCATAAACTTGAAAATAAAACGCTCTGTATAGCTATTTTCAAACAATATAATTTTATTTATGTATTTTTTTTTCTATTTAACAAATGTTCAAAACGCCTACCGTTTACTTCTAAGCATTTGTTTGTTCTTTTAATTGGAGAATTTCAAATTTCTACAGATGAAACTTATACTTGTTTATCGCTAATTTTGTTTACTAATATCTAACTGGTTACTTACATTTCTAACGCTACAGTGTGGATCTTGTATGATGGCATTATAAATTATCACTGAATTTCGAAATTATTTAACCATTCGGGAGTAATTAACAAACAAAAGCATTTTCTGTTGGTATCTTAAAGTGTGCTATGGAATAATGACAAATGTCAAATACTGGTAGTTAAATGATTATTATGTAATAATCATTTCAGTAGATTCTTAAATCAATTTAGATAGATATGATAATAGTTAATTAATTTAAAACAAAATGAATTTTACAAAAGAAGAAACGGTGGACATGATATTTGTATTAGGTGAATGCCAACGAAATAGCTTGCTTGCGTCAAGATTCTATCGTACGCAATATCCAGATCGAAGCCATCCAACTGAAAAGGCATTTATACAACTTTGCGAAAGATTTATAACTTCTGGAAATGTTTCGTATGGTAAACCTAATGTTCCAAATAGAGTAAACACTGAAGATAACGAATTTCTGATAATTCAATCTGTGATACAAGATCCATACTGTAGAGTTAGAACTGTAAGTGACCAGTTAGAGTCGTACATAGGGTTATAAAGAAGTATACGTTGTCATCCATATAAAATACAAATGCACCAAGAATTTCTTGAGACAGATTATGTAAAAAGAGAAGAATTTTATAATTGGTTTAGGGTTAAAGTGCAGACTGAACCAAACTTTTTAAAATTAATTTCAGACGAAGCTACATTCCATAAGAATGTCTTCGTCAATAGACACAGCTTTCATTATTATTGTGATGAAAACCCGAAAGGTTTTAGAACAACACCCCAGATTAAGCGGTAGTTAAACGTGTGGGGTGGTATTGTAGGAGATAATATTATTGGGCCGTTCTTTTTTGATGGGAACATGAATGGAGTCAAATTCCATGATTTTTTAAAAAACCAATTACAGCCATTATTAGAAGACGTTCCATTAAACATAAGAAATAAAATGTGGTTTCAACTAGACGGGGCTTCAATTCATTATGACAGAAGGGTTCGGCGATATTTAAAAAGAAAGTTTTAGTGAGTGTTGGATTGGACGAGAAGGACCATTTAAGGATATTGTTTATAAACAAGAAGCTACTAGTAAAGAGGATATGAAAACAATAAGTGCATTTGCAACAATTACTCCCGAACTATTAAATAAAGTTCGAAATTTATATTTAAAAGAACAAACAAGTACTTAGAAGTAAACGGTAGGCATTTTGAACATTTGTTAAAATAACAAAAATACATAAATAAAATTATATTGTTAAAAAATAGCTATACAGAGCGTTTTATTTTCAAATTTATGATTGAGTTGGTTTTTTTACAGTTTTAATGACATTCTCATTCAGCTTAATGAAATTGACCATACAAATATCGTTTGAAATATTAGTGCAGTCGCTAAAAATGACAATACAATATACAGGGTGTTCCATTTAAAAATGTTGAGATATCCTTTAATTGGAGTTTTGTGCTTCACCTTGTATTACACGAGATACGAAATACCAATCTAACCTATTTTTTAAAGACCTAATAACCTCATAATATTAACCAAATTAAAAAATCTTCACACATTACTAGATGTAATGACTGGCGGGATGACAGATTAGGGATAATTTTTGCACCCTGTTGGCCATATCTTATAAAATACCCTGTATAACCTAGTAAGACCATATATTTTTGAAAAGCTCGAAGGAATTCAAATTTGTAATAAAGTGCAGGGTGTTCCATTTTTGAGCTTTTGAGCTTTGGAGCTTGACAAGTAACTTTTTCCTGAGTTTCTTAGTATTTTTGTTTTAGTTTTGCTCCATTCTAATGGATTAGCAATACGTTTCTTTCCCTTTTGCACTTTTTGGACGTTAGTTGTAATATTCTGGTCATTTTCATTTGTCATTTCTAACTGCACTTCCTCGGAAGCCAAGTCATCTGAACTTGATATAACATAATCGAGATCTTCATTAATATCACCCATATCTTCAGAATATGAATCATTGTCAGTGCTACTTTCTCCTTGAATTAATTTTAATTTTGTTGAGTGATCAACTTGTTTTAAACTGCATCTGCCCTGTTTTGCTGTTCAGTGTTTAATCTCTCTCGAAGCAGTACTTTGAGAAAGATCAATAAACGTTTTTGCTTTTTCCAAGTTAGTACTATTAAGGATTTTCCTTGTTCGTTTATATTTTGCTCAGATTGTGTCTTTGTAATTTATTCCCAAACTGATCATTGACAGTTGGCGCTAATTTACTTCCTTTCTCACTATCACCACCGGGATTGTTTTCTAATATGTTATCTATGGTTTCAGCATTACTACTACTTTCTGGCAAAAGCCTAGATTGAGGCTGGTTCTTAACAGTTACTGATTTGCCTAAAGAAAATGCCAACTTCAAACTACCACGTGAAGACATTAATACTGTAGTCTGTACCTGGATAAAACGAATTTTGTTTAATATATTAAGAAACAATTTGAGAAACATTATGTCATAATATGTAATTAAAAATTATGATTAATTTTACTAAATACATAAATAAAAAGTTTACCTCGAGTAGGATTTGAACCTACGACCTGTACTTTGCTAGAGAACTTTGTGTATGTAGAACTGATGTAAATTCTAAATATAACTTATACTAATTATGTCAGAATATTTCAGTGCAAAGGCTGTTTGCCAAATAATGATGAAAATGTCTATATTTGAGAATTATGGCAACATGCACATGCACAAGTATACTAGAAAGATGTCTCAACTTCTAATTTTAAAATAATCGGTAGCACAATTGAAAATTCGGTGTCTTTCTAGTTGCGCAATTGCCAATTACCGTAAAATCGGCCAACTTCGACACTTTTTAATGGTATTTCTTAATTTGCGCCGTTCTAAATTGTTTTCGTACACATGTAAACGATGGAAGTTTACAATGAAAGTATTCTAAGTGGAATATGATATTTTATTTGAAAATAGCCGACAGTTTTTACGGAAAGGTGCCATTTATATGGTGTCGAAGTTGCACGCATTTTCGGCCAACTTCAACACCAATTGAAAATTAGTATAAAGTCGATGTAAATCAATTGTGTAGGCATCTTCGACACCTAATATTCTAAAAAAAAAAATATTTTATTTAAAAAACGTATATACCTAGGTTAAAAAACTATTAAAAACGAAAAAATATACCTATTACCATATGTCATCTATATAAAACTAAAAAAGAAATTTTCCAAGTTAACATAAAAAAATAAGTGCTTAAGACAATAATTTGTAACATTAATAATAGATAAATAAATAAACAAAAAGAATTAATCTCTGTCAATACAGGCCTCACACTCACAATAGACTTCTTTGCTTCGGCCGTTGCATGTACCACAGATCCACTTACTACACCCTATGCACTGTATCCACTCAGCACCTCTGTACTTTGAAAAATCACATTGGCATCGTATGGTTCTTGGCTGCTAGATGGTTGAGATAAGGTAGTAGCGGTTTGTGAAACACTAGGTTCAGTTGATGGATTCAATGTGACTTCACAGCCCGGAATGATCTTCTTTCCACGTTTTCGCTTAGCTGCATGTGCTGTAAAGCCCCTCTAGTTCTCTAAAAACTCGAGAACACTGGCATTTAAACTGGACCTTCTACTTCTGTCGTCATCTGATGTTAAGTCAGAATTGTCTGGTAGCATGCGCAGCACTTGGTCGGGATCAAAAGGGTGCAGACCAGTCTTTCGAAAGCCCGATCGGGCATTTTCACTCCCATTATTGTTTTCCAATTTGGAATAGAGGCTACTTAACAACGACGGAAAATGCTCTATTGGAATAGATCCTTTGGAGCGACTTTGTTTTCGCCAATTTTCCAGAACGTTTCTCCAGTAAACTTTTAGTGGACGAAAAAAAGTCACGCCCAAAGGTTGCATGAGGTGAGTGCCGTTAGCAGGGAGTGTTGTAAAGTAAATACTGTGCTCGCTGCATAACTGTATCACGCTGGGTGAGAAATGAGATGCTGAATTATCTGCAACAACAACTTTTTCACCTGGAATTCTGTTAACATGAGGTAAAAACACCTTTTGAAACCATAGTTCGAATGTTCTGGCATCAAACCACCCCGATTTTGTTGCATCATATTTCGTACCATGTGGGCCCCCCTTACACCAATTTGCGTAAACGTTGTCGGCCTTATATACAACAAATGGTGGCAGAATTACACCGTCAGCAGATATACAGAACATTAATGATATTGAAGTCTTGGAATGTTCCATAACCCTTTCCACTCGTTTTGTACCCCTTAGCACTACAACTTTCTTCGCGCCGGGATCATCGGAAAAATTTGTTTCGTCAAAATTAAAGAGCCGATTTGGTGTAATATTTACAAGTTTCTCTCTAATATTTTCGAAGAACTGACTCACCATTTCTCTAGAGAGCGAAGCTCTTGCTCAACTGATGTTAGCAGCTAACCGTTGTGTGAGGTTATGCCTCTTCATAAAGTTTATTATGAAATCCTTACCGGGCATATTATCATGAAACACAGGGTTCTTAATGCCCTGTTTATCTAGATAACCCTTAATTATAAGGCAAATATCGTTTTTATTTAATGGATATGACTATTGACCACAGCAGCTATTGTGTCCACAATCAGTTGCTCCTTTTGGGGCTTCAAAGCTGTTGGGTGCCCGATTGCATGTACGTGCCGTCCATGCCATTTATCGAGAAGGGTAACACGCGGTAGCCCGTGTTTTTTGCTCGCTGCTATTACCGTCATGCCCCGCCCAACATCCTGTAAGGCGTCTTCTACTGCTTGCTGCGTATATCGCCGATAGCTACGACCCCCGACCACTTTACGTACTTTTTGCGGCATTTGTAACGAAATCTAACATGTACCACGCCGTGTGCTCGACTAACTAGCTGCCAACTGCATTTGGTATTGCGCAAGTAATATTAATGTAGGAGTAGGGAGTTGCAGTCGAAGTTACCCGAAGTTTCGAAGTTGGCCGATTTTACGGTACGTCGTCAACTCATTAAATTGTGCCAGACGCGCGACATAAATTTTTGCTTTTAGCGGATATTGCCATTTGCGCTAAATATAAATTTAGGAGAAATTGAGTTGATAATAACACAACAATAAACTGTCATTAAAGGTAGGTTATATTATCGGGCATTTTTAAAGTAGGATACGATGATAATTAACAAACAATAACTCGACAATCACTAATTAGTGCGACATTATTTGGATTAATAATAATTATCCCCATTAATTAATTAAATCTTTTGTACCCAATCACGTAAAAGGGGATGTCCTTTTAAGAACTGATATAAATAAGAAACATTTGAAAATGAAAATCTTGAAATTTTTCTTACGATAACGATTTTTAACACGGTTGTTATAAAATGGAATATATTGAAACCTCTAATGGCAAAGTTGCTTTATTACACGAGGGCTATAAGTATCACCTCAAAAGAAGAAATAAAAATAGCACAGTGTTGATCTGTGTTCATGAAAATACTTTAAAGTGTCGAGGATCTCTGATTGCGGAGTCGGAAAGTAGTGAAGGTCACCAACGGTTATCTCATACCTGTATTCCTGATGTGACCAAGGCGAAAGTCGAGACACAACTTTTTAAGTGTAAGAAGAGAGCCAGGTGCCAGTTACCAAAATATTTGATGAAGAAATGAGAGATGTCATGAATAAAGGGTAACCAATGTACCACAATTTTCTTCAATGGCTTCCTTATTATACCGAAACCGACGAAAAGCTCTTGAAGCATCCTGTATACCAGGAAAAAGAGAAGACATTAAGTTGCCTCTGAGTCTAACACAAGACTTCTTATGGATTGACGATGGCGACGAACACCGTATGTTGATATATGCCAGACCAACTGCAAGGAGACTTTTGGCCGATAGTAAATATATTTTCATGGAGTCGAGAGCTGTCCAAAACAGTTTTACCGGGTGTATACGATTGATGCTGATGTAGGCAGTACTACTGAATCAACTTGGATTTTTCCACTGGTGTACGGTTTGTTGCCGAATAAGAAACATGAAACATACTTGCGACTTTTTACTCTAATTAAACAAAATGTTCCTTTTTGGTTACCGGAATTCATTAAAATAGACTTTGAAAGTGCTGTTCTTCAAGCCCTGCGTGAAGTATTCAAACATGCTATTGTTTCTGGATGCAATTTTCATTTCGGTCAGTGTTTGTGGCGCAAGGTGCAACATTTAGGACTCGTCGATACGTATAAAAATCGTGAAGATATTCAATGTTATTCAATGATTATTTTGTAGAAGAATGACTTGACAACAATAATTTCGAGAGAATTTGGAATTGCTATGTCAACGACATCGAACAACTAATGCGGCAGAAGGTTGGCATTCACGTTTAAATAAAATAATAGGCAAAATTAATCCAAACGTTCTAGAATTAATTAAAACGTTAAAAGACGATTCTTTATTCTATAATGGAATATACGCAAAAGTAGAATTAGGATTACCAACAAAGCGTAGAAGGAAAGCATATGTAGAACTAGATAATAGAATAAATTACATTTTACAGAAGTTTAACAAAGGGCAAACCAATTTAGAACACTGCTTAAAATGCTTGCTTACATACAAAGACTTCAGTAGACTTAAAAAAAAATTTTTTTTTTCATTCTTTGAGACCTTATATATTATGTATGATTTTGTAATATTGATGTAAAATATAATGCAGAAAGTATATGTGTCTTATTATATTATATTATATTCATTCGGTGGAAATAACAATCTTCATCAACAACAAAAATATGAGCGGCGCATTTGGCAAAAATTAATGATTCGGTGCAAATGGAAACGGCGCAAATAGCTAGTAACCGAAAATTCATTGAGTTGGGCCAATTCTTATATACACCTGTTGTATTATAGATAGAATTCTGTTGATTTGCTTTATTCTACAAAAATCAAAACGGCGTATGAACATCATAAATTCAATCCAACACTTAAAACTCAGCGGTGAAAATACAAATAATTCCATAAAAGTATTATGTAAATTATATTTTATGTTAGTTTGTTTAAGAATCATAAAATTGTTAAAAATTGAAGAGTTTGTTATATAAGTTGTGACTGAAGTACTAATGTAAAAATTCTAGTTTATTTTGTCATAATCTATATCATGATATGATAAAATCTATTACCCTTATAAGAGAAAGAAAAATATGTATTTAGAAATGCTGATTAAGCCATTATAATTTCCGGGATTGATTCAACGCTGTTTGTACGTGTTCGTTCAATCCATTTTACATCCATAACATACCGATAACAGTTTTTATGATTAAAGATAATCAATTTACTACGCTCACGTTAATATTACGACCGCCATTATCTCGAATGTAAATGACGTCAGTTTATATGGATTTCGGTTAAAGCTGCTAAATTACCCTACAGTGATTACTACCTTCTTCTAGAAAACTAAAATGGTAAACGATGTTGAAAACATAAAACAACCCTCCTGTAAAAGTACACTCGAGCGTAAAACACGCATACAACTTGATTTCCAAATTTCTCCGACATTAGTGAATCATAAAAGAACAAAGAATAAACCTCCAGATTATTTGACTACAAACACATAAAATTGCGTTTTTTAGTTCTTTTTTCTTCTATTAAATTGTGTGCTTTCCTAAAAGAAATTCCGTTTAGATAAAGTATAAGAAATTCTATTTCCGATTATATAATATCTGTCTATATTTCGTTCTACGGTCTGATCGACAATATTGAAGTTATAGCTTTTTTTTAGTTTTGAAAGTATTCCGAACTATTACCAAAACGATAGATAAAGCATATAAATTGGTTACTTCCATAACAACATAAATATTTTTTCTAATTTTAGATTTTGCTGTAAAGTACTGTATTAAGCTTAGAATATATTCACATAAAATAGGTATTTCAATCGTAAACCTTTACTTTATTAATATTACTTTCGCAGAACCGTTCCATAGGAATGTGTAGCGACGTAGTTTCCAGAAATAAAACTTCTACTTTGTCAATCATTATTTTTTATTCCTTTTTGTTTCGAAACCTAATCGATACCGAATAATAAGGGTATATTATAAGAGGTTCAGCTATATTTACAGACACAATGTATTAATTATTACAAACAGTAATTTACGAGTTCCTTCTAGAAGAAACACACCAAAGTAACTTTTACTTTTCTAATTTATAACGTTTAGTACACTTGCTTTTTATATAATGGGTGTATGTATCAACCCACTTTTTAACGAACTACTTTCCAACGCATTCCGCATGTATTGTGCTTACGTGTGTGGATCACAAATTTTTCTGATTTGCAAATTCAAAATAGAATTCTATATGGAAAGTATTAATTTTCCATATGCACTATGTCGTATATGAGTTCAAAGCAGATTTTTTTCTGCCGAAAACAGTTATGAAAACCACTTACAAATGAAAATTAGGAGATAATGAAGTTCGGAGTTCGTTATTGATATATTTTGTACTTCCAGATGTGTTTGTTGTTAGATACGTACTTAAGTAACTTACTATTCTCGCTACGAAAGAATCGCCCTGTGTCATTAGTTTATCAACCTACCTATCCAAATTGTGTATACTGCCATCTCATATCAAATATCATATCAATATAACATATTTTCACATCTGAAATGCCTTTATTCACAGAAAAACATATCACAGTTGGAGCTTTAAATGCTGAACTCCGTGATAGTCACGTTTTATTAAATGATACAAGTGTAAGATGATTTCGTGCTTACCACAAAAAATATTAGGTATGACCCCACACTATTTAAAACTGAAATTTATTCACTTATTAAATCTTGGCAAATACAGAAAAGGTATGTGGTGGATGAAATAATTAGAAGCTATAGACATAAAGTGTTACGACTACCAACGTATCATTGTGAGTTTAATGCAATTTAACTCATATGGGCACATGCAAAAAGGTACTATGATAAACACATTGGAAGAGATGGCTATAAAGACGAGAATGCTATTGCGATGTGAAACAAAGGATTACACTAATGTAACCAATATTTTAGATCTAATTGTGTGCTACAGAAAATACTATAAAGCAGTGATACAAACGTTAAGAAATGTTGGACATTGCAGCTGATGAGATGGTATTAATGTGCGGAACTATTCTGAAAGTGACAAAAAATGTAGTAGTTTAAGTTTATAAGGTGTAAGTACATCTATATTTTTTAGTTCCCTAAAAGAATCAATATCAAACATTTAGGTTAATCAGAAAAAGAATATGCAGTTTTCTGATGGAATAAGTTCTTATTGATAGTTTTACTTTAGCTAAACTTATGTCATGCAAGCTTACAGAATAGCTTAATAATCCATTAATAACTAAATTTGAATATATCTAATGTACATGAACGCAGGTTTGTAAGCAAATTAAACTTTTTAACAAAAATGTTTTTTTGTTTTAGTTGGAAGTTTCATTTTCATGTTTATCTATAAACAAGCACACACTTCTATTTAAAATAAACACAGTATGTGTTTATAAAGATAAATGTAATGAAGCTGTAATAACGTTCAGAAGTTTAAATAGGGAAACCTACAAATTCCATTAGCTTTAGTTATCAATTATATGTAAATGCTTACCATCAACTTACATGATATTGCACATAAATATTTTCTAAATATTTAGGTAAACTTGCTGTAATTAGTCTGTTTTGAATATAAGTACTCATCAATGATAACCAATTAAAACCATTAAGACAAAATATCTGCTAGAGGTTTATTTATTGCTCATTAATACGTTAATTATAATAAACAATTTTCTTCGGTTTTCACAAAGTAAACGTTGTTTTCTTTTACGGTGTCAATTTCGAATAAACAGCGTTTATAATCATATAAAAACCTGTAACTGCATTACTGCCATCTCGGAAAAGAGTCGTCAACTAAAAGAAATTATTACGGAAATAATTTGAATTCGTTCTTTATACTAACTCTTACTTGCGTATTATAACTGATACTAATTCTATTTGGATATTAATTTTTTTCATACTAAAGGACGTCCGAGGTGCGTGTGAGCTTGAGTGTGAGTGTGAAGGTGAGTCAGAAAGTGAGTGAGTGAGCGTGTGTGTGCGTGTGCGTGTGCGCGCGCGCGTGTGTGTGTGTGCGTGTGCGTGTGCGTGTGCGTGTGCGTGTGTGCGTGTGCGTGTGCGTGTGCGTGTGCGTGTGCGTGTGAGTGTGCCTGTGCGTGTGTGTGTACGTGTTGGTGTTCGTGATCGTGTGTGAGTGTGTGTGCGTGTGGGTGTGTACAAGTGTGCGTTTGTGTGTGCGTAGGCGTGTGCGTGTGGGTGTGCGTGTGTGCGTTTGGTTAGGGTTGTGAGTATGCTTGTGCATCCGTGTGCGTTGTGCGTGTGCGTGTGCATGTACGTGTACGGGTTTGTGTGTGATTGTATATGTTTACGCAAATGCGTAATTTTTTACACATTTTATAATGTTTAATTAAAATTTTTTTTTTTATCAAATTTCGTGGTGAAAATCTAAGTATGCCGAAACATATTCTTAAATACTTTGGGTACTAAAAGTTGGAAATTTTTTTTTAAAATACGTCGAAGGAGATATTAATCATTCATTTATGACGTGATTACTCTAAAAATTGGAAGTCAGGTGGCGCCTTAATGACACTTGACCGATTTTTGAGTTTGTTCAGTTTCACGGAACAGTGTGTTTGAATAAAGATTGAGTGGGTTTCCACCTGTAACATAACAAAAATTCACATTTAGGCACCCTAAACTGCGTAAGTAAGATAGTTACATTGGGTAGTAATCGGTACGACCCATCTGCGAAAATCGTCAAGTACACTATAAGGAAAAGAAATCGAGAATGGGTGGTAACAGTTGGGGCATAATTCTATATGATACTATTAGCAAATCAACAAACAAAATTGGTGTCATAAATTAAAAATAAAATAGTTAAAATAAACAAACCGCCAACATTAACAAATCAAGGATTGACCAATTCCCCTCCACAATTCTTTGATTTTTTTGCCGTTAAAGTTTACACACTTATTTCATGAAAAAGTCCTAGAATAAAGCCTCTCGGTAACTTATTCTTATTAGCTTCGTAGTGTACGTAAAGTTGGTACTCAATTCATTTTGGTATGCAAATGAGCATGTACTGTTTATTTCAGTGCAATTAGTAATATGTATTGACCGTATGTCTTGTCTATGGTCAATAGGAATACCATAAATATGTAGTTTACGTATAGATACTTTCTATTTTTAACGCTTAACAACGTATGGAGGATCCATTAGATACACCTTCCTTGTTTCATAGTCAACACCTTATTCATATACTCGAGGCAAGTAGGTTTGGAAGAAGTCCTGCAAATGGCGATAATAAGCAATAGAGTAGCTCAAGGAAAATTTGATGAAGGTACCTGGACCTCACGAGGACAAAAAGACTTCTTAGTGTGGCAAAATCAACAGGTGCTCCTCTCTCACAGTGTATATGAAGGCCATAAGGCAATAAAAACAGGGAACCTGGAGATGGTACGGTGGGGACAACGAAATGAAGCCCGAAGCGGCAAGACTCCACAGAGCCTTTTCAAAATATTACGAACGAAAAATTGAAAACCTTCGGACGTTATACGGAAGCCGAGAGTGTCTAAAAACAACAAAATTTTAGACATACAAGAAAATTTTACTAAATGATTACTTTTGGAAATGATGTATACAAAAATTGATAGTGATAAAGTATGTAATAATAAAACCTGTTTGGAAAAGTTACCTCGATGTTATAATTATATTTTAGAAAATTTGTAGTACGTGTATAGTAGTGTGTAACGGTTTTTCATGTTTATATTATATCGTTAATTAGTCTTTTGTAAAAAGTTTATGTGGTTTTTTATGTGGTTTTTTGAGAGTACAATATATACCCCCTAAAGCTACCCGGAGCCGTGTTTTGTTCAGATGGCTCGGTAACAGAAGACGTAGTAGGAATCAGAGTACATAGGGCAGAGGGAATCAGACTGTCGCGCAGTCTTGTTGGACGGGCATTCCGTTGGTAAAAAAATCAAAAATCCTCCTGGAGGTACGTTCTGCAATAATCCTGAATTCCCGGGTACCTCCATAGGGTTTAGAACTGACTGGTTCACTGACCTCTTGTTAACAGTTTTCCTCTCTAATACAATCTGTGCACTGGTGTTGACTACAAAAAAGTTTGACCAGAATATAGGTACTTGTCGAACAAGACTGCGCGACAATCAGAATTACTCTGTCGTATGTACTCCGATTCCCACTTCACCTTCCCTTACCAAGCTATCTGCATAAAATACGACTCCGGACAGTTATTCCTTGTTTGTACAATTATAATGTTAGATTCGTTAGTGAAGGACGCTTTCCTTTGACCGTGTGAGATACGAGTTTCATGTGCGAGTAGTTTTGATACCTCTTTAAGGATTCATCTAAACATGGAATGCATCTCTTACAAATTTGTTTGTAACCTGTTTTTACTATCAGATCCAGAAGCGGTAGGTTTTGAATGGTGTCCAGGGTAGCTGCGAGTATTGTGGCCATCGCCCGTATTATGATTATACAGGATAATGGTTGTACCCTGCTCAGTGTAATTTGATCTTCCGGTGTTTCGGTTATTTCTACCACACCAGGGTCGCATACGTGACGATTAAATTAACCATAGTTGTCCAGTAGGTCACTTTTTTCCTAACATTCGTCTAAAGGGCTATGGGGCTCTGATAGTCTTGATAGCTACTTTATTAAAAAATGGTTTGTATGTCAAAGTCATGTATAGGGTTATCACTAAGTACTTGACTTTCCTCACCATACATATAGACGTTTCCAGAATGAAGGACACCTTTGTTCCCATGCGGTTCTTTTTTTTGTAAATGGTATAAGTGTGGTCTTTATCGGATTTAGCGAAAGTCCCTTTTTTTACACTGTTTTTGTATCACTTTCAGTGCTCCCTGCAATCTATCATACACGCTGCTTTCAAAGTTCAGATAAACTATAATTAATACGTCCTCTTCGAAATGTATAGATTTGAATACCGCTTGTCTACCCTTCAGAAGGTCCAGAGTAAGACACCACAGCAGAGATAACAGCGCCGATTTATTTTTTATTTGACGTATAACCGTATGTGCTAGTTTTAGATTCTCCGTGTCTGGTAACTGTTCTAGAATGCATAGGTTTAAATTGTCTATAGCTACTCTGGATCCTGTAGATTCCGGGAAGCGTATTTGAAACAATAACTTCATTGTATGCTTCACGGTTTGCGTGTACCTCCCATTACTCTTCCGAAAATTTTAAATTTTTCGTTTCTACTATTTTTTTATCGCCTTATGACTTTCGTATACACTGTGAGATACGAGCAGTGTCTTTCACTCACTTGTTGATTTTGCCATATTAAAAAGGATTTTTGCGCTCGTTTTCATCTCCGTGAGGCCTTGGTACCATCGTCAAGTTTTCTTTACATTATAAAACAAGGAAGGTGTATCGGAAGGATACTTTGTACTATGTTAAACATTAAAAATAAGAAATATATAGACGGCAACTCCACATATTTATGGTATTGCTAATAACCGTACATGAGATATGCAGTCAATACAAATTGCTAATTGTACTGAAATAAACAGTAAATGCTGATTTGCATATTAAAAAATTAGTTTAATATTAAGTAAGTTTTTACGTACTATCAAAGCTAATAAGAGTAAGTAAGTTTTTTATTCTAGAGCCTTTCAATGAAATAACGGTGTTATATCCTGCAACAAAAAAATTAAAGAAATGTTGAGAATTGGTCACACCTTGAATTATATTAATTGTTGTGGTTTATTTATTTTACCAATTTTAATGTGTTATTTGTGATTCATGCCACTAATTTTATTTAAACTAAAACATGAAACTACAAACAGCGTTAAGTAACGGCTTTAGTTTTTAAAACATCACGACGCGACAGCTCAATTATTCAATATTTCCGGATGTTATAAGCATATATTCTGTTCGAGAATCATTTATTTGTATGAAGACACAATAAGCATTGAGAAGATAACGCTATAAGATTTTTTTATTTATATTTCAGTGTCTTATTCCAAAGTTGATAGAACAGTTCATTTGTCTTTCTAAAGAGATTTTGAGTCCATATAGTTCTGACACATTCCGTCTTCTATTTTTCCACTAAGCACAGTGTAATCTGATCCATTTTCACCCGGAAGCGACTCGATGCTGGTCTCCACATCTTACTTCCGCGGTCATTGTATCTTTCTTAGTACGATATGTCTTCTCTTACCCATGTCACCACCTAACGTAATAAATTTACTGCCTGAACGCTTTTCTGTAGATCAGAAAGTCTTTTCTACGCCAAGGAAATTGAAACTCGCGCTTTTCAAATCGTAAACTGTATTAACGTGATTCTAAATCGGTAAAATGAAAACTATTACACTTATACGGTTTGATACATATACAAATCCTTTTAAAACGTAACAAATTTTCATCATTCTTTCCATAACCGTCTGCGTAAAATTCCCTTTTCGTTTCTGTATCGCGTTCCGGAAACCCAAAGCTTTTTATCCCATTTGAAAGAATACGGAAGAGAAGAGGGCATTTAAAAGATAATACGGGAAATTTTCGTCGCCGTTTGTTAGTTTTGTATTAAAAGTTTAACTTTGAGTTCACCGCTTTTCCTTTTCCTTTTATCGTTTGTAAAATTACATTTTCAGGATGTAGATACTAGTTTCTCAGTGTAAATCAAGTTAAAAATGCACATTTAATTTTTGTATTTACCTACCTTAACATTTTTCATATAAGAATAACAAGCTTCTTTATAATGCTCCAAGAAAACTATTTTAAAGGTAAAATCGAATCAAGAAGATTCAATAAACAACATTTTGGTTTTTAGTAACGCAGAGTCGAGGTTAAGTAATCCTGTCATGTAACAAACCTGGGCGAGGCATTCCTTCTACGTGCAAGGATTCTTTGCTAGTAACGTATAAGAGATTTTTATCTTCCTTTTTATTCAGATACGAACGCGTTACAAAGAAAATACTAAAATATTTAACAAAGTTGTTAAAATAACAGTAATAAACCATTGATAAGGAAATAACGTTTTTAGTTGGTTGTTACAAACTTTTTTTTGTGCCAGAAAAGATAAAGAACATAAATCACGAATCGTAATCCTTTGCTTGTCCACCCCTGCATGCTGGATTACAGATCAGTTTTATAAAAATCTGGCACGTATTTGCTGACATCTTCTTTAGCAATGTTTGTCAAAGTATAAAATATGAGAAAACTATACAAGTAGACTATATTTTGGTGATCCATCATTATTTCTTCAAAAAAATCGTATTAGAAAGACTGCATTTTAAAACGAATAACATATTTAAGATACTCACAAGAACGAAGGCGTTATTTTATAAAAATTTATACCCGAAAGTTTCGAAACTAGCAGTTTTAATAACGGATATCATTTTTATTTTATATCCTTACTCAATACACGTAATACGTTGGTTATATTCGACGTTGCTGTTATTAAACAAAGTGATGTGGAAGCACGTTTTCCACTCCCTTACTTGCATCAATGGTGTACTTTTAAACGCCGCTTTATAGGCCCTTAGGTGTAAAACAACCTACAGCTTTTAACACAAGTGATAATGATAATTAGATTGTACAAACAGCTTGAATTAATTGAAAACTTACGTGTCGCTGAATCAGACTTCCACCTATAATAATCTTATACACCATTTTAATTAATAAATGTTAATTATAGGCGTTTTCAAACAAATCAAATAAGAAGTTAATAGAAAAACTTTGATCCATTATTATTAAAGTCACACTTTCAACATTAGTATGGTTTTGATGAATTCTCGTGTTAGTCGTGTACAAGTTAAGAATGTATCCGTTCTTTTGAAAACATTTTTTTCCTAGTCACACTAGCCGTACTTAATTTTCAATGTTTTAAAATAGCCACTATCCCAAACTTCCCGATAGGTTTCTGTAAAGGTGTGTTTACACAGTGCTAGTAGCTTGCCTGGCTACGGTATACTATAAAAAGAGGGTATTGGCGCACTGCCATTTTGTAGGTATAAAAGTGGCGGGAATTTTAAAAGTTGAATTACATTTTAATCAGTATTATAATTGGATGTCTCTTCGTCAAACATAGTCCTATTTGGTAATTTGTTGCAACTAGGGGTGTGCAATTCTGCAGGGAATTATATTTGTGTAAAGAAAAATCACTTATAAATAGGTCAAATGTACTAATTCTCTCATTAATATCACATATTTTGGTACAATGACAATAATTTTTTTGTAAAATCACCTACGATTTTGGGGCGCTTATTATGAAGAAATTCGAGCCTGCTTAAATTGCGTGTTTACTCCAAATATTATCTAAAAATGTTGTTATAAGTTCCCACTTGCACCCCTTTTGTTAAGGATTTGCCGAATGGAATTTTTCAATTTTATATTGTCATTCGGTTGAGCCCCAGGAGTAGAGCAGGGGCACTTGACGCCATTTTACGTCACAAGCCCCGCCCCAAGGGACACCTTACCCTCTACTTTTTTTTTACGCCCACGTTGGAGGCGTATTTTTGCCGGCCATTTTTTTTGACGGTTTGTCTTCTGGGGCCATATTCAGCCGCTTGATGGAATTTTCACCCTAATTCGGTTGTATTGAGAGCTTTTTTACAGTTCAGCCCCTCGAAGGTAGGCAAATACGTGTGCAAAGATTGTTCTGAATGGAGGTCTTAAGGACAGCCCCTTTCACCTGATTAGTTTCTGATTGGTTCTTAGCCCCACCCAGCTTCTGAGCTTTGATTGGAGGCTTAACGCTCTGCATGGTTACGGCGGGAAATTTGAAATAAGGGGGTTCTAAGGCTAACTTGTAAGACAGCTATAAGAACTTGTGTTAGGCATGCGTCCTCTTGTCGTGACCCCCTTGTTGCGGAACTTGAATTTGCTTGTAGAGCCATCTAGTGGTATGGAGTACTGATTATTTATCCGTGATAAAGGTAGCGTCACTTAGCGGTGTAACTAATGAGGGTTTGTTTGTGGCGCCATCTAGTGGTGTATAGAGTAATGAACATTTTCCGCAACAGAAGTGGGCCATGCACGTCTCTCTCTCTCGGCTCCTTCTCAAATAAACAAATCAATCAATCAACTAAATCAATCTCAATAAAAACCAGATAATACCTTACAGTTTACGAAAACCAACTTACAACTACAGCTTGCTTGCTCAAAATCAGCCACTGTTCAAAATATCAAATTGATACAGAGTTGGTTGGTTTATGACAGCCTCCTCCTATAATAACATATTAAAATATTTATTGGCATTTTTGTGAACAATGTCAAGTAAAACATATATTAAAAATAATACGCATACCTTCAGATGTGTTTTTCTTTCGATTGTTCTAATAATAACTGTGTTGGAGAACTAAACTAAATATTGAAATATTTTATACAGTTTACTAAAGGCGTTTTGTATTTTTACTTATGAATAGTTGATATAAAACTGACTATTGGTTTCTCCCATCATTAAGTAATTTGTAGAATGTAAATATACTAACCTAATTATCTCTCACCTTACTGCAACTCGGATTTACCTTTCTCTTTCGAAGACTACTTAGAAACACCTTATATGAATTTATATAAATCGATGTTTTGTTATTTACAACATATATTTAAAAGATTTCACCTATATGATAAAACTGTTTTTATAGAATGCAGTTATTATTATTAAACAGTTATACAATTTCATTTTATATGAATTGGAAAGTAGCAATGAGCCGTCAACATCGTGTTAATTAATGTGTTTACAAACATTTTAAAAATTTGCTGCTGCAAAAGAACATTAAGGTCTAAATTAAATAGTATGTGAAATAATAATGATTTTCTACCCTAGTGTTTTCATACGGGCAGATTCTTTATCTAAGCGGTCAGCACCTTTACATTCGAAAATTATACCTGATCTATTTGTATGTTCAATTACTTACACACACAAATTACCTTAAAATAAATAAATGAGTAGCAATTAAGTAAGCAGGTAATTAGACATTATAAATTAAATATACATCAATAACATTATTGTTGTTAATGCACGATGAGCGTGTTGGTTTTAGTAAATATTTAAAAGACAAAAAAAAGGTGTTATCTTGATGTTGAAAGATAAGTACGATAAAACAGAGTAGAATATACTTATGATTGCAGATTTTTTTTCACCGAACATTTTTCTGCAATAGAAGTTGATCATGAACGCCTCTCTCTTGTTACAGGACTCTTAATTAAAACAACTAAACTACTAAAAACGCTTTTATTTATCAGAGTAGCATGGTTGAAAAGCAAGAATTATACAGTAATTTGATTAGCTCATCATTTATAACTAAACATGTAGTGAAAAGCTTATTTACAAACTCAAGCATTGGTAAATTATTTTTCATTCTAAAATACAAAAACATTATCGTATAAAGTCCACACACATCCGAATGGTAATACTGCAGCGTCGTTTTGTTGTAGCGGACAAGTCGAAACACATTCTTGTGGCTGGGGATCGATTTCAAACATTTCAACACTTGTACCGCATACATCTTTGGAGTTGGAATGCGCCAGTGTTGCAGTAGTAATGCGTTTTCTAGAGCACACATAGGCTCTTCGATATTATGGTTTAAACAACTATACGCCTTTGCTTCCTTTTTCAATTTTTTTATCGACGGACAACCAATCTCGTCCAAGTTTAGTATTGGTATGTTAAGGACTCTTAAAGACTGTTGTTTTTCACTACCCTTAACGTGAATTTTGTTAAACGGCTGAAGAGTTCTTATCAGCTCCTCTTGGAAATTGTTGTATGGCGCATACCCTGACCGCCGTTTCAAGCCGTGATATTCATCCTCTAACTACCTTATCTGTCTTGACATGAGTTTTGATATAAAATAACCTCGAGGTCACTTTATCAGCATCAGCAATAACGAACCATGATCTGTAATCATGGCAATTTCTTTCGGTATGAATTCGTTATCAACACCTCTAAACCTTTGTATGTCCAAGTATGCGTCCATCCTCTTTCACTTCCTGCTGGATACTGAAGTTTGTGATCTATAGTTGTCCCTTTTAACAAGCGAAATCCACGACCACATTTCGATATTTATCGATCTTAATCACGTTATCGAATTCGGCACACACCAAACAGTTAACGAGAGCTTCTTCAAAGCCGACTTCTAAGCGAAGGGAACCGTTTCTAACTAAATTTCAGTGTGTGCTAGCACTTTCAGACAAGTCAGGGGTTAGATCGAAGGCCATTAAACAGTAGCCGTTCGGGTAATCGCTCTCGATATATCGTTGTCCTCATTCAAAAAATGAACACCCGTACCGGAGAATAAGGTGTGTTATGCCCGTACATATACACCATTAGCTGTAAAGTCTGGTTGTAAGGCCTTCGAAGGAATTTGTTGCCCATCAATATATAACGACATGTAATTAATATCTCTGTGATGAAAATTGAATGGATTTGAGGGACAATGGCCGTTGAAGGCTTTATTTGCGACAAAACCGACGATACATCGTTTAGGTAACTGACCAAGGAAGATATTATCCAATGATTTTCGCTGTATGGCTGTAGGTATAGTTAACACTATTACGTCGGTCCTTGTAACAGGATATTTTGTTGCAGTTGTTTCTAAAGCTTTAGCGTGTGCAATTAGAATGGTGGGTTTGATTCGCATACGTCTCAATAGTAAACTAGCGTCCACGATTCTCGTCTTGCAAGTTGAAGCGCGAGACGCCATTAAACTAAAGATATCTCTTGATCGTACAAATTTAGCCTTTAATTCAACACCGCTTATGAGAAACTTTTCCTGCTTAAACAAATCCGAGAGCATGTGGACAATCATCTCGATTTGTATCCTGGTCGCTGCAAGTGCTTGACGTTTCGAGAAACAGTCATTTGCGTTTCCCAGTGTATTCACCTGCCCAGCTGCATCATTGTGCCATAAGGTATAACCTAGATGTGAACTCTTGGCCTCCTTTCCATAATTTAGCAACGTTTCGATATATGAGCGGTAGGCGTAGGTGTTGTTTGGTTGTGACACCATCTTCTAATTTAAGTAAACCTCTACTTGTGAGAATAGCGAATGCATCCAATTGTTTACCGGTGCTACAACATCCGCATCAGTAAGTGCTGTATCATCTTGCTTTAGAACTTTAGCTGTGATGTACAACATGGTCTGACTTAAATCTATGTCGTCGTTTCGATTTTCGGGCAATACAAATTCTATTGCAGTGTCATCACTAAGAGCTGATAAGTATTTGTAAAATATCCATTCACCACCCTCGATACTTGTCTGCGTCGACGGTAAAGCGAACAAATCCAATTCGGACTTGACGAATTCACATGATTGAGCACGTAAAAAAACCACTATTTTGAAAATATATCGTCGTAAGTAGGTTTCTTCCTCTTAGCGGCAACAGCTCTCGGTAGAGACTGGTTACTATCGTTTTTTTTAGTATCCTTATGGTTAGTATTTACTTATTTATAGCTTATATATATATATATATATATATATATATATATATATATATATAGTATATACCTTAATCGTAGGCTGTTCAGGAGTCCTTCTCCTCTTCAGCCCTGGTCAATCCCTGTTTGTTGGTGTTGCGATGTTTTATGTTATTGCATAGTTTACAATCATGAGATGTGGTTATTTTTGGTGTAAAAGAAAAGAAAAAAAGTTTATTTATTTAATATTTAATAATACGTTCGTTAATTGGATTAAGTGTGTGTTGTTTAGTGGGGTGTAGCGTGCTTAGTGTGATTATTAGATTCGTTATCCGGTTACTTGCTAGGTGATTGTCGAATAGACGGGGGGGTGCGGAGGGCATATGGGATGTTGTCTAGGAATTCCTCTATCTCCTCGGGGAGGTCATCAAGGAGTTGTGTAAGGATCGCGGAGGATGCTTGAATTTTAATTAAGGTTTTCTTTCTTAGGAATTGGGGAAAACGGTAGTTGTAGGGTATGGCAAGGATCTCTTTAGTAGGGATAGTGTCGCCGAGGATTCTTTTATGTGCACAGTTTTTCTGCTTGTATTATGTGTGTGATGATTGGTACGTTTACGTGTTGTGTTGTGAGGTCGCTAGGGTACCTGAGATGTAACCTGTGCATGTGTCTGAGTATTCGGCGTTCACAGGAAGCACTAGAAGAAAGGTGCTCGGAAATCCATAACAAGGCGAATATATGTTTTGTAAGTGTGTTGTAGTGTCTAGGGGTGGCGACCTCTGATTCTACCCCGGAAGGCGCCCAGTAGGTTTGCGCGGTTTCTTATCCTATTAAGTGTTCTTTGTACACCGGGGAGCCAATTGAGGGTTCTAGTAAACAGGATTCCTAGATAGGTGACCTCTTGTTAGAGTGGGAATCTTTCTTGGTTTAGGGTGAGGGAAACGTTTAAGGAGGCAAGGTTTGGGATCTTATCTTCTGTGTAATTAGGATGTCGAAAGAGGATTGTTTGGGTTATGGTAGTATTAACGGAGACTCCACCGGTTCGCCTAGTTGGAGATGTTCCTAAGGGTTTTGGATATGAGGTGGGAGGTCGTTTCGCTGTTCCGATTAACCGTCCAGAAGGCGGTGTCATCCGCAAACTACGCAACGACTACACCGGGTTGTGTGACTTCGGGAATGTCGGATGCGAAGGTACTATAGAGGATCGGGGCTAAGGCAGAACCTTGCGGTACGCCTGCTGTAGGTTGGAAATGATCTTGTACTGGAGACTGGCGTGTCAGACCCTGTCAAATGCTTGCTTAATGTCCAGAAACACAGCCAGATTACATTGCTTGTGATTGAATGCTCTGGTGGTCTCTGTAAGTAGCTTCAGCAAGCGATAGTGAAACGTTCGGTTGGGACGGAAGCCGAATTGGCTGTTGGGAAGGAGGACGTTAAATTCTGGGTGGTCCCTGAGTCACCTGGCTAGAATCAGTTCAAAGCAGTTTCCGAGGCAACTAAGGAGGGAGATTGGTCTATAGGAGGAGGGTGAGGTTAGGTCGGTGTTGGGTTTGGGCATCATGACGGAGGAGGCCGATTTCCAGTCCATCGGGAGGTGAGATAGGATTAGGCATTGGTTGTAAATATTGGAGAGTAATCGGATCACTGTGTCGGGTAAATGACGGAAAACATTTCGATTATTTGGAAAATGGATTGGAGGTGATGACCAAAGTAATCGGCCTTTCCTTCATCGGAGGAGATTAGGTTGTCCTATAGGTCGGTTAGGTGGGAATTAGGGTTGACTTTCCTTCTGGTCAGTCTATCGAACTTTTGTCAGAAGAGTTTGCCATTTCTGTAATCTAGCTGGGAGGTGGCTTTGGTCCAGGAGTGTTCGACGTGTTTGTTGGCTTCTCGCCTGATTAAGGCATTAAGGCAATTGTATTCGGTCTTGGGCGCCGGGTCCCTAAATCGCAAGAATTGATGATAGATTCGTCTTTTCTCTTGAATCCAGCGCACAATGTGTTGTGGGAGCGGTTTGCGGGAAGTGTTGATGTTTTTTAGTGGTACAGAGATATCGTCCGCTTACGTAATTACGGAACTTAGGTCTCTAATGGCTCTCTCGAGATCTTGGGTCGTTTGAAGATTGGGTGTAGGAAGGTTGTTGGAGATGTGTTCGGAGAATACATTCCAGTCTGCTTTTGAAAAATCTTTAATGACTGTGTATTTAGGAGGTGTAGGGGGAGCTATGGGTTCAGAAACTATGATATGATCTACTATTGAGGCACCTAAATGTTCGAAATATGTTGAATGTGTGTTGGCTATTCTCAAGAGCAGCAACTGCAACGGAGCGGAGGATAGCCTGTTACCGTTGCCATTAGTTGCGGTGTCACCGAATTGGATGTGGCGAGCATTGCAATCACCTAGGATTACTGTATTAGGGAGGCTAGAGGCGTAGATTAAAAGGTCGTCGGATAGGGTGTTGTGGCCGGGCGGGTTGTAGTAGGAAATAAATACTATAGGAGTGGGAAGTGCACCGTCGCAGCAACGCATTCGAGATACTGTAGGTGCGCAGGAAGTTGAAAAGGAGTGGATGGGAAGCAATTTTTAATTAAGAGGGCGGTTCCGTGATGACTATTATTTACGTAGGAGTGAAATGGGTTGAAGTTAAGTGTGCATCTGGGTGTGAGTTTTGTTTCTGTGATGGAAAGGATCTGTGTATTGTGTGTTTGTAAAGTGTTTAAGTAAGGGGCGTTTCCGACGAACACCCCTGGCAATAACTGTCCCTGCTAGGATATCCATTATGGAAGGAGTTAGGGATTGGGTTGGCGGATTACAGCGACCTTCATCCGCGTACCGGATACGCAGATGTTGATCCTCCGTTGGAACAAGTTTCGGGATATCGAATCTAGGGTGCGGACAACCCTATCTCGCCAGTCGGGGAACATCTGGAAGAGGGAGTGGGTGAGGATTTGAAGGAAGTCTTTTATTAATAGTGATTCGGTATCGGGAGAGAGTTTAAGGTGGGCTGCGTCTTCCGAGTCGGACTCTTCGGAAGACAGGATAGGTTCTAGGGAAGCCATCTTTGACGTAGAACTGGGATGCTCCCGCCGCTTCCCGCACTTAAAGGAGAAGGTAGGGTGAGCTTTCCCGCAGTTGTTACATTTTGCGTTAGCCGAGGATTTACAGGAGGACAATCTGTGGCTTTCGCCACAGTTGGGACATCGGATAGAGCGGGTGGGGCATTCCTCAGCTGTATGCTCCACTTGAGTGCAAGTGGAGCAATACTTAGGGAGAGGTTGAGGGATAAGGGAGGGTTCGCAACTGTAGTGTCGCCCGAACATGACACCGCGTTAGAGGAGGAATTCAAGGGTGGGTTGGGATGAGGTTATAACACGGATAAGGGAGTGGGAGTGTTGGAGGCCTTAGCGGTGATGCGAACGGCCTTCCTCACGTGTGGAAGATCGATCGCACCGAGGATCTTGGGTTCTAGGATGTCGTCATCTACGTGATGAACCACGCAGAAAATGGAGGGCGCTCTATGAGTGCTGTTGTAAGGACGCGGCCAAATAGTTGGGTAAGGGTGACTGTGGGATCACCGAAATGGTGTCGCAGCCTAAGCTGTGTACCATCCGGTAAGGGAAAGGAGGTCTCTAGGAGACAGGTGTGGTTATGGTTAGACGTTAAGTTTAACCTGGTAAGGTTTAGGAATTTAAGGGAATTTAATAGGGATTTCTGTGTGGATATGGACTTCGGGATATTGCAGATACAATACCTCGAGGATTGAGAGCGGGTGGGATTAGGATTAAGGGAGGAGGGTATAGAAATCACGGTGGCGACCGTGCTTAACCATCGCGGTTGTTGTTAGTCAGGTTTTCAAAATTTAAAAAGAAAAGGAATTGTTTTACAGAAAGGCCGGGTCTCACACCCCGAGGAATAAAGACTTGTAAATCAGAGACCCAAATAGAGAGAGGAGGAAAACGAGTGTTAAAATAAAACAATAAATTAAAATTAATTAAAAAACATTTTTTATTAAACGGTACCTATTGCCTTACCCAACGTCGATCCTGTAGTCGGCGGTGGCGGTATCCTGAAGGCTTCTTTATTTACGTTCTTCGCTCCTGCTGTATTGCGGCGGCTCCTGCTTGCTGCTAGGCTGTGGCTCCTCTAGTGTTGACCGCTTCTTCGTATTATCTGTATGCGAGCAGTGATAGATCTAACCCCGAAGCGGCGAAGATCACGATGCCGGAACGATGAGCGTAAAAAACGCTAAGTTCTTTTTTTGGAAATTAAGAGATTGTAATAAAAATCACAAAAACGAGAAGGGGCTTACGTTCGATACCGAGGTTCAGATTGTCATATTATCGGCCAGGCGTACTCTTTTATAGCCCGAACCCTCCAGCATTTTATCGATTTTCTCATCGGCTTTACGTTTAAGATATCTACCTGCCTGGTGAAATCTTTCTTGAAACGATTCCTTAAAAGGTCGGTCCTCTATGACGTTACCGGCCTGATTCATATAATATTGTTGATAAGGACAAACCATTATTGCACTTTTTTAAAGTGTAGCTTCAGACACGACGTCCCAATCGAATGGCACTGCTGCACCCGTATCTGTTTTTATATTAATCTCGATGTTTTCAAATTCGCGTGTTATCACGAGTATGTAGTGTGCAGAAGAAAAAACCACATATTTATGACCTCAGTAAGCGTAGTTTTCAGAAGTAATATTTATTATACGCATAAGCGGAGATAAAACATCGCCCACAATTTGCGATTCAACGATGTCGCAATAAACAAACACTTGCGTTGGTAATCCTACCCATATACTAGCGGGGTGCGGGGGTGTTGATTCCATAGCTATGTTTTGATACGGCCGATAACCCAGCTGTAAGGCTAAACGTTGTGAGAATCCGAATAGCGAGAGGGAGTTTTTTAATTTCGTGATGAGGCGCTTAGTTAGATTAGGGTATTCGATTGTTAGCGATTTACTTATTAGCTTGCTGGCAATTTTTTCAATAATGGCATAATTCCCCGAGGCGAAACGTAACACATACCATCCGTCCTCAATATAAATGGCTTTCTCCCTGTCGTGTTGGAAATGTGATGCAGCCTTTTTTAATATCGCCTCCAACACATCCTCTTCTCCTGCGGGTGCATCAGTTCTATAACAAGTTAAATTGTCTATCGCACTTACAGCGGCAAAAGAACAAGGGTGCTGATTTTCCGAAATGCCTACAACCCATGAGCTTGTTAATCATATTCGGTTTGGCAGTTGTGTAATAAAACTTGACGTCATATTGTCGGGAAAATACGTCATGGAACCATTACTTAATAAGGTAAGATAAAACCCAGATATAGTCTGTAAAAATAAAGATTTTCTATTTCGGCTTAGCGCTTTATTACTCTGAGACATTGGGAATATACAGCCGTTTCTTTCTAACGTTTGGGTTTCAATAGAAACGTACGTGACTTAAGTGAAAGCGTAAATTACCTGCTCAATGACTTAAGACCGCTCGCGAGAGGTAAACACAATAGAATTTTAATTCTATTCCAGAAGTTATAAAACATTTTGAACGATTTTTAATTTTAACTATGTTGCAAAGTTTTTTTTGTATGTGGATGCAGAGGTTCATTACTTAATATAATTCATTTATTTTGAAATGTGCAACAACGAAATCATTAATTGGTAATTAAAAAGGAATTGATATGCATAAACCAGTTTTTATTGTTTACTAATAGTGACATTAATTGTACATGCAGAACATAACGTACATTCAAATATTATATAGGAATGCACTTATACCTAATGGGATAATTAGTAGAAAGTGATGAATGTGGTAATCAATTCCTCATTATTTAATCTATTATAATAGGTGGATATTTGCGTATTTAGACTCCAAAATAATACATTGCCTCAAAATCTTTTTAAAAAACGAACTTCGAATACCGCCGTAACGAAAGTATAAAAAAAATCTGGCCTTATCAAAAAGATAAAATTTGATAATTTCGAAATTTAATATCTGGAAAAGTATTTGAGATACCGGAATATTGAATTCAGTACCGAACTGAGTTCGTTGAAAACGTTTGGTAACTTCTGGAATAGGATTACATTTCCATTGTCTCAGAGTAATAAAGCGCTAAGCCGAAATAGAAAGTCTTTATTTTCACAGACTATATTAAATTGGTCACTGTATCCACGCCACTTGACCTGGTTTTCATCGTTTATGGCCGCAGGGGCCATCTTTATACTTTAATGAGGGCTATTGTTGTAACTAGTGATAAGTTTTTGGAGCACATCAATATACCTCTAGGAATTTATGTAGGTGAAATAACTCTACACCTTTGTTTTCAATGTTTTATAAAATCTTTCAACTACAGATGCTTTTACATCAGGGTTATTTGTTACATAGAAATGGATATTTTGTTCCTTGAAAAAGTGTTATACACTGACCCCCACGAACTCCTTGCCTTTATCCGTCTGTAGAATTTCCGGTGTATCATCACTTTCCTTAAAAATATCGGTGAATGCTTCAATTACAGATGCTGCTTTCTTCTTTTTAAGAACTCTCGCCCAGGCCCTCTTGCTAAACACACACATCAGTAACCGTTAGTATGTAGTTGTATCCACTATTGTGTTTACTTAAAGCTCTCATATCGCAAAGATCCGCTTGACACAGTTTGTAAATGTTGCTCATATTTTTCGCGGAAATTTTTTTCTTACAGGTTTATGAACCGTTTAAGCCTGCATCCATTTTTTCACTTCACCATATCTACCCTTTACAGCATTAACTAAAGATATTATACCGGCAAACTCTGCCGGATGCTCTGGATCATAGTATACAGCATCCATGTTACGTTCTCCACGTATCCCAACCTAGTGAAAGTCTTCTTCGAAAGGATCTTCGCGGGGTTTCCCACGATTCACTATCCGCATCGTAATTCTCACCTATAGTTGTGAGGCTCGGTTCAATCTTAGGTGATGCAGTAGCATCAGGTCAGAGTATTTCCGATAAACTCTGGTGGTATATTGTGGTGTGGGTTTGCAGTTTTTCGCTGTCTTAACGTTTGGTGTAGCAGATCGATTATAATACATCACCGGCCGTATTCAGTATACGCAAGAAATCAGTGCCTTTTTTCCTGTATGAAACAGGCAGTGTTGATACTATCTCGTCGTCTGCCAGACCTTTGCGTTTCGGCGAACCCCTAATATCATCTTCATCACCGCTGATTGTTATACTAGCGGGTTGACGTTATTGATTGGAAAAATGTAGATAGCTTTGAAGAACCTGATTGTACTGCTGCCATTTGTGACATCGGGCGCTTGCAGACGTTGTGTAAAATCCATAGGTAGAATAATAATCTTCTTCAGATTGTGGTCCATAGTTATTGAAACAAATTACCCAGAATTCCGCCAAGTAATGGTCCTGACAGGAGCGGTAGAAATGCGACGCCCTTCTGTACGAGAAACTGTTTCTTCTTTTTTATAGATTCACCTCTCTGTGCCAGCCGCCTTAAAGTGTGCTTATGTTGAGAGAGTAGCTGCTTCTGATCAGTTGACAGAGGTACAAGACCATAAAATGTTATGTGCACACTCGCAAATGCATTCCACCTGCTTACCATCCATACATTTTAATAAATCGTCACGCTGACCTTTACTTAATCTGGCTAATGCGTGCAGGATATCGGTGTTTTGGATTAAAGCGTCAACAATCATATATGATGTAATCTTTATGACTGTGCGGGTTACACCCCCGTTTTTCGCTATATATACTTGGCAAATAGCTTGAGGCCCGAATATGTTTGTTCTATAGCGTAGTACATCCGGTGTATTCTGTTTCAAATCGAACAATAAATATCCGTGCGGATTAGAAGTAGCATCTTGATACGTAGCCTCTAAAAATTTAGGGTTTTTAGATGTAATCTGCCTTGCTAAATGCTGTATCTGTGCCCTGTCACGTGGATTCTTAATTAATATTATGTAATGAGAGTTGAGAGAGATATATCGATGTCCACGTCCTTGATGAAATATGTTTCGCGTTAAGAAAAACACGCTTAGATTTCTATGATGACAACTCTTTGTAAAAATATCAAGCACCGAACCGTTAGTCTCACGCATTAGATCATCAATTATTATTAAGACCTTTTTTTACCGTCAAACTCTTCCATATCAGGTAATCCTTTCTGAAAATCCACTGAGAGATCTTTGAATAATGACTGCCATTCGCCGTAAAACTAGATAATTTTTTCAAAAGCTGTATCCCAGACAGTTTCGATATTTTTTAGAAAATCAACGATAAAATACGATTTCCCACAACCAGATGGCCCCGCTACTATTGCAGAAAAGGGGTGCTTAAACTGACTTTCCATCTCGAAACGCTAATCGATAGTAAAGAGTATTCCGCTATCATCACAACTTAAATAGTAGGTGAAAAAAATCTGCATTCACAAGTATATTCTACTCTGTTTTATTGTGCTTATCTTTTAGCATCAAGATAACCCTATCTTGTTGTCTTTTAAATATTTTCTAAAACCAACACGAGCATCGTGCAACAACAATAATAGTCTTGATGCATATCTAATTTATAATGTCTAATTACCTGCTTCTTGATTGCTACTCATTTATTTATTTTAAAGTAATTTATATGTGTCTGTGAGTGAGTAATTGAACATACAAATAAATCAGGTACATATAATTTTCGAATGTAATGGTACTGACCGCTTAGATAGAGAATTTCCCTGTATAAAACGCTAGGGTAGAAAATGATTATTATTTCACCTAATATTTAGACCTTAATGTCTTTTGCAGCAGCAAATTTTTAAAATATTTGTAAACATATTAAGTAACGCGATGTCGACGGCTAATTGCTACTTTCCATTCATAATGAAGTAGTATAACTGTTTAATAGTAACAAACACAGATTAAGAAGCCCGCCAACAGATTCCCGTCTTACAAGACTAGGAGCCCTTATTAAAATGCAACCCCCAATACATAAATAAATTAGGTCACAATCTGTAGATGGGATTAAAAGAGAAATAATAATAATTTTAATAAGAATTATGCAATCTCCCTTGATAAAAACGGGGCCTACTTAATAACAGATTAAATCATTTTATTCTCAGGTGAAAAAAATGCGATCCCCACGTGGGCACATAAAAAAAGTAAAAGTTAAAGTTAAAGTGCCCAAGATGGCGGATGGTGCCGGTGAGCTACTCCCAGGTAAAATATAACATGAACTGGCAAATTTTCAGATGTTGCTATAATTATATTAGAATCCAAATAACATTACTAGCTATTATACAAGGGTAAAACGAATTTTCAGTGTTACAAATACTTATAATATGCTGAAAGCAAAGATATAAACATCAAAACATTTTTCATGATACGTTGTAATAATAAACATTAGTACCTATACACACTGTAAACTCACATAGCAAGAATGAGAGAAGAGTATTTTTTTTATACACATTGTACATAGTGCCGATTTTAGGATTTACAGGGCCCTAGGCTGAACCTGTGGTGCGGGCCCTAGCGATGCATGAAACATTTTCAGTGAAAAATGTATAAGGGCAAATATCATAATAATAAGAAATCAACCTTCGAAATTTCATTTTAGGTAAAGTTTCTAATTAAAACCTTAAAAATCGGCCCTGATTGTACACGATTGTATGTGTGTACATGTCCCATCCTTTCTACATAATTACACATTTTAACTTATAAAATGAGTTACAATTAGTTACCATCATATTAATACTTGTAAACTGACCATATGCATTTCTATGAAAAAAAAGCATGGAATAAATCTTTTGCACTCAAACATTTTTGAAGAATATTAAATCTAGTTAACTACAATACAGAAGAACTGTCAATAACACTATTCATTCATTTATTAACATTATCAAGTTCAATGTTTAATATAACAAAATATCCTAGCAAACAAACTTACGTCTTTCTGACATGGAACTCATTATAAGCATGATATTAAACTAAAGGTAATAATAAACCAATCAGAGCTTTAAATTAAACAAAGCCATCTCCTGACGTCAGTATGTTTGCTGGGATCAAGTTTGAAAGCAATAGACAAAAAGGTTCAATTACAAATTAAAATAGTTGTTTGGATACATATGCACTAACAGATTTAGAACTGTAGCAAAGTCTTCCTTGACTTCTTGCTTGAACGAAAATTCTAGGCGAGCGTTGTTAAAAGCAAAACAAAATTGGTAGGTAAAATCATAATTACATACAGGTAGATACGACCCACATAGGTACTTTGTAACTTTATGAGATAATATCTGAATAACATTTGTTTGTTGACCATAGTATCGCAGGTTATGTATACAAAATTGTTCAATGTATTCGGATGCTAATTGTAAAGCCACTGATGCCTTTTTAAATCCTTTTTATCAATTAGTGCTGTAACTACTGAAGTATAACCACATTCTTTAGGTTGCATAGCAAATTCTTGGCAACCTTCACAATTTTTTTTATATATTGCATTTACTATATAGCCAGTGAAGTGGTGCAATGCATCTATTGCCAACGGGTGCAATTCAACATCTATAGATAGATTTGTAGGAGGTTCACTACTTTCTGCTTCGTTGAGCCATTTTCTAATTGTTTATTTACTTTCCTTGGAGATAGAAACTGGAGAAAACAGTGATCATTTGCTTGTTTATACTTGCTGTGACGTATATCACATGTGGACTGAGCAACAGAAATTAATCATACTGCTCGCAAAGCCTGAAGTGGGAATGGAAAAACAGTACCTTTTATTCGTACACGAGAAAAGGTGTTCTCCAGTGCATCTTGTGTTAGTCGAGAAGTTAAAAAAAGCTTCAGTTGTATCGTAGAAATTAAGTGCAAACTTAATGCAATAACATTTTTAGTTTTTATAACGAAACCTTTTTGCGAAGGTTTCCATTTGAGGCCCTCATTGTTCATTTTTTGAATAATATAAACAAAATTGTTCAAAAACTCGTGCTTTTCTGCTAGTGTTCGTTTTGATATACAATTTTTATAATGTCGACTAGTCATAATAGAGAACCATTTGCTTACTTGTAGGATAAACCATGCTGTTGTATCAACTTCAGGTGGTAGAACTTTTAAGGTGCTAGCGGTTTTCAAAGCTGCTGCCAAATTTTCTGCAAATATTTCTGTCGCAAGTGTAACTCGGATTTTTTCAAAGCCGCTGGGATTCAATAAACGTTTATTTTAAAAAAAATTCGGTGCCAACTTAAAAACAGATGGTAATGATTCCGCTTGGATAAGCATTCTTATGTGCTGCGATGAAACTATGTTAGAGGAAAGCTTATATTTCATAAATTTGGCCAACATTAATTGGTTTGTAGGTCTCATATACGAAGTAACGCCATCTACTTTTAGGCCTGCCTGTTCCAAAACTGTAATCCCTTCTAGAACAAGGTTCCATAACAGTTTTCCAGTCACGGACTTGCATATATGTACACCAAGTATCTGTTCCATTTAACTGATAATCCTCTGGACATTAGGACTAGGAGTTTATTTCCATGATCATCAGTAGTACTTAAAAAAATGACCCATTTTCAGAGTATATAGCTGATTTTAGATGATATTGATATCAGTGCCAACAATATAATGTTGAGTCATGAAAAAAGAATTCTTACCTAGTGACACTTTACCAACAACTTGCTTCATGGCCGCATCATATTCCAATCTGGACGACAACTCCATTTCATCAACAGACAGCACACAGTGCATTGCATGCATTGGCATTAACGACACTTTATCTTCAATTAAGTGTATTAATGAATAATTTATACCAAATAAAATTGGTAATTTTTGGATATGCCTGCAAAGTGTCGAATAGGATGGGTAGGGCCAACCTAAACTCAGCAAAAAAGTATAAGCACTTATGCCACAGTAATATCTAATTTGAACGGCTTCTTTAATTGTATCCTTCGACCACTTTGCTACTTTCCCTTTCATTATCAATTCAACTGGATCTAGTCGCAGTAGTTTTGTAAATTTGTCTGTCAAGTTATCCCGTTCTTGTTTAATTTTTGTTAGCTCTTTTTTCAAATGGTAAATTTCTTTTTGTAATTCATTAATTCTTTCATCCTAAAATATAAAAATTTATTAGTAATCTGGTAAGCAAAACTGTATGAAAGCTTGAACCTACTGTTTTTACAGCAGTCTTAATCGGCTCTCTCTCTCTCTCTCTCTCTCTGTGTGTATGATCCACAGGACGGCTAACATTTAATCAACGGTTTTCTGGAATGCTACAAATGCAATAACGGCCTTTGTTTACATTAGAGTCTACAGTTTTTACCGGTTCTATCTCTATGTCGCAACGCTTCCGTTTACGATGTATCTAATCAGTAATAGTAATTATGCAGACACTATATTGTTCATTATACCTGACTAGTATTTTAAGTTAACGTCAAATTGGTTAAACTTTGTGTTGTGAAAATGGTAGGTACAGCATCAGGTCGCAATTATCTCAAATTGTCTGCTCTCATTTGCTCAAATTGGGTTTCGTCAAAATGGCACTGTAACAATAGTCATCATTAAAGAAATGTGGAATAAATGCCTTGCATTTCAGGGTTGTAACTCCTAAATGCAATCACTTATTTAACTTATTTACATGGTTAGTTTGGATCGACGGAATAGTTTTGTAACCAACTCATGTAGCAACTAATAATCTTCAAAATTAACATTAAACATTGCCGATTGTTGAAAACATTAAGCAAAGGGAACAACTAGCTTGTGATTAACCCACCTTACAAAGCCTGCCCCATTCTTTTGGATTCCAATTATCTCTATGCATATTTGCAACCCATCTCTGAAATCTATCAGCATCCCTTAGAAATCTGTTTAAAATACAGTTTATGGACGAATGACTACACTGCACTACAGCACAAATTTGCGGCATTTTACCACTATTAAAATTACGCAAAGTGAACTTTAAGATATTGCAGAATCGCACAAAATAGTACAACTACTAATACACTTGAAATTCGGCTGCCATGCGTTCTTAGAAATGCAGAAACAAATTTAAAGTATACTTACAAAAAGGTAAGGTTAGAATAGTTCTTGTTAAATTTCAGAAAAATGCCAACTTTTTGTAACAATTTCCTACAAATGTTTAGGGAATTTGTGTTAAAGGGGATACCACTAATGTTTAGACGGCCATTTTGGAGGTTTCTCCATAAGAAGAATGGAGCGCCAATACCCTCTTTTTTTAGTACACCCTAACCTGGCTGGTATGCAGCAACTGGCACTCCAACTGCCATGACAGTTGCTGCCTGTACTCCACTGTTTATACGGAGAGCTGAAAATGTCAGTTGCTGGTCAAACACCGAGAGAAGGACAGAAGATGGTGCCTTTAGCATCATTTTCATCTCTCAATCAACGAAATATGATAGTGCAAAATATTAAATTTGAAACCAGAAGGTTTCGATAACACATACAGTTATCTTCGTCAGTAGTAATATTTGTTAAAAATTGTTAAAGATGTTGTAAACAATTTTGTCAAAGTTGACAAATTTCATTGTTAGCTTTCGCCGTAGAGAGTGTCCTGATTTGTCATCTTTAAGGCAGTTTACCAATATTTAATTTTTAATGACCTAGTTATTCTTTACTAAAATTTAATTTTATAGTTGGCTTTATACGTTTCTCAAACTGTTATATTAATAGCAGGCTTATGTTTATGTTTTAATTTTTCAACTTTGACAAAATTGTTTACAACATCTTTAACAATTTTTAACAAATATTACTACTGACGATGATAACTGTAAGTGTTATCGAAACGTTTAGAATGTATAATTTAAAATACACCGTTAAAAAACCCCAAAAAAGATAAGTATTTTATTATGAGTGATAATGGTGAAAGTTTACATTTTCATATTGAAACCAGAAGGTTTACATGAATTGATCACTATATTACATAGAATTTGTCCTACGCATAGTTTTTCTTTCTTTATTAGATGATTACGTCCAAAATGGACATTTTAGCAATATGAATTGCAGAGCTCTCCTTAGCCGCGTTAAGCAATATTAGTTGTTAAAATACAAAATGTGACAAATGAAAAAACTATTACAAAAAACATAAATAAATCAAAAAACAAGATAAATAAACATTTGGTCCATTTATAGCTCTGTATATGACATTGCTTGTTGAATTAAATCCATCGAACCCGTGTCTTAGTTGATGCTCTATATGTTTTCCGATCAAGTCACACTGGTCGTCCTGTTGAAGGGAAGCTTGTTTTTTTAAGCTGTTGTTCTATGTTCCTTCAATTCATCAGTAGCATCTTTAATTGGGTTTTTGAAAAAAAATTTGTTTACAATAAATGGAAAGATCATATACGTCTTATAACAAAACTATTTTTAGTTTTTTTTTCGCTCTAATTAAAAAGTTATATTAAATTAAAAATACAGTTTTGAACACAGTGCCGTAAACACGCTGACAGTTCCCGAACAAACCAGTGCGAGTGTGACGTCACAATGTTTACTTTTACTCATCGTAGCATACAGGTGATACAGTGTTTTGACTTTTAATCGATTGAATCTTGCTATTATCGTCAATATATTGATAAATATATTAAAAACGTCAAACCTTAAAAGTTATCGTGCTTGCTTCGTACCATTATGTACGAATACTACAAAAACAACTTCCAAAAAATGTTTTTAAATGTTTCACAAGATGTTAAACGTCGAAATACATGATCTCAAGCAGTGAGACGATCTAATCCCAGAACAAAATCAAATTTTTGTTGCTGTGAAGATCATTTTGATGTAAATATTTTATAGTAATATAGTAATTAATAATTATTTATCAAACGTATAAATTGAATAAATAGAATTCGATAATAAATTTTTTTTCCAGAATCATAACTTTTAAAAATCATAGCAAGAATTTCTATGAATAATTTAAAACGATTAAATAATAAATTTTTACGTGGTTATTGAATGGTTTCGGTTTAATTTAGTATTTTTATATTTTAATTACGAGCTAGGTTATGTACTATACGAAACTGAAATTTTAAAAGTGGATATAATGGTAGTTCTTCTGTTGTTATAATATCATTTAAATAATTCTCATGATTTGATTTTTTTTAACTGAAAGAAGACATGGAGGATTATATTTACTATACTACAATCGGAAGTAGAACACAAATTAAAGTTGATGTAATACCGCACAAGTTTAGTTGTCAACCTAACCGTAAACTTTATTACACATAACTAAATAGAAGTAGTTATTATAAATAATTTTTTTGCGCTAATTAATAAATTTACATGTAGAAGCCGTTGACACTGTATTATTGAGAATTAATTTAACATTATGACGTCACAAACATGGCGACCAATCGCGGCGCGTTTGTAGTCGCATCATTCTTTTTAAAATTTTATTAATATAATTTATGGTAAAGTTTTAAAATACATAACAAGAAATTGATACATGTTTTTCAAAAACCCAATCGCATTTTGTTGAGTGGGCACATATAATTTTATCTCATGCAATGACTTTTTTACAATGGACTTTTTAGGTTTTAAAATTTTCGTTGCATCACATTCTACATTTCTGTCATGTTCCGGTATTTCCTGATTGTCTTCTTCGGTTTCATCTGTCGTGATCTTGGGCTGGAAATGAAATATTAACTATTAATTTACTTTTTTCAGATTCCAAGTGCAGAAGAATGGAAAGCCGCTCAAGTAGGGTATCATGAAGAATGGAATTTTCCTGGCAGTTGTGGCTCGATCGATAGAAAACACATTGCTTTTCAAGCACCACCTGTCAGGTTGCGTTGACGCACCCTGTATGTAGGATGTTGTAATGACGTGTATTACGTGTTTTGAGTGTATTAAGTTTGAACGAAAAAAAAAAATTTTTTTGTATATGCATAATGTATGTGGGTGTATGATACGCCACTGGAAATTGAGGAGAAATATAATTCTGTATGTAGATACGTGTATTTGAATGTTATAGAGACTTTAGTGTTGGAATAAATAGATTCTGATGAATGTAAATGTGAAGAGAAATTTGTCGATGGGACGATAATGCTTTCCACTGTATCGCTACTGTTTGGCTACCATAAGGAATGGAATGTTGTTGGATAAATGAGTAATCTTTGCCAGAAGATGTGAAGAATAAGTGTAGAACGTTTTAGAAAATATGTAGAGAAAGATTTGGTATGTTTAAGTGTTAATTATAGAAAGTTTTGTAATGTTGTGCAATTGTTTTGAGAATAAATGTGTGTATATGGAATTTGAAACCTTAGACGGTGCTGATTTTTGCAAATGTTGCGGAACGAGATCGAGCGCAGGTTGGAGATAAATGTTAAGAGTTGTGTAATGGTCCAGAGTGGCTACTGAATGAATGTGGTGACGAAAAATGATTTCTTCATGAAGTAATTGTAAAATTTGTAAGTAAGAACAAATATGGCGATGTATTGTAATTACACGCGTGCTTGTATAGAGGGAAGCATCTGTTAGAACTAGGGAATTTTGAATGAATACTATTAGAGAATATAACGCGGAAGGAAGACATGTTTAAAGATGGATGACTGAAGTTATAAATAGGAAAGTCAGAGATTGACGAGTTAGTTAGTTAGAGTAAGGGAAGTTAGCTTTTGGCTTGTGATGAGAGCTCGGTGAGACGCGCACGCGAGGTAGTGGGTGATAGAATGGGATGATGTTGGAGTATATTTGTGAATTTTAATGAGGCAGTAATTGTTTAAACAACTGCGTAACCCGAACCGGGGATGAATCGTAAAAGACATTCATAAATAAAACGATAATAAAATTGAAGTTGAAGATAAAATTAGTTTGTTTATTTTCAAGAAAATAATAAGTGCGTAAGCACATTTATAAAAGATAACAGTTGTTATGTTAAAGTGTTAAGTGCAGCGCGTGTTCTTGTAACGAGATTCAGCTAAAAGTATTTATGAGACCACCTGTTAAGTGAACGAAGTGTTCATTGTATATTAAGCCAATGTTTAAGTAACGTTATATGACATTGAAAGTTTTATTTGTATAAGGGACTAAATTGGTATAAAGGTTGCTAGAAATTTTAGGAGGCAACCAAACGTATACAGTTTATTACGTGTTATTGAACTATTCGCGAGTGCACAGAGGAATAAGTTTTGTTGAGCCTTTGTAATGTGCGTTCATGCAATTTAAGGATTACCAATGGACTACACATAATTGATTTACAGAAGAAAGAAAATCCAAGCATTTATGGACAATTTTTAAGTAAGAAATTAGATTTAAGAATTTTTTATGAACTCATTTAAGCCCGATTATCTTTTTGTTAGTTTATTTGCGTATAGTTGTTTAAATTATTAAATAGTTTTGAAAGGAAGAGATAATCGTTCTTGAGTCGTATTGTATGGTTTGTTTTAGTAGTAAGAAGGCAAAGTGGTACTTGGTGGTTTAACTTCAACCACGCTGATGTAATTTATGTAGATATTTGTGTTTTTGTTTTATTTTGTACAGGACAATATATGTATTTACCGTTGATTGTTACTTTGTTGTTTATTTAACCAGGTATGAAACACAGTTGTAACATTTACTTAATTGGTGATCTTGTTTAGACAAATTTTAAAAGTAAGCTTTGCCGATTTTAATTTCCAGATTTATGAACAACCTGAAAGTTCATATTAGCCAGGTTGATTGCAAAATTTTCATGTTTGTTTCATTAGTGCAATGCACTATTAACAGATCAGCTGTTGTCTTAAAAATGTCATTAAGTATAACAAAAAGTTGGAGTTTTGAAACCTTAAATTATTTACGAATGTCAAAACGATTCAGAAGTGATATAAAAAGTAAAGTAAATTTAAAAGATATCGTTCATGTTAAGAATTTTAAAAATTAATTACCGTTCATTGAATGAATTTGAGTGATAAATTTTATTTTGGACGTTTTGGTATACGAGGTGTATTCAAAAAGTTTTTAATAACCTGGGTAGTGCTAAATTTATTTGAGTTTGAGTTGAATTGTTTGGGACGAGTGTTTGTTTTAGAACCTTCGTATAGGAGTTTACCGAGTAAGCACAATCCTACTTTCCACAATCAAGTAGGGTTAATTAACATCCAGCTTAAAACAATTATATTAGCAAAGTTTCGATTGTGGTGGCGCCTAGAGACATATTTTCCCGGACTGAGCTGTTTGAATGTAGGTGTAAGGTGTTTGAGCATATTAATCATTCATTTTACTTATTATTTCGACCACGCCCATCTCCCTGTTAGCTGGCTTGGCAACCCGCTTACATTAGTAAGCATGCACGACGCCTAGTGCGGTTTGGACGTGTAACACACCTAATTGTTGCAGTGAATATTATACTCTTGGCCATTGTGGATTATGACTCCTGCTTCAGTACATAGATATGGGTTCATACGGTAGAAGTGCAGATGGTGGGATTTTTAAAAAAACAGTTCCTTGTACCCTCTTCTAGAACTTACTACCTGAAAGAATATATAATTACAGTATTGTGGGAAATGCATTTGGTATCATATCAAGTCGTTTTCAGGTTTTACGAAAACCAACAGCAATAAAGATTATGCGGCATAACTGGTTACGCAAAACTACACCAAATTCGTATACACCACCAGGAAGTGTAAATTACACTTGGACAGTGGAGATCAAAAATTAGTGCACTTCTAAGTTTGTGTCGCTCACGTATTAATAGCAGATCGAAAAAATTGGAGAAAAAGTGAGAAATAAATATAGAGATTATATCTGTGGGGAAGGAGCTGTTGGATGGCAAAGTAATATGATAGTAACTGAATGTAATTTTTTTTAAATTTCATTTCTTTTAAATACAAGTACTTACTTACCAAATTACTTGTGTTTTTTTTTTCAAACTGATTATTTTGATTATAGAGTCCATCACATCTAATCATTTTATGGATGGTTTGTATTCATCATCTGTACCAGAATCACTTTGTTTACTCTTGGCTATTTGGATAATTTCTAACTTAAATTTTAACAAAATTGTGATACATACTAAAATTTAAAAATTCTGCCCAAATTATTGCCCATTATATGTAATCCATATCCAGCATAGCTTCTGGATTTTTTCTAAGTGTCTAAGAATAATCATGTCATGAACTCTCAATTTCCTAAAAGCATTTTCTATGGCGCCACGGAGATCCTGGATGGAATCACATACGTCTCTTGCCTACCTTATTTTGGAGGTAGCCACATAAAATGAATTCCAGTATAGAAAGATCAGGCGACTGAGGTGGGCAATTAACATTTGTCCCGATCCAGAGGTTGGGGAAATGCTCATATAGCCATATTTGTACAGCGCTCGCATTATACGCTGCAGCTCTGTCTTGGTGAAAATATATATTTTGTGAGTGAACTAAAGGAACGTCGTCCAAAATTTCCATGTACCGATCAGTGTTTAAACTTTCTTCATAGGTAACATGTGTAAATATCCTTCTAAAGATAAAACACGAAACAACCCAAACCTGCCCTGGGATTCTCTGGGAAATGCTCAAGTGGATTTTAGTGCGCCCAGTTTCTTGAATTATGTCTATTCAAAATTTCACCGCTTGAAAAAACTGCCTCGTCTGACGATGCAACTTGATTTTCGAAGTTTCTGTTGGTAAGGCATTTGTTAAGGAACCAATGATAAAATTGCATTTTTCTTAACGTAGTTTCGGGATTCATCGTCACACATGATAGGACGTTGACGATCGCGTTTTCGTTTTCCTTATAGTAGATTTTTGGCCGTGGCTTTTTAAAAGATCCATACTGCATTAGGTTGTTCTTCATTTTGAGAAATAATCCTTTATCTGGCTGAGGCCTCTCTGGATATCTACATAATGTAAGATAATCAAGTTAAATTAACACAAGTATAACACGCGATTCCGAATTTAGGAAAACTTATCTATCGAATTGGAGTTATGCGACTTATTCCGCGTTTTCGTTACATAGAATATAGCAAGTATTCATGTCATATTTTTCTCTATTTTGAAATCTATTTGCGTAGCGATATTTTAATTATTTATATGGTTTTAAAGGATAGAAAGCAAATGCTCAACTGCTATTGAAATCGAAAAATTAACCACAGAAATATCAAATTGTCGTCATGGTAACCTATTATTAACGAACGATCATTTGTTAAGCACTCCGCTACAGCCTACTATAAGAAGAATGATTGAGGAATTGGTCAGTAACTAAAAACAGTTGTGTTTACAAAAAAATCCAATCACACCTACGTTGAAAATTCTATAAATGTCCGTTTTCACGTTTCAGGTAACATTTCAAATAAGCGAGATACAGGGGTGCTTGAAATTTTTCAAAATCATCCTGTAGCTCAGAAAGTAAGAGGCATATAACAAATGCAATCATGGCATCTTTTGTTTCATGCAAAAGTAGTCAACTATCGCGAAAACCGCAACTTCCATCTCTACTCATAAGCGAAAAACCCCATAAAACACACGAAAACGGGACATCCTGTACATGTTCTAAATGCAAATCCTTTCTAAGATGTCTATTTCGGCCATAATTCAAATATATTACATAGCCTCAGAGAAAGAATGGTCACTAATAGTTCCTTTGTTTCAGATGGTGTGTGTTTGTTCTCGTGTTTGTATGTTTACGGTTAGGTGATGGAAAAGGGGGCCCTGACGGAGTACTAACTGTCGGCAATTGGGCCACGTCAGCGCTCTATAAAAAGGCATACAGAAACAGGTCGTGCGGCTCTGTTGTCAGAAGTGGGGTCCTGGGCAGAGCCCCAACTGGTTGCGAGTATAACATGTTGATTTCAGCCATCACGCATACTTATTACACACCCCCAGACTGTTATAAAAGTGATGCCCCCTTGTTTTACGTGTTTTGTCATTTCCTTTGGTGCGGGTGTGGTGTGTTTGCGGTTAAGTACACGTCTACATGTTAAATATCTTGTTTAGTGTCTTTGATTTGGATTGTTTCTTGTTATAGGCTTTGGTATGCTTTCTTACTTGATTGTTTGGGTGTTTGAATATTTTCACTGACTTCCAGCTGTGTCCATTTATACTGTGTATATGCATGCTAATTTTATTCCTAGTTAATAAATTAAGTAAAAGATTCACCCCTTAAACATATTAACAAGATAGTAAAAACAGGTTTTACTTCTTTTTACGTTTGTATAGTCCTCATTGACGTAAATTTCTCCATTTAACTCACTGGGTTGGTATAATTTTTTGCTTGTTTTCAATAAGGGACAAAAATTGTTCACTTATTGAGTTTGGTTTATTTTGTTTTGTGTTATCACCGACATTTGTACCTGGAAACAGTAACTTTATCACATTATTTGTTGTTTAAAATAGTTTTAATGGTTTCAAATTGTATATGGTTTTTGTGTAAAAATGACCACAAATCACGCAAGCCCTGGTTTTTTCATTGTAAATTTGATGAGTTGTAACGTGTCTAACCTACCACGTAGCATAAAAGGAGGAAGTTAGTAATCTCGGCTGAGAACTCAGTCTAATGACGCAGAGCACCTAGATTGCGTGGGTAGTTTTTGAGCGTCGATAAATCTTAGATATGTTTAGGTTTGGGTTAGGTTAGTGAGAAAACATCGTTTCAGTACCCGTAAATAGTATAGTAAGCAAGGTGTAAGCGACAAACGCTTTGAAAAAGTGTAACATTAAGTTTGATACAGGAAGCCCCGTAAAGCTTGAAACCGGCAGAAAGAGAGAAATAATAAGCAATTCCCCTAGAAGACTTATTTTATTTGCATTCACCAAACAAATGGGCTAAACGCGTTCTACCTAAATATATATATATATATATATATATATATATATATATATATATATATATATATATTAGATAACTATAAAATTGTTTTTTAATGAACGAATACCCTAATTTAGCATGCTTATGTAGTCATAAATTATGTACAGCTACCATACGAACGCAAGTTTAGGATGTGTCTTAAAAATTTCTTTTCAAAGTAACACAGAGAAATCCAAAGGTTAAACGGTTAGTAAACTTTTCGGGTTCGTTGCAAGATCTTTCAAAGCTTGACCTGAAAAGGAAAGTTCACAGACAAACAAAATATCTATATATCGATCATAACCCCCGTAACTTGACTTGCCGTTGTTTCACAAAACACAAAAATTTCACAAACCCCCTACAAATAATAAATAGAAATACACGTAAGTATTTGGTAACAATTGTTCAGTGTACACTAGACGCTTAACAAATAGCCAATTAAATCTATGTCGTGTGTAGACTGGACCCTTTCCAGCACAATTTTAAAACATGCGTAAGTCTAACGGATAAATAAAGCAATTTTGATTTCCCGATCGAACATCTAAAGTACGACAATGAGTTTGATTACGCACACAACGGGTATTACAAAACAGCATTAAGCTTCTGCGCAACGATACCAGCAACTGTTAGTCAGTACACAATAAAATGGATGGCAACGCTAACACTTTCCTAAGGTTAAAAAAATTATTATGAAAAGTAAATCCATATTATTTTATTATAACCAACCCATGAAGTAACGTTCACATCGTTTTACAGTAATTACATAATAGTGAATGATACTCGAGTCCAATAACCATTATGCCAACTAAAGCAAATTATAAACGACACATTTTCTACTAAGGTAAATATTTTATTACGATGTTGATGGTGTCACTTAGTAAAGCACACTTTCAAAAGATGGATGTCTATCGTACCGATTTTAGCATTTACATAATGAACGGAGTATATACTAGAATATTCTGACCTGGTCGACGAGAAGGTAACCTCTAGATACCATTATCAACAGCTTCGTCCGAGTTACAGGTTAGAATGATCCACTTCGGCAAGCAGGTCAGAATATTCTAGTATATACACTCCGTTCATTGTATAAATGCTAAAATCAGTACGATAGACAACATACAGTCTCTCACCATAATTGTAATAATTACTCAGCCAAAATCCAAAAGAACATAAAACCAAAGAAATCGCAGAAACGAACAATCTAAAGAACGGAAGAACGAAGGAAACGAAGGAGCTCTTATATGTCAGGCGAGCCTTACAAATCGTAATTATTTGTTTTAAACTATCAGATGTTTATTTAGTTCGAAGAGTTCATATGCAATGACTGAAAAGTACTGCTATCCATTTAGATCCGCTAATAACAGCGATTAACAATCATCCCAAGCTAAACATAGCCATGCGTGTATGATTATTTTTAATTAAAATTTCCTAATTTACAGACTACCGATTGGCATGAAAAAGCAAGAACAGGTAAGTTTCAAGACAACGTCTTTACTCTTTAGTCAATGGCGACTCAACAACACCGCCCTTGCACGTTTTTACCAGAAATCTATTACATACCAATGTTACCAAATCAATGTATTATTTATGTAAATATAAAGTCCCTTCCTCCATAATTTGTAAATTCAATTACGATACCACCCTCTAGCGGTATTTAACCAAACTAACACGTTACTATTACCTAGAATGTATAGAAACCGGTAGAAGTGTTGTACACGTCCGATGTCGATTTAAACTTTCATAACTACTTTTTTGTAATACAGTCAGCACAAAAAGGAAATCAAAATTATTGAAGGAATTATCGACTAAACAGTAAATACAAATCCTTCGTTTTCCAGAGCAGAGCAAATACAGTAAATCACGAAATCCATGTAAATGAGTCAAATATTGATTTCTGCACGTTACCGAGTGCTGTTTACTGGTTTCGGATCAACACATTATCTTATTTTATGACACAGCAATTGTGCTGTGAAAGTACCTCTTATACCCACTACCACCGACCTAATTTAGGGTACATGTATTTATATTAACTAAGAGGCTAAGATAACGTCTTTGTGGCATGAACGATCATATAATTCCGGATCGAATACGACATACAAGTTGCAATGTACCTTCCTTACATAGTAAGCTTGTGCTATTATTTTCCTAAATTACCTCGCAGAAATGGCCAAACGTTCGATAGCCACGATCTGGTATGAGTTTGATGGAAATTGGTTTCCCAGGCATCAGAAATCTTAAAATTTAGAACCTTTGTGTTACGTGCCAATAATCAAAGTATCCCCTTCAGAGGTTGGATAAGTTATATCAGAAAAACCTTTATTACTAATAACTAACTTTACAAAATACAGTATTTATAATTCGTGCCACAGAAAAATTTTGACTACAATCGTGTTTGCCACAATTAAGTTTGGAAATATGTGAATCTGAATTAAGGTAAGGTATTCATATTTAAAATAAGGTGGACCTAACTATTTAAGATTTCTATATCAATACTATAAAACGGGTTACGTTAACTACGCTCGACCCAATCACAATAAAATGCATATACCACTAATTCTATAAAGCCTACAGAACAGTAATGATGAACATGAACATGTGAATACGATGAATTACTGCACAAAAACATATAAAATTTAACGACATAATGATATGCTACTCCAAACTTCTTGTGGTGAAGCGGTTCTTCGGGTTCAAATATGTAAGCTGATCAGATGAACTACTTACTAACAGGTTAAATTACTAACCGAGCTTTTGTGCTCCTCCAAAACTGAAGTTAGTTGTACTAAATTATACCAAAGGAGTACACAACTAACTATTTTGCGATAAGGTTGCTCCAATTCTTAATTAAGTTGCAGATTATAAAAATTTACACTTCTCGACAATACAGCGCACGTAGTAATAAATAAATAATACAGAAGAACTTTACCGCAATATAGAATGGTTGACAAGAAAAGCCATGGTTCAATAGACTAATGCTTTGTGTTAAATATTACATCTTTAAAACTCTCGTTACCTTTTATGAGTGATATGTCAATTAATCGACATACGGGGAACATGAATTAAGATAAATGTAAATCAATTATATCTGGTTTTTGTGATACTTTCATTTCGTTCCATTTTTCATCCGCTTTGATATTACGCTTGCATAAGGTAATGGAATATGCTGTAATTAATATAAACATCCCTCTAGAGGGGTTTTGTGGAGAAGAACAGAGCACCAGGTTGGTTTATCTGACCTTGTATCCATTGATTGTGGCGTAGGAACCTAAGGATGATTAGTAAACCCCTTTATTATGAATGTAATTATTATTATAATTATTGCTATGCCACGTGTCTAACCATCATATGGCATAAAAAAAGGAACGGGCTCGACTAAGCTCAGGCGTACGGTCGGATGCGTGTTGATATGAGTAGGCGCCACAGGCTTTAATAAGGAAATATTCAACAAGTGTTGAAAGGAGAGTAAACCCCGTAAAGCCTGAAACAGGATTTACCAAAAAAGAAAGAAATATAAAATGAAGGAAGAAGTAGAAATGAGTTAACAATTACCCGATAAAATAATTTTTATTGTCGACATCCTGACAAAAGAATAAAAATTAGAAAAAAAAAGTAAAATTATTATATGCCCCCTTCCGGCCACTGTAAGATCTTACTGTTCACATTCGGAAATGCCTAATTTAACACGTAATCCCATTGGGATGTTTAGTAAGATAAAAAAAAATGTAATTAATGAACTTGCTTGCCTTACGCTTCATACAGCATACAGTAAATTGGAAAGTTTATTCGGTCCACAGTAAATAACTACAGTAACAAACAAAGTAATCAAGAAATTTATAGGAAATAAACTGGCCCGAGCAACCTTGCCCACAAGAAAAAGTAATGTACATAACACACAAAGATTATGAGACAAAATTACCAATTAATATGAAATTAAATGTTTAACATTTGCAGTAGTTCACGTAATACAGATAATGGTTACACCTGGTATATTGCAATTAACACAGGAGTTAAATCGTTGGGTGAATGTAGTCACAGAAGCTAGAATTAATTCAGTCAAAATGGAAGCTAAACCTGTTTGGGTGCGGTCTATTAAGTCACTTTTAATGATTCAATGTATATATATATATATATATATATATATATATATATATATATGTTATACCGTTTTAGATAAAAGGATTTTGTGAAAGTGAACTGCTGGAAGCACCTTAAATATATAAATTTAATTAAGAGGTAACAATTGTCAATTATTTTATTACAAAATTAATATTATCAGTCCATTTATTTTCGTTGTAGAAATTCACTAAGAACCTCCCAGGTGTATTTGAAATTTGGAAACAATCGTGTAACCAGGTGAGAAAGAAAAAAACGATCTGACCTTTATTGTTGAAACTACTACTTACTTGATCTTGAAAATTTCGGGTACTATTCCAATGATCTAGCAGCCTTTACGGATATGGTGATGGATGTCAGCAAGGCTCTTATGCCTTCCAGCGATAATCATATACTTTGGATGTAACGTAATAGTAAAACGTAAGCAGAAAATTTAAGAAGGAATGCCGTTAGAAATGTAGGTAGTAATAGATGCTAAAAGAAGGTAAATATAAGTACGATGTTTAATTAATTATGACCGTTCATACCTCTTACAGGTGACAAACGAGCCGGTAGTGAACATTCAACGTAATTTCGATTGAAGTGTCTTCATGTGTAAAGAATTAGTATTGAATGGTTTTATATTCGAAAACCTGAAAACAATTTTAATTACCATGAGGTTATCGAAACATGTGCCACTTACCGAAGATGTGGACGAATGAATAATTTCAATTATATCGGCCTGTTAAAAGCGTTAGTAATACTTTTACTTAACCAAGTATTGCGTTAAGTGAGAATTTTCCAAAAAAATGATGCTTCAGCATCCAGAACCAGAAACGAAAAATTCTCTAGAAACTCAACTTCCACCATCAAGGGCGTTCTTAAAAAGGAAGAAAGAAAAATTTGCCAACACCTTAAGATCAATTTTACAAACTTGAGAAAATTTATTATATGTATATGTATTATTTGACCCTAATAGATCCCAGGTTCCTCTTTAACTGCTTTATATTAAATGATCCGAAATCTTAGAGATGTCGCTGAAGGTATTAAATTTGACTTATTTTAACTAAATAAGAGATATGTACGAAAGTTACATACGTTAATTTAAAGGCAATTAAAGATGCGTAAAAATTTGCGAAATAGTGAATTGGAAGTATTCAACCTAAGAATAAATTGCTGTTTTTAGTAAGTAAATTTGACATAATGACGAACGTTATCAAAAAGAAACATTTTCCAATTAAACACGTAACAGCTACAATTATTCTCATAGCTTCTCCAACCCTCCTAGTGAAATCGTCTAATACGAAGCTTAGAATATGATCATAAGAACAGTACCCAAATTTATGGTTGTAAGGAACACGTGAGACAAAATATGTGTAGTTGTAATTGTGTGAATTCTATTACTTCCATCTAGTTGTACGGTTGCAGTTTATAGGTAATTTCTTTTGCTTTAATTAAGCTATGAGATACAGTGTAATGAAATGTGTTGTAGAAATTATTCTGCTCTCATCAAGACTTGCTTACTGACATTGAAATGAAATCCAAAAAGTTTGGCGATATGCCAGAAATAGTGTTCATACACTTACACAGTCAACGAAGAAAATGAGTTCATTGTAAGGAACGATGAAATTACCGTACTAAAAATGCATGTACTCGGTCATAGACAGCCCTTGTGTTACGGCATTCTGAAAGATGTTAGAGTGACCACATACGTTAACCGTAACATTTAAAAAGTTCTTTTCAGAGCTCTTAACGTTACGAAGCTATTGTGATGTAAGTTAGCATCTTTTAAAGTGAATCGTTATTTATCTTAATTTGAATTGGTATAGTGATACTGTACAACAATGGTGTTCTCATCAGAACAAGATGCCTTTATTTTAATGGCACATTTCCGCAGTGGCACCCGAAACTCTGATGGAACTTGGAGCTATTTATTTCAGTCCTGTATTGAACAATTTTCAGATGCCTTTCCCGATGTTAATATCGAATATGATGTATTTAAAAAACATAAGTCACGTCTTATTACACGGTATGAAAACAATCTCTGTATTTGCAAAGGCAAGTCAACAAGCGGGCTGACTGTTTTACCCGAAGATGTTGTTAATGACGTTAATATAGAATGCAAAAAATCTATTCCACAACTATCCACTCAAATAGGTACGATTAAATCTACTGCGTTTATGTACCCAGAAATATAAACTTCATTTTTTTACAGGTTTGTCCATTGCTACTTGCCACAAAGCTTTAACAAAGACGTTACATATGTATCGTTACAAAATTTCTTCTGTACAACAATTACATGCACCCGACTCTAATCATCGAGCGCAATTGTCAATGGTTCAACGAACGTTTAAGCAACAATAATTTGTTAGACTTAACATTTTATTCAGACAAAACATGGATACATTTCTCGGGTTATGTGAACAGTCAAAAATACAGAAGCCGGGCAGCAGACAATCCACACGTTTACATCGAAATATCTCTACCCAAAAAATTGGCATTTGGGCGGCTATGTCAAGAAGGAGGATAATTGGGCCTATTTTCTATTATTAAACCGTAAATGGAGAACGATGAGTAACATCTAGGTTTTTTCCAGCAAGATGGAGCAACTGCACACACCGGTAATGAAATGTTTAGGTATCTGGAACAATTTTATAGCGACCGAATAATTAGTACAGGTTAGTGGCCTGACCTTACCCCCTTAGATTCTTTGGACGAATTAAAACTAATATATTTAAAAATCGACTACATACTCTCGATGAATTGGAAGGAGTAATACAACAAGAAATAAACAATATAACTCCAATTGAACTTGAACTTGTGTTTGAAAATATGAAGCTAAGAATTAATTTGTCCCTAGAAATGAATGGTGGCCATTTTGAGCACCTTTTGTAAAATAATAATAAATTGTTGTTGTTTAAACGTTCGTTGAACCATGGACAATATTGCACTCTAAGGTTAGAATCGGGTGCATGTAATTGTAGCACAGAAGAAATTTTGTATGGATGCATATTTAACGGCTTTTTAAATCTTTTTGGCAAGTAGCAAACTTAAAAAAAATGATGTTCATATTTCTTGTTACATAAACGTAGTATATCTTAATGGTACCTGTTTGAGCGGATAGTTGTGGAATAGATCTTTTAGGACTGTGTTGCATTCGTTGTTGAATGCCATTAACAACTTCTTCGGTTAAAACAGCCGACCTCCCTGTTGACTTCACTTTGCAAATACAGTGCTTATTTTCATACCGCGTAACAAGACGTGACTTATGAAATTCATCATATTCGATATTAACATCGGGAAAAGCCTCTGAAAACTGCTTATTGCATGACTGCAACGAATAGCTCCAAGTTCCATCAGGGTTTAGGGTGCCACTGCGGAAATGTGCCATTAAAATAAAGGCATCTTGTACTAATGAGAACACCATTGTTGTACAGTATCACTATACAAATTCAAAGTAAGATAAATGACAATTCACCTTAAAAAATGCTAACTTACATCACAATAGCTTCCTAACGTTAAGAGCTCTAAAAATAACTTTTTAAATGTTGTTTAGATGTAAAGGGAATTCGAACAGACAGCAAACAAAAGTAACGCAAATATGAAGTTATAAAAATAAATATTACGATTTAGTAATTTTTTTTGAACCTGTTAACAACTACCAACCTTGAGCAGAAACATTTAAAGCGCGAAATTTAAAATTGATCACGTTGTGGTCAAGCATTTACGAAAACACTATATGGATGCACTGGATTCGGTAATGGTGGAAACGTTATCTAAGTTGAGATGCCGATAAATACATAATTAAAATATTCAGGTTTGTCCTGTTCTATTAAGATGGTAGCAGGACGTTTTCTTCCCCAAAATTTTTACTTTTTTTATGGAAAACCCAAATAGGTACTATGCTGTTTCCAATAGAAATTATTTATAAGTTTTTGGAAGCAGCAAAAACATGCTATTCCTGAAAAATGTTCATTTCGCGACTTACGATAATTTGGCAAAACGGTATCGTTACATTTACATGTCTTAAACGCTGGTTTCGGCCATTATAGACGTCTCATTAAAAATGTTAATAAACATGGTAAGCATTTGTAATCTGTAGGATGTCATGAAGTATTTATTACGAATATTAATCGTGATAGATTTCACGTTCATAAACGTATATAAGGTTCGTGAAAAAGTATTGAATAATAATCTATTTTCTCGCGAAGCAATAGCTTTACCACATTTCAAGTAGTTAATTATATAAACAACGTTAAGCGCGCTTTGAATAAGCTTATTGCAAAATATAAACACTTATATAACTGAAGTGTTTTACAATCAATATCAAAAACATGTAATAGAACTTCAACACAATCACAGTAGATTAAACTTCCAATAAAGCACAAAAAATCTAAAAGAACTGTCGTAAAATAATTGGAAGTAAACTGTTCAAAAGAGTTTACAAATCCCCTTTTAATATTTCAGATTTAACAGTCAGTTACAATTAGGCAATCAAACTCGAACTTGTACCATAAAGTGGAAGCATAGAAATTTTCTACAAAATAATGAGTCTGCACAAAATATATTAAATCAATTTCAACTTTGTATTTATAATATCAATAAACTGTTTCATAACCCTTTAAAACAGCGAAAAGGACTTCAAAACAAATTTTTATTGCTAAAGGAGTTTAAATTATTTTACAATTTCTAGAAACCGTTGTTATTTGCATAGTGGTAAAAAACAAACAAATATTTGCTGTGAAGCATTTTAGACGGTTATAAAAATTTTGTTTTCACTATGTATTATTTGAAATTCAAAATTAAGTTTATGATCGAATATGACTGTATTGTTTCACAAATTTTCTTTCCTAATATTGTTAATTTGAATCGTGGCTTTTCATGTTCACCAATTCCAAAAGTATTGTTCTTTAATCGGCCATGATTACTTTTGTGTTTTATTCTTTTTCGTTTGATCTGACAAAAGGTTGTCGGTGGCTGATTTTTATCTGTCGTGTAACTTTGTGTAAGTTCGATTGTTGTACATACTCGTAATGGGGTGAATTAATCTAAAACGAAATGGAACAAAACTCATAAATTTGTATCGATCAAAATCAAAACGTTTCTTAACACGCATAGCATAAAAAAAAATTCCCCGGGGTCCCATTTTGTTATAGACGTTAAAACAAATTTAATAATATTTAAATATTTAAAAAATATTCGAGCTAGATTTGTGAAGTAAAAAGCATTTAGAAAATGAGAACTGACATTTGGGTCACAGATCCCTGGCATAACACTGGGTGTGAGACTCGCACGTTGATTCCCGCCTTTCTGACAAGTTGAAGCTGGTCTGGACACGCTTTTCTCCGTTTGTGCTGTTACGCGCTAAGTGAGAGCGTTCAGTGCATTATTGTATACCGTAGTAAGCGGCAGCATACAAAATGAGCGGATATTACGAAAAGAAACAAAGTGAATTACAGCAAATTTGGGACGAAATCTTCTCGGCAGGTTCATCTGATGAATACAACCCTTCAGAATCTGACGGTGAGGATGAAGAAGTTATTGAATCCAAGAGAATAAAACGGTAGGTAATTATTCTTATTTGTTTCTTCTTTATCATTACCCTTACGATTATAATAATTATGAATGCATAATACAAACTTTTGTCATGCCAAGGTTTCTTTCCCTAAAAATAATTTAATTTTGTTATAAAATTATGTCATTTATATCAAGGAGTTTGTTAGTTGGGTATCTAAGGAATTTAGCGACAACACCAACAATTGTTATATGTCAATTTATTTTGTTCAAAATGAGCGTACAAATTCCAAACGCACTTTATACCCGGCGGGCATACAGCGCCACTTTATGCCAGCGTAGCAAATTTATAATGTCATTTTATATGCATGTATGACATAATAGTAAATTTACTTTTCTTATTTATTTTTTTAGATTAGTCGGTTGGTACTCTACGTACTATTATGTTTATTTCAATAAATGTCAGTGTGTATGTATATAAATACTCATTCTTTTAGGTAAACCAATATTCCAAAAGAAGCTGTAAGCAGCCAAGATAATTGCTGGTCCGTCAGCGTCCAGACAATTACCCGAGCAGTTACGTTAGCTGGAAAGTGTACAAACATTGGCCGCCGGATCGGTAGACAACACTATAGAAGCAGTAATTGACAGATGCTGCACGGAAGATGTAGATTCGAGTGATAATGATGATGTAGAAGAAATAACTTGGTTGCCAATTACAGGAACTTCGCTAAAAAAATTGATTTTATGGTTGATCCTGTGGGTCCAACATATGAGATCAAATAAATCTCTTTGACCAAAAATCGGATAGATTTCTTCACCATATTTTTTGACGAAGATGTAGTCAACATCGTCGTTTTAGAAACTAATAGATATGCCCAACGCAAAATCCGAGGAGGGATTGATGAAAAATCCCGACTCCATAGATGGAAGGAGACTAATGCTTAGTAAGGTTGCCTAAAATTGTAGACTAATGGAGCCGCAAGAATATATATTCTAACAATGTATGCAAAAAAGTATTAACAAATCGATTTGAGTTACTAGCGCGAATGCTCTACTTTAGTAACAATGAAGACGCTAATACTAATGGCTAAACTAAGCCCATTGTTGACGTTACTGACTGACAAGTTCAAGAAAGCATATATTCCAGAAGTCTGCATCCATGAAACAATAGTGCCATTTAGAGGGCGGTTCCTCTTTAAGCAATATATAAAAAATAAACAACCTGACAAAGACCCGAATATTAGTGCGTCTACAAAAATTGTGCCACTACTACGTGAAGGGAGAATTTTATTTACTGACAATTTTTACACAAGTGTTGCACTTGCTAGGGAACTTCTTAGTCGAAAAACCCATTTGGTGGGAACTCTACGAAAAAATCGTAAACTCAATCCCACTGATGTAACAAAGAAAAAACTAAAAAAAGGACAAATAATGGTGAGGGAACACGATGGAATAGTTGTTGTGAAATGGCAAGATAACAGAGAAGTTATTTGTCTTAGTACATGCCACAGCGCAGCAACAACGAAAATAACAAGACGAGGTGAAGAAATTGATAAATCAAACTTGATTTCTGACTCTAATAATAGTAAATTTTTCATAGATTTATCTGATCAACTGAAATCCTATTCAACAACCCTAAGAAACCATGTAAACTGGTATCGGAAGCTTGCCATGGAATTACTTTTGGGAACTTCCCTAGTAAATCCCTATATTCTGTATAAGAAGACGATCAAAGATAATATATCTATAACTGCCCTTAGGGAAGGCATTATTGAAAATATAATGACTGATATAGAACCAGTAGAAATGTACAGGAGAAACAAGTGTTACAAGAAGTAGGAACTTCTACAGATCGACGTAGATGTGTTCCTTGCTACGAGAGAATTAGCAGCAATGAAGAAAGAAAAAAAGCACAGTTGCAAGCTGCGTGTGAGTGCGCGTGTGCGTATTCGTGTGCGTGTGTCACACCAGAAAAGTCTAGGATAACTATGCAACCACTTTGTTATACGTTCATAAGGTGTGTAGAAACAAAAACAATGATCTATGTCAGAATGACGATCATAAATTCATGCCAGATGGAGATTAATAGACATAAATACGTTAACTTAAAAAAAATTCACATTTATTTCGACTCACAGTAAAAAACATTATAACGAAAAGTTATGCAAAATGACATTTTCTTCAAACACACGCACGCACACGCGCACCCTCATACACACGTACTCACCCACACATACACACCCACACACGCACACACGCAGACACGCACAAACGCACAAACGCACACACGCACACACGCTCACACAAACACACGCAGACACGCATACACGTACACACGCACACACGCACACGCGGACACAAGCATACACGCACACACGCACACCCGGACACAAGCATACACGCACACACGCACAGACACACACGCACACCACACGCACACGCCACACGCACCACGCACACACGACACACGCACACACGCACACGCACACACGCACACACGCCACAGCACACACGCACATACGCACACACGCACACACGCACACACGCACACACGCACACACGCACACGCACACACGACACACGCACACACGCACAACGCACACACGCACACACGCACACACGCACAACGCACACACGCACACACGACGCACACGCACACACGCACACACGCACACGCACACGCACACAGCACACGCACACACGCACACGCACACACGCACACACGCACACGCACACGCACACACGCACACACGCACACACGCACACACGCACACACGCACACACACGCACACCACGCACACACGCACACGCACACACGCACACACGCACACGCACACGCACACACGCACACACGCACACGCACACACGCACACACGCACACACGCACACACGCACACACGCACACACGCACACACGCACACACGCACACACGCACACGCACACACGCACACACGCACACACGCACACACGCACACACGCACACACGCACACACGCACACACGCACACACGCACACACGCACACACGCACACACGCTTACACGAACACACGCACGCGCACACGTACACAGTCACACAAACACACTCACACACACAACACTCACACACGCGCACATCAACGAATTTTCAATGAAAAGTCAATCCTTATCGAAAATAAAAGTAACTGGAAGTATCATCACTCAACCTCTACAAATATGTCAGGAAGTACACCATTTTTTTAAAAGTAAGTATAGTACGGTAATAAATACTACAAACAAACATGACCTTATCTTACAACAATCCAACATCGAAAAAGATGAACTGAACGTGTCGATAAAATACGAAGAAATGACGAAAGCACTTAGAAGTATTAATAAGAACAAATCTCCAGGAATAGATGAACTTACGGTAGAATTTTATAATCCGTTTTGCGAAAAAATCGGTAGACATTATTTTTTAGCAGTGACACAGTATCGCTCGAGAATCAGATATACCCAAAATGATTAAGTACTCCATAATAACGTTATTAGAAAAGAAAGGGAGAGATCCATTGCAGACAAATTTCCTTACTAGCAACCGATTATAAAATATTAGCCATAACATTTTCCAACAGGTTGATGAATGTTATAGGACAACTAGTGCGTGCAGACCAATCACACAGCATTCCAGGTAGATCAATTTATGACAGCCTTCACCTACAAACAGAAATAATACACCAAGCAAGTACAGAAAACCAACCTCTAGGAATTCTTTGGCTAGATTTAGAAAGCGGCTTAGACAATATACGACATGGTGGTTATTTGTTTTATACTCTGCAAAAAATTAACTTCACGAAATATCTCATTGACATAATTAAGAACTTATATTCTAATGCCTGGTCACTCATCCGGATTCAACATCTCTTAACCCAACCATTAGTAATAAACAAGGGGATAAGGCAAGGGTGCCCTCTATCTGGTCAACATTTCTCCATAGCATAGAACCCTTTTTACGACTGTGTAGGTATCAACTCCAGGGATTCAAATTATCAATTAAAATGCCTCACAAAATTAACCTTACAACATATGCGGATGACATCTTAAGAAAATGATTTCTTAACAGTTAGAAAATGCTTCGAACACTTCTCATTACATTCCAGTGCCGTAATAAACTTATCAGAATCAAAAGGATTGTGGTGCGGAAAATGGAAAAGTAGAACAGATTCAACACTAAATTGTCGATGAAACTCTGAATCGTTAAAAATATTGGGTGTAGTTTTTAGCGCTTCGGAAGAAAAAGGGATAGATATAGTAGAAGAAGACCTAAAACAAAAAGTAGCAAGTACAATAATAAAATAGAACCACGGACAAAAATAGTCAACATGTTTATAGCCCCAATAATATGGCACACAATACAAATCATCTCAATATCGGAAAAAGCAATGGAAAATGTTCAAAGCAAACTAATTGACTTCGTATGGTGTAACACTGGACTGACAAGGAGAACGCTTACCAGTCCGATTAGGGAGTCTAGGCCTAGTACACATAAAATGCAAGACGATAACACTCCGAATATTTACTGCAATTAAATTACTCAAAAATACAGAAAGCAATTGGGCAAAAATGCTACATTACAACCTCAATAAAGATAAAAGGCAGAAAATACAATGGCAAGAACTTTATCATAAGCAAAAAGGTACACGTCTAGCAGACACCACAAAATACGCAGAAATCATAATTAATACTTAGAACAGGGTATCTTTAAATTTCGAAAATTTTCCTCTATTCCAAACCGACTTAAATACGGACACGGACACGTACACGGACACGGACACGGACACGGACACGGACACGGACACGGACACGGACACGGACACGGACACGGACACGGACACGGACATGGACACGGGCACGGACACGGACACGGACACGGACACAGACAGACACAGACGCAGACGCAGACGCAGACACCGACACCGACACCGATACCGACACCGACACCGACACAGACACAGACACAGACACAGACACAGACACAGACACAGACACAGACACAGACACAGACACAGACACAGACACAGACACAGACACAGACACAGACACAGACACAGACACACAGGCACAGACACAGACACACACGGACACGGACACGGACACGGACACGGACACGGACACGGACACAGACACAGACACAGACACAGACACAGACACAGACACAGACACAGACACAGACACAGACACAGACACAGACACAGACACAGACACAGACACAGACACAGACACAGACACAGACACAGACACAGACACAGACAGACACAGACACAGACACAGACACAGACACAGACACAGACACAGACACATACACATACACATATACAGACACAGACACAGACACAGATACAGATACAGATACAGACACCCACGCACACACACCTCCGCACACAGACTCGCGCACATACACACTCACACACCCACGCACACTCGTACACACTCACACGCACGCACGCACCCAGCCACCCATGCACCCACGCACGCGCACGCGCACACACTCATGTGCTGGTGACTTTATCAAAGATTTGCCGTAATTTCAAAATTATAAATTATTTGTTATATCGTACGTCTGAAATGTACTATAAATTCATGAAATTGAACTTGCTTTCGCATAAACTTTGAGAAAGTCTTAGGTTGTAACGTTTCATGGTTGTTTCTTTACGTAATTGGAAGGTATTCGAAATTTTACAAATATTTAGAGTTCTTTTCTAATTTTATCAAATTGGGATTAAAATGAAAATGTGATTTGCGTATTGAATTTGTTACTTTGTGTTTAAATGTAGTGTAGAAAAGCATATTTCGCATTTCATTAAGACGTAGGCGGCAAATTGTTTAGCAGATTTAGCGTCTCTAAGAAATTTTCAATTTACAGGATATCGGTTACTTTCATAACACGGGCAGTTACGAAGTATATTTTTTGATGATGCAATTTTTCCGACGGCTTTCGCGTTTAGTTCGTGTTGGCGCGTGTTCAAAAATAGTAATCTTTTTTATGATTTTTTATTCAGAACGTGTATATAATTATTAATTCACCAGTTCGACCATAGTTTGAGTTTTGAGCGCAGTTACGTCGTTCACATTTCAGAGTTCATCTTTCGAGATTAACTTCTGATTATTTTATTGTATAAATCGTATTTTTCCCTGTTATATTCCAAAATTATATGAATGTTCCTTATTCGTTATACTGACGAATTTGTAACGAAATTATGTGTCGAATGCGTTACAAGGAGAACGCGACTTACTTGATTATAATCATTTATTATTTTGGCATATGAAGATATGTATAGAAATCTTAGTAAAGGCCGACGTTGAAACTAGCTAGTATCAACACCTATTAAGTAAATTATGTGATTTAACTTGGAAGAATAATTAGCGTGCACCTGGAGTTGAAGCCCCCTAAGGTAAGTGAGTATTTGTCTGTTATCTGACTGTATTTTGTGCGCTCATGTGTGGTCTCCCGATTTTGTTTTAATAACTGTCTGGCACCCATTACTAAGCCGATTTAAACGTGACTCAACCCCCAATTTACGACTTACGGTATACGGCAAGCCACCGTAATTATTGAAGGTCTGTAATGACCTCATGGCGCATATCGCACTGAGCAGTCGGCACGTTTTCATTATCTGTTACGTTCGGTGTTAATTTCGTTTTCACCTGTAACAACTTCCGCCGTTTACAGTGGATTTTGTTAAATTTGTTTAAATTGAAATGTATGCTATTGAATATCAATTTTATCAATTTATGTTATAGCAACTGCAGTTGTATTTTTCAGTGTGAAACATTTAAAGTTAATAAATAAATTTTAAAACATACCATTTATCCAAAAGAGCCGCCTCTTATTGCTAATAATCTTTAAAGCTATATTTGTTTAAGTGAAACCTAAATTTCGTAGTTGGAAAATCGTATATACTACCCAAAAGGAAACTTAATGATTGACACACTAAAAATTGGACCTATAATGAGATATTCATATTATTATACTTAATGAATAACAGTTTTTTCTAATGCTCAATTATTCTGTAATTTAACTACTTGCAAATCTTTTAAGAAGGGTTTTACAACACAAAATATACTCGAATTTTATGAATTTAGTTTAGAATTATAATATAATTTAGTTCAATTTTTCAAATATTGATTATAACTGTTATAACTCGAATAATGTAGTTTATAAATTAAATTAGTAATTGGGTACATATTTGTACAATACACAAGTACTGCTTTACGCAATCAAATCGATATTAATGGTTCTCTTATAATTAAGTTAATAATTACGCCAATTAAAAGTTATGCTTGCGCTTTAAGCTAGATAAAATATTTTTAAATTGTTTAACTGTACACGTGTAATTGAATTGTCATTTACAGCGTCGACGTTATCATGAATTCTAATAGTAATTTTTTAGAAACATCTGCTATGAATTATAATGCTCTAACAACATCCTTTCCATAAAATTGTATTAATATTTTTTCCAATGTTAAAATCACGTTGGCATCATTTATGCTTACAAAGGCGATTACTTAAAAATATTTATGCTCGTTGGGTCGTACGTGATTTTATATTCATGCATATACAAGTCTTACACAGTTGTTTAGCAATATGCATGGTACATTAAACCTTTAAATGCCTTTCTGGAAATGTACCAATTTTAAATATTGTAATCATAATAAAAATTTAGAAATTATATGTTCATGGTTACATTACTGTAATTATGAAGTGGAAATCCACTACAAAGTAGTAAAAATCTTTAGGTGATCAATCGCCATGAATAAAACATTTTGGTTACCAAAGCCTTATATCGTAAAATTGCTACAAGAATACATCTATACACAATGAAGTTTTTCGAAAGAGAATTATGTATAAGAGATGTGAATCCGGTATTGCTGTAAAAGTTTATTGTCAAATAAGAAACAGATATGTTCAGTGTCCATGAAAGAAAACTTAAGTTGCAATGCAAAAATAAAAATGTTTTTGAAGCACCAATATTCCAAACATTTGTAACTTTAGTACATAAACATAAAAAAAACGAATATGATGGAAAAAGAGTATAAAGAACTTTTTAACACATTTTAACATAACTGTTTTCAGATTTGTCATTTTATACTGTATATTACCAAAAACATGGTTGATTAATGCTTGTTTTATAGCAAATATCACATACAACAGTAAAATTTTGTACATTACGTGCTTATTAAAATTATACGGATCGTAAAACATAACGTGTAAGGGAGAGCCGCTTCGATTATGCTCATATTTGGTTTTACGACGTAACTCCTTACTATCAACTTACTTCAATTTCCTTCAATTCTAGTTTTACCCTTAAAATAATATTATCGAAGCAAGGAAATTATATTTCAGAAACTTGATCATAGTTAACTGATTTTAGACTCTTAAACTACAACACATATTTACTTTTCAAATCAAACGTCGTATTGCACAAATAAAGTACTTAGTAACACTGGGAGGGGGTTGGGGATATTGTTAGTTTGTTTTCCGAGAAATGTCTATGAACGGATACCTTAAATTTGTTTATATCAAAGTTTGGAGGAAATCAGGAGCTGGGTAGTGCACTCCACAATCTGGTCACCGTTTGGAAAAATGTAGATTGCGCTCGTTTAGTGCAACAAGATGGAATTTCGAGTGCTTAATTATGGTGTGAATGGGCAAACCGAGTGTTTGTAGCGAGAATGGCGTGCGAATGTATTAAGGAGTGTATTTGGTAGGCACACATGCCATTGTAATAGCGATAGAACAAGGAAAGAACCGAAATTATTCTTCTATGCTCAAGAGACTGTAGGTCAGAAGTTAGAGACGGGTCGTTTATAAGACTTATAGCTCTTTTTTGGATGAGATTTACCATATCATGAGCGTATTGGAGAGCACTGACCCAGAGGTGTGAACTGTAGTCCAGATGAGGTCGAATTTGCGCCTTATACAGTAAAAGGAGTTATTGCGATGTACGAAGTACTGTTTATATCTGTATAGAAAGCCCAGTTTACGGGAAGCTGCTTTTATGGCTAACAAAAGGTGGTCAACCCAAGAAAGATTCGATGATACCCACATCCCTAGCATAGAAATACAGTTTAAACACTTGAGATCTAGACCATTCATATTTACAGCAGGAAATGACCGGTCTTTCTTGGCGTATACAAGGAAACGGAGTTTTGTCGGCGTTGAACGTGAGTAGATTATTCCTTCCCCATTCAAGGATACGTTCTAAGTCACTGATGATTTAGGCTGCCATTTTCAATTTAACGTCCTGACTAGACTTATTGTTGTGGGAAAATTGAGAAGAACTACAAAGTAGAATGCTGTCGTTTGCAAAGCAATGGATCGGGTTAGTTTTGGAGGAAATGAGCATATTCCTTCCCCATTCAAGGATACGTTCTAAGTGACTGATGATTTAGGCTGCCATTTTAATTCAACGTCCTGACTAGACTTATTGTTGTGGGAAAATTGAGAAGAACTACAATGTAGGATGCTGTCGTCTGCAAAGCAATGGATCGGGAAATGAGGTCATTTATGTGTAGCAGGAAAAGTGTGGGAGATATCACCGATCCTTGGGGTACGCCCGAGTTGATAGTTTGTTTCAAAAAGAAGCCATCGACGACAACACGTATACCTCTATCGTCAAGAAAGATGAATATCCAATTGATGAGCGTATCGAATAACCCGGACGAGGTGAGCTTGGTAAGTCTGCCAAACCTGGTCAAAAGCCTGTGAAATATCTAAAGCTGCTACGACTGTTTCACCGAACCTTTCTAATGTGATATTCCAAAGTTGGGTGACATATGAAAGAAGATCACCCGTTGCACGACTCTGTCTGAACCAATGCTGGTGGTCGTTTAGGAGTTTATTGGACTCGAGGAACGAAAGTAGTTGGTGGTTGATAGCTTTTTCCATGATTTTCGATAGAATGGAAGTGATAGTTTGAGAGATCGGTTTTAACGCCCTTTTTAGGAATAGGTTGGATATTTGCCAACTTGCGCGGTGAGGGAAACTCTCCAAATGACATGAAGATCGAAAAGAGTTTACACAATACAGTTACTAGCTCGAGGTAGCATTGTTTAAGGACAATTTGGAATACTGTCAGGGCCAATCGCCTTGTTTGGGTCAAGTTTATTGATAATTAATTCTAGGAGCTTGTGTGGACTAGTTTCATAGCGTATGGGGTAGATTTGGGCGACGGCACAATTTTACCAGAATCATTGAGACATGAATTTGATGCAAACTAATCGACAAAGACGTTGGCTTTGTCAGCAGGATCAGCTACTACAGCTCCGTCACGCGACGTTATGGGAAGAAAGAAAAATGTACTACAGTTTTTACTGATGGCTTTAGCTAATGACTGCCTACTACCCAATGGACATGAGATTAATCCTTTGCATTTACGTTCTTCAAGCATCTTTTTGGCCTTGGTGATGATACTTTTGCAACTATACCTTGGGGCAATATAGTCGGCGTGATTTTGGACAGATTTATTTGATTTCCATTTGGTATAGAGTTTATGCTTTTGCGATAATGCATCAGTGCAAGCCCTATTATACCATGGTTTAGAACAGGCATGACCTAAGCGAGTATGGGGGAATATATAACCCCATATCCATCAAGATAACTTCAGTTATTGAAAAAGCAATGTTTGAAGAGGAGAACCGCTTAGAGCAATACTCACGCCATGAGAAGGTTGCAAAAAAATCTTGCAGTTCGCTCCAGTTAGCTGATTTAAAACACCACATAGTTCTATCTGTTCTTCGAGTAACAGTGGGATTGGGTACAGCGGAAGTTATTTCAATTAGGCAATGGTCCGGTTGATCAAGTGGGGAAAGGACTCTTGTTTTATAGGTAAGTGGGTTAGTTGTAAGGAATAGATCCAGGACATGTGGAGCATATTTAGGGTTATCAGGGACTCTGGTGGGTTCCAAAATCATTTATGAGAGATCATAGGATACAAAAAATGCTTCTGCACTATGACCTAGTGGTAGACGAAAATTGAAGCAATAGGAGTTGTGGACATTAAAATCTCCCAGAATTGAGAAATCGGATGATGGAAACTGTAATAAGAGGTAGCGTATTTTCAGAGTAAGGTAATCAAAAAGACCATGGAAGTTATTATCATGGGGAAACATATACAGTAGAATTTACAAATTGGGGCCCACAATGTTTGAACCAAATCACGTCAAATTTGCTGTTTACCAAAGCGGATATCCTCTTACAATCTACGTTGTCCTTGGTGTACGCACATACCCCACCTTTTATGCCGAAAGTTAGAGTGGAGGATGTATCTGGGAAATTCAAGTCCGACGAATCAGTGCTTCCATGGGAGATTTGTGTTTCTGATAGAAACAGAATGTACGATTGCACTTGCTCAAGGTGTTGGTGAACAATATTAAGTATGTTGCAGTAATGTATACGATTTTTGGTACATTTGATGACCGAGGTCGCTTGGGTGCTGCCCTCCCAGGCATCCGAATACTGAAAATAAAACATTCATTAAGCTAATTAAGAAAAAGATCGTGCATAGGTTATATACTACCCCAATTTGTTAATGATTAGTTTCGTGGGTGTTGGCAGCATTAAGATTGAAATAATTTGTTTATTTTGGTTTATAATTTAGGTTTCAACTTGCATATTATTGTCATTTTAAACTAATAAAATCTGTTTTATTGTTGTCGTGAATTGTGATAACTTAATTTTGCTATGTTCCAAATTTCACTTTTATTTAATTGAACGGTAATAATAAATAACGATAATGACCCTCTCGACTTTATACTTTTATACTTTTAGGATTAATTAATTAAAATTAAGATTAAATATAGTAACAAAGGTAAAAGTTAGATTAAATTTTAAGTTTGTAGTCAAAGAAAAATATAGCATAATATGAAATATTATTTATAATTAAACTTAAAATTAAATATAGTACCAAAAATAAAAGTTGGATTAAGTTTGAAATTTGCAATCATGGAAAAATATTCAAAAACTTACCAGATAATCTGCAAGCTGTACCTGGAATTTACAATTGCAGGTTTTTTTTTAATTTACAGCTCTGCTATGCATTGTCACATTTTTGTATTTTATATTTGTTTCAATATGCCGCCTGAAAAAAAAAGGTTCTTTACCGATACGTCCTGCAGAGGATTAAGCTTTACTTTTAAAATATTCCGACTTCCCGAATCTTCCGGAATATATATTGTAGCATTCATATTATTATATTACGTTCGCGGTCTCATGCAAATAGCACTGTACAAAGCTAATCACTTTTAAACCGTTAACATGCGTTGCCGTGATAATCTGCTTGCTCGATTACTTACGATTTTTATTATCACGTTAGTGGTTCCCTCATTTAGATGCTCAATTTATTTCACGTCTCCGTGCACTATTTAATTGGTTAAGATTTGAAATTTGCCACATTTCACATGCACGTTTCACTCCCAAGATAGACTAACAAAACAAAACACAAAATTTCTTCACCGTTAAGTGATTGATTTCACTCATTGCATTGCATTTTTAATATTGAAAGGTGTAAGGTTTTAATAACGTATTTACATATAGTTGGTTATGGCAATTATTTAAACTAAATTAGCACCTTAAATTATTAAAAAAATTATTTATTCTTCAGAGCGCAACGTACACACGTCCGTACTTAACGAGCGCACACTTATGTGCTTGTATAAATTATTAGTTTACTTAAAAATTATTATTAATTTTATTAAATACATAAATAAAAAGGTTACCTCGAGTAGGATTTGAACCTACGACCTGTACTTTGCTAGAGTACTGCGCTAACCAACTGCGTCATCGAGATTCAAGCCCCAATCGATTCAAAATTTTGTCTTTATGTATGTAGAACTGATGTAAATTTTAAATATAAGGTTCACTTTTCATTTATGTATTTAATAAAATTAATAATAATTTTTAATTGCATATTTACTTTTGAACTTATTCGTTCATTACAAAAACTTATAATAATTTATTATTTTACTTATTCAAGGATAAAGTTTTTTAAATGAGTTTATAAGATAATTGTGATATTGGGCTACTTAAATTATTAATTATTCTATAATTTTTAATTTACAATTTTCATATATCACATATGAAAAACGATATAGTAGTAGGATTTAATAAAGTTTTCTTACTTTCCACTTCTCTATGTTTTAGTGCCAACTTGTTTGACGAACGAAATGCTTACGGCCATCATTCAAGCACTCAGTAAAATTGACCTTGGTTAACGTCGAAGTTACGTAATCATATGTATAACGTCCATGCACTACAAGATCTGGCGTTAGCCTGCCGACATTTCATCATTCTTGAGTTTTTAAGTTTTTATGTTTCTAAATTTTACCTTATATTAAAGTAGAATTGCAATATGTCTAGTCATTAAAATAAATCAGATTTCATTGGCTTATAAGAAGGTAGTTAAAATCTGTGAAGGTAACGTTAGTTTGCATATTGCAACAGGGTAGTAAATTATTTTACGAAATGGCGGCTATTTTGTAAAATAATTATAATGGGATCATACGGCAAGTAATGCCCCATTTGAAAGCTCGTTTTAAGTTCTTTTCAACGACATCAACATTAAAATATTACTACTGATTTATGAGTTTCAACCCAAAAACCTCAAAACATTACTTGGCGTTTTTAGGTTGAAACTCATGAACTAGTAGTAATATTTTAACGTAGTTGGCGTCGTTGAAAAATACTTGAAATGAGCTTTCAAATGAAATATTACTTGCCATATGACCGTATTTAAAATTATTTTACAAAAGGGCGACTGTCCGCCATTTTCAATGATTACGATTGATGAAATAATCACGAAAAACTTAAAATCAAATAATACAGTAACGGCAAAAGTTTATGGTCTTCCTAAGATTCGCAAACCCGATGTTCCATTACGGCCAATTATTTCTTGTGTTGGTTGTCCAACACATAAACTTACGAAATTTATGGTAAATATTCTCACAGAAGCATATAAAAGCAACATCAACTATAATGTTTACAGATTCTTTCCAATTTTCCAACGAATTTCAAAATTTTCTGGTTATGTTTTAATTTCCTTAGATGTACGAATATCTCACTTGATATTTTCACTAGTAAATACCACAAGACGTTAAATTATTTCCGGAAATTTTTTCGAGCTCATGAAGAAGTATCATCAGCAAATTGATAAATGGAGTCTAACTGCAAATTATTGCTTAAATCGTTAGTGTACAACAAAAAAAGTAATGGTCCAATTATTGACCCTTGTGGGACACCTTGAATTACAGTAATAGGTTCAGAGTAAAAACTTTGAAATTTTTTGTTTCTTTCCTCAGTGATGCACACCCGTAATGTTGGATTGTCTAAATAAGATCGTATCAGTTTGGCACCAGTACCTCCGAATCCACATTGCTCTAGTTAAGTGTGATGTACATATAAAAATTTTATGAAAATGTAAACCATTAACACTCATAATAAAATACTTATCTTTTTTGGTTTTTTTAATGGTGTATTTAAATTATACAATCTAAACGTTTCGATAACACTTACAGTTATCTTCGTCAGTAGTAATATTTGTAAAAATTGTTAAAGATGTTGTAAACAATTTTGTCAAAGTTGAAAAATTAAAACATAAACATCAGCCTGCTATTAATACAACAGTTTGAGAAACGCATAAAGCCAACTTATAAAAATTAAATTTCAAAGTTTAGTAAAGAATAACTAGAGGTCATTAAAAATTAGATATTGTTAAACTGCCTTAAAGATGACAAACCAGAACACTCTCTACGACGAAAGCTAACAATGAAATTTGTCAGCCAAAAACAAATTAATTTTGTTAACTGTGTTTTTGGCTGACAAATTTCATTGTTAGCTTTCGTCGTAGAGAGTGTTCTGGTTTGTCATCTTTAAGGCAGTTTAACAATATTTAATTTTTAATGACCTCTAGTTATTCTTTACTAAAATTTGAAATTAAATTTTTATAAGTTGGCTTTATACATTTCTCAAACTGTTGTATTAATAGCTGGCTGATGTTTATGTTTTAATTTTTCAACTTTGACAAAATTGTTTACATCTTTAACAATTTTTACAAATATTACTACTGACAAAGATAACTGTAAGTGTTATCGAAACGTTTAGATTGTATAATTTAAATACACCATTAAAAAACCCAAAAAAGATAAGTATTTTATATCAAAATTTTAGTTTATAAAAAAATTAAGTATTTTTTTGCGAAATGCAAATACGTTTAAATAAAGGAATTGTCAAAAAATTTCCACCATAATTCGCTGTTGCAAGAAAAAAAAATTCTGATAAAATACAGACCTTGCCAAGGTGTCCTGACAAAAAAACCATTTTATTGGTTAAAAGGTATTGCTGTGAAATTTTCATACAGTGCGGATGATAAGTCTTAACCCCCCCCCTTTAATCTCCGTTACTGAAGACAAAATTAAAAAACGCTCGGACACGTCAATTTTTATTTCAAACGAGGTGTTTTTTAACAAAAAAAAAATTGTCACCCCTTTCACCCCCTCCCCTTGACAGCTACCCCCTCCATTTTTTTAAATAGCAAGGGGGGTCGTGCGATACATCGTTGGAAAAGATTTTAAAAGCATAATTCAAAAATTATCATTTTTAATTTTTTTAAATAAAAATACAAATAAAAATAAACAAACAAATGATATTAAATTAAATCTTCAAAAATAAATGAACTGGACAAATTATTCTAGTTAACCACTTAATTACTGCAGGAGGTGTTCAAAATGTTCTCCATTTACTTCCTGGCAGAAGTAGATTCTTAGTTTGGTTTCCTCTTTAACCCTTTGTAGGGTCTGCATATCAATTCTGTTGCATTTTTTATTTTGTATGGGTGAAATTTTTGCTTCTTTAAAGTGCTTAAAACGGTCGAGTGACTTACTTCGCATTCGCGAGCAACATGTCTGCTTGAACTGGATGGATTTACTACAAATTGGGATACAATATCTACTTGTTTTTCGTAAGAAGTCTTATTTCTACCAACCTGTTTTTTGTTTTCGACAGAACCAGTTTGAAAAAAATTGTTGATGAGTAGTCTATAGTAATGTCGATCAATTGGACGATCCGGAAAACGTTCATTAAATATTCTTACCGCTTCATGAAAGTTACGGCCAGCTTCACTAAATATGAGAACGGCTTCACGTTTTTCCACTAAACCATTTTGTTTGTTTGGAATACAAAAATTTACAGGGTACCACCAAAACTCACCAATTGTTAATAATTACGCTTTGCTGTTGCCAATATTGTTTAGACTCAATAGTGCTAAATGTTTGTTATTTTTGACAATACTTGTCCAAAACTAGACACGCCAACTAGATTGTTTAAAAAAAGTTTTCTAACAATGCTACTTTCTTACCTACAAAGTATTCGGCAATAAGTAAGAATAAAAATTAAATAAACTTTGTTAATAGATTGTCCCATATGAAAGTAAAACCAGTGTACCTGATATGGTATTGTTGAGGATCTTAAAGGAATAGATTATTAACCAGGAGACAACTGAGCTTAAAATAAAGTATTAGGGAGGAAACCAAACAAAGAATCTACTTCTGCCAGGAAGTAAATGGAAAACATTTTGAACACCTCCTGCAGTAATTAAGTTGTTAATTATAATAATTTATCCAGTTCATTTATTTTTGAAGATTTAATTTAATATTATTTGTTTGTTTATTTTTATTTGTATTTTTATTTAAAAAAATTAGAAATGATAATTTTTGAATTCTACTTTTAAAATGTTTCCAACGACGTATCGCACGACCCCCCTTGCTATTTAAAAAAATGGAGGGGGTAGCTGTCAAGGGGAGGGGGTGAAAGGAGTGACAATTTTTTTTTGTTAAAAAACACCTCGTTTGAAATAAAAATTGACGTGTCCGAGCGTTTTTCAATTTTGTCTTCAGTAACGGAGATTAAAGGGGGGGGGGGGTAAGACTTATCATCCGCACTGTATGTAATACAAGTGGTAGGAACCATTACGGTAATTTTGTCAGTTAGATCAGAAATAGTTGTGATGAAACTCGTTATCTAAGGACAACAACTACGACTGACAAAAATTACCAAAAGATTCCTACCACGAGTTTGATTCAGCAAGAAAATACCGGAAAATTGAAGGTTTTTTCGAAATGCAAAATTATTTATAGCAATTGTGTTTTAAATAATAATTATCATTAATAAGTTTATTGTTGAATTTTTTCACCTTTCCTCTCACCTGCATTATCGCTGTAAGAACTTGCCCCTTAGTATGGAAAGATTGCCAGTGTTCAGATCCTAATTGCCTCAAATTCAAAAAATGCACTTTTTCGACTAGTTGCTACATTTAGAGTTGGATTGTCATTCAAATTATCTTATATAAAATCGGGTTATTTAGTTCACGAAGATTGCAAGACAACCACTTGATGGACTTTGTTGATTTTTTTTTATATGAAGGCAATTTTGCGTAGAAGAAAATAACGGAGCCAGAATTTTAAATAAATGCATAAATTAAATAAATATCATTGAAAATGCTTAATTTGCATTATCAATATTTTTATAGAAGCGGGCGGCTTTGGATTTTTTTACGTTAACATACGTTTATGTCTATTGATCTCTATCTGATATGAAGTTTTAAACGTCATTCCGACATAGATTATTGGTTTTGTTTCTACAATGTAAATTTAATTTTAACCGCAAAATTTTGCGGGAGAAAAGCTCGTTAATATGAAACGGGACTTAATTAAATCTGTTTGCAACATTAGTTCAGATGTATTTTTAGATGTAATCAAGTTTATTTCTAACAACAGTTATTTTATTATTAATTACAAATTTTTGGAATTCTAATGGGTTCTCCTATTTTATGAAAAATAGATACATACTACGCATTGGACAATATCTTACATTTGTTCCATTTCATTTACCTTTTATAAAAAAATTTATAGATGATATTATTTGTAGTATTCCATCAAACCAGATAGAAAATACTCTTTCAACACTTACATTCAATTCATAATTGAAGACGAGATTAATAATAATAGTGTTCCATTTTTGGACACTAGGATAGTCAGAACTGCATGTAATATGTATATAGATTACCATTCCAATCAACCTATACCTCAAGACATTAAAGCTGAAATGGAAAATTCAATCAACAAAGACATTCAATGTATTTTCAAATGGGAAAGCAATAACCTAGCCAAATTTAACGCTAACAAAACTCAGTGTTGCTTTGTGTCTGCCATAAAAGATGGATCATTTCCTGTTGTAACTATGAATGGCTCAGAACTGTTGTGAATGACTATATATTCATATCTATCATGGGTCTCAGGAATTTGTCATAGTTTTTTGTACAATATATATATATATATATATATATATATATATATATATATATATTCAAGTTTGAATCGATTGTGACTTGCCTCCTCGATAGCTCAGATGGAAGAGCCCCACTCTAGCAAAGTGGAGGTCGTGGGTTCAAGTCCCACTCGAGTTAATCTTTTACTGTATGTACTTTAAAAGTTAATTTTAAATAAAATACAATTAATGATTATTAAATTGAACTTCTGTTCGTTCACTAAACCAATTTCTATAGTTATCTATTACTATTGCATACAGCAAATAAAAATTAACAATCAGTCACGTGTTGTCATGTGAGAAACCTTAGCGAATTGCGGACTCACATGTCATTCACAAAAAGTTGACTGTGATCCTTCATTCTGTGTATAATAATTATAATACATCGTAACTAGGGAAGTACATACAGTTCAAGTTTGAATCGATTGTGACTTGCCTCCTCGATAGCTCAGATGGAAGAGCCCCACTCTAGCAAAGTGGAGGTCGTTCACTAAATGTTTATTTGGTTCACGTATTACATATACTGCGGCACTAATTATTTACAAATAAAAAACTCAGTATTTTGAAATTCCTAAAGGTTTTCGAGTTATTTGAGAAAAACGATTTTCAAAATTCAACTTTGAGGGCCTGTCACTTTGTAGCCATAGATTTTAGATAAAAATTTTGTCTGACTTTTCGTCTTCAATTTATGTGTAGAATATACACTTGAAGCAGGAATATGTTTATTTGGTTCACGTATTACATATACTGCGGCACTAATTATTTACAAATAAAAAACTCAGCATAGATCGTTAGAGAAATTACTCGCGTGCGACCCCCTCTTAAGAATAACTCTTAGCTCCGTTTCTACCTTTTCTTTTTGTTTATGGTTAGTATTTACTTATATACAGCTGCGTCTGGCTTTCATGCCTTGTTTGTAATTACGCAGTCCACAGTTGTAAGCGTTAACACAAAAACACATTAAAATTATAGTATAACTAATTTTTAAGTTGTGAACATAAAATTGTAGACATACATTCTTTGAAACTTTAATATCAGGACAAAACAGTTAAAACTCGTCAAGATATTAATAATGAAGTATTCAGGAGTCCTTCTCCTCTTCAGTCGAGGTCAATCCTTTGTTGCATCTGTTTGTGGGTTTTGTTTCCGTAATGGAAAGAATGTGTATGTTGAGTTCGTGTAAGAAGTGGTTAAGTAGGGAGCATTTCCGACGAACGTCCCTGGCATTAACGGCCCCTGCTGGGATATCCATGTTGGAGAAATTTAAGGGTTGGGTAAGCAGATTATGGAGACTGCCGTCAGATTGTCGAATACGCAGGCGTCGGTACTCCGTTGGAAGTAGGATCGGGATAGCGAATCTAGGACACGAATGACTCTATTTCGCCGGTCGGGAAACATGCAAGTGTGTGGGTGAGGACATGGAGGAAGTGTTTAATAGAGAGGGACTCTGTGTCAGGGATGGGTTTTAGGTGTACCGTGCCTTCCGAGTCGGACTCTTCGGAGGAGAAGATGGGGGTCAAGGATTGCCATCTTTGACGGGGAACTGGGAGGTTCCCGTCGTTTTCGGCACTTAAAGGAGTAGGAAGGGTGTGCTTCCTCGCAGTTGTTACACTTTGGGTTAGCGGACGATTTGCAGGATGTTGGACACTCCTCAGCGGTATGCCATACTTGCGTGAAGGTAAAGCAATACTTGGGGAGATGTGGGATAAGGGAGTGTCGCCCGAACGTGACGACACTGCGTGAGGAGGAAGTCGAGGGTGGTCTTGGATGGGGTGATGACTCGGACTAGGCATGTGGGAGTGTTCGTGGCCTTAGAGGTGATACGAACGACCTTGCTAACGTGTGGAAGATCGGTCGCTTCCCGGATCTCTTCGGCTAGGATGTCCTTATCTAAGTGACGAATCACGCAGGAAAGGGAAGGGGTCTAGGAGTGGAATTGGAAGGATGGTATTGCCGAAGTGGTGTTGGAGCCTACGCTGTGCACCATTCGGCAAGGGAGAGGAGGTCTATAAGAGATAGGTGTGGTTGTGTTGAACGTTAAGTTCGACCAGGAAACGTTATGGGGTTCTGGGAGTTAAACAGGATTCTTTGGTGGTGATAGATTTGGGTATATCAAGGACGCAATACCTAGAAGATTGAGAGCGGGTAGAATTAGGATTGGTGATAGCGGATGTAGGAATCACGGTAGGTATGAAGGTTAACGTGGTTTGTGTGAAGGTTCTGAAGGTTTTTTGGAGGAGGTGGAACGTGTAGAGATGTAGGAGTGTATGGATGAGGCGTTTGAATGGGAGCGTGTGCGTGATGATGGTGGTGGCGAGGCGACGGGTATGCGTATGTGTGTGTAGGTGTAGGTGTAGTTGAACCGGCAGCGTCGGAGTTGGGGACACAAACGTGAGTGTTGCACGGTGTGTATGTGTGTATGTGTGTATGTGTGTATGTGTGTATGTGTGTATGTGTGTATGTGTGTATGTGTGTATGTGTGTATGTGTGTATGTGTGTTGTGTATGTGTGTATGTGTGTATGTGTGTATGTGTATGTGTGTATGTGTGTATGTGTATGTGTGTAGTGTGTATGTGTGTATGTGTGTTGTAGTGTAATGTGGTGTGTGATGTTGTTGTGTTTGTGTGTATGTGTGTTGGTTGTGTGTATGTGTGCTGTGTAGTGTGTGTATGTGTATGTGTGTATGTGTGTATGTGTGTATGTGTGTTATGTGTATGTGTGTATGTGTGTATTGTGTATGTGTATGTGTGTATGTGTAGTGTGATGTGTGTGTGTGTATGTGTATGTGTGTATGTGTGTATGTGTGTGTATGTTGTATGTGTGTATGTGTATGTGTATGTGTAGTGATGTGTGTATGTGTATGATGTGTATGTGTGTATGTGTATGTATGTGTATGTGTGTATGTGTTATGTTATGTTGTGTGTGTATGTGTGTAGTTGTTGTGTATGTTGTGTATGTGTGTATATGTGGTATGTGTGTATCGTTGTGTATGTGTGTGTATGTGTATGTGTATGTGTATTGTATTGGTATTGTGTATTGCTATGTGTAATGGTAGTGTGTGTAGTGTGTATGTGTATGTTACGTGTGATGTGTAGATAAAATGTAGTGTAGTGTGTTTATGTGTGTAGTATGTGTTATGTGTGTGATGTGTATGTGTGTATGTGTGTATGTGTGTATGTGTAGTTATGTGTGTATGTGTGTGTATGTGTATGTGTATGGTAGTATGTGTGATATGTGTGTATGTGGTATGTAGTGTGTATGTGTATGTGTAGTGTTGTGTATGTGATATTGTGTATGTGTGTGTTATGTGTGTATGTGTGTATGTATGTGTATGTGTGTATGTGTGTTATGTGTTATGTGATGTTGTGTGTATGTGTGTAATATGTGTGTATGTGTGTATGTGTGTATGTGTGTATGTGTTATGTATGTGTATGTGTGTATGTGTATGTGTGTATGTGTATGTGTATGTGTGTATGTGTAGTGATATGTGTATGTGTGTATGTGTGTGTATGTGTGTATGTGTATGTGTATGTGTGTATGTGTATGTGTGTAGTGTGTATGTGTGTATGTGTGTATGTGTTGTGTGTATGTGTGTTATGTGTGATGTAGTGTGTATGTGTTTGTTATGTGTGTATGTGTGTTATGTGTGTATGTGTAGTTATGTGTATGTAGTGTATGTGTGTATTGTGTATGTTGTGTTATGTGTGTAGTGTGTATGTGTGTATGTGTGTATAGTTGTATGTTGTGTATGTGTGATGTGATGTGTGTTATGTGTGTATGTGTGTATGTGTATGATGTGTGTATTGTATGTGTTATTTTATGTGTGTATGTGATTGTATATTGATGGTATGTTATGTTATGTGTTATGTTTGTATGTGTGTAGTATGTGTGTATGTGTGTATGTGTATGTAGTAGTGTGTATGTGTGTATAATGTGTATGTGTGTATGTGTTGTAGTAGTGTGTAGTGTTGTGTGTGTGTTGTGTGTGTGTATGTGTGTATGTGTGTGTATGTGTTATGATGTATGTGTGTATGTGTGTATGTGTGTGTGTGTGTGAATGTGTATGTGTGATGTGTGTATGTGTGTATGTGTGTATGTGTGTATGTGTGTATGTGTGTATGTGTGTATGTGTGTATGTGTATGTGTGTATGTGTGTATGTGTGTATGTGTGTGTGTGTGTGTATCTGTGTATGTGTGTACAAGGTGTCCCAACGATAGAGTAAAGTAAGTTTATGCTTAACTAGAATTATTTGTGTAAATATTGTATGGACCATGGGGTAGAGGTAAGAAGTGTGCATTTTTTAAAATATTGGAAGTTATACAGGGTGTGCCAGAAAAGCAGGACGTGAAAAGTATAATTTTTAAATAGAACACCCGTATTTGATTTTAGTTTTAATTCTACGTGTCCATACAAACATATTTTGTCATACAAAAGATTGGCTGAAAGTTTTAGTTCTTGAGATATTCGCGTTTAAAGATTATTATGGTCATTTTCGTGGGGTTGATGAATGGGCAATTGTTCCGTTATTTCACAATAAAAAATTGATATTTCGTGTGAAAAATGAGTGATATTATACTAACGTTTAGACCGAGGAGTATTTCTAATTTTCTCAACAGGGTGTTTGTTATAACCATTCAAATTTGAAAATTCTCAAATTAAAAAAATCAGTTTTTTTAATTGCACACCCTATATATTTTATTTCATTTTATTCGGGATTAAAAATCTATCATTTTGTCAAATATATCCTATATCTATCTTTGATAGTTTTCGAGGAATTTCGATTTTTCTCACTAGCTACGTTACATACGATATTATAACATTATTGTGGATCGTGGTAGCCATGGAAAACAATTGCGACGAAATAAAACAAACCACCTAAGCGAGAATATTAACAGTTTTTATTAATGAGAAACAGTAATTCAATAATTATTCAACATTGCGTCTTAGTAAATGCTCAAATAGACGGCCTTCTTGCTGAATACACATATTGAGCCTTTTTCTCATGTTCTGTCTCACTTCGGATAACATAAGAGGGGTCACTGTGCGACAAGCTTCGCGAATTCTATTTTTCATGTCCTCCCTTGTTGTAGGTTTAGTAATATACACCCGATCTTTTATGTATCCCCATAGGAAAAATCCAGTGGAGTTAAATCGCATGACCTGGGTGGCCATAATATAAAGCCATTACGTCCTATCCATTTCTCCGGGTATTGCTGGTTCAAGAATTCCTTACGTCCCGATAAAAATGTGGAGGTGCACCATCCTCTTGCAACCACATACTTAGTCGTCCTTCTAAATTGATATCCTCAAGTAACACAGGCAATTCTTCACGTAAGAAATGCAAATAGCTGCGGCCCGTTAATGGATCATCAAAAAATAGGGACCGATAATTTGGTCATTAAGTATACCACACCACATTTAGTGACCAATAATTTTGGTTTTGAACTTCGTAGCCAAAATGGATTATCAATGGCGTAATAGTGCATATTATGCCGATTTACAGCCCCATTACTTTTAAACGTCGCCTCATCGGAAAACATTATGGAGCACAAAAAGTTGTTATTTAATTGCAGCCGTTGATTAATGATATTGCAGAATTCAATTCGTCTTGCAAAATTCTCTTCTCGCAATTATTGATGAAGCTCAATGTGATAGGGATGGTACTTATAATTCAGCGTTGTTCGATTCACGTTTGATTTGGAGGTATCACATATCGTCGCTAATGTTCTAGAACTCACTTGGGGATTTTCTTGAATATTTAATAATATTTCAAGTTCTTTTTCTTCATTAGCTGCCCTTTTATTAACAACTTTACGTTTGAAGTATTTAACACTACCGCTAGAATCAAATCTATGCATCAAATTTTCCAAGCCAACAGTAGTAGGTATTCGACGTTCAGGATATTTCATTTTGTAGATTCGTTGTACCAATAAAGGGTTTTTTCAGCCTCGCCCAACACGTATATCATATCAATTAATTCATTTGTCGAATAATCCATAATTGATACAAGAATTGATAACAAGTTAAATGCGAAAACGACAAATTTAATATGTGTTTATTTTGACAAGTAGGAAACCTTTGTATCTTAGTAACGCAATTATTATTTTCCATGGCTACCAAGATCCATGCAATGCAATGTTATCGAAAATAAAGTAGCTAGTGTGAAAAATCGAAATTACTCGAAAACTATCAAAGATAGATATAGGATATATTTGACAAAAATGATAGATTTTTAATCCCGAATAAAATGAAATAAAAATATATAGGGTGTGCAATTAAAAAAACTGATTTTTTAATTTGAGAATTTTCAAATTTGAATGGTTATAACAAACACCCTGTTGAGAAAATTAGAAATACTACTCGGTCTAAACGTTAGTATAATATCACTCATTTTTCACACGAAATATCAATTTTTTTATTGTGAAATAACGGAACAATTGCCCATTCATCAACCCCACGAAAATGACCATAATAATCTTTAAACGCGAATATCTCAAGAACTAAAAACTTTCAGCCAATCTTTTGTATGACAAAATATGTTTGTATGGACACGTAGAATTAAAAACTAAAATCAAATACGGGGTGTTCTATTTAAAAAAATCATACTTTTTCACGTCCTGCTTTTCTGGCACACCCTGTATAACTTCCAATATTTTAAAAAAATGCACACTTCTTACCTCTACCCCATGGTCCATACAATATTTACACAAATAATTCTAGTTAAGCATAAATTTACTTTACTCTATCATTGGGACACCCGGTATGTGTGTATGTGTATGTGTGTATGTGTGTATGTGTGTGTATGTGTGTATGTGTGTATGTGTGTATGTGTGTATGTGTGTATGTGTGTATGTGTGTATGTGCGTATGTGCGTATGTGCGTATGTGCGTATGTGCGTATGTGCGTATGTGCGTATGTGCGTATGTGCGTATGTGCGTATGTGCGTATGTGCGTATGTGCGTATGTGTGTATGTGTGTATGTGGTATGTGCGTAGTGTATGTGTGTATGTGTGTATGTGTGTATGTGTGTATGTGTGTATGTGTTATGTGTGTATGTGTGTATGTGTGTAATGTGTGTGTATGTGATGTAGTGTATGTGGTATGTGCATGTGCGTATTGTAAATATGTGCGTGATGTGCGTATGTGCGTATGTGCGTATGTGCGTATGTGCTGTATGTGCGTATGTGCGTATGTGCGTATTGTGTATGTGTGTATGTGATGTATGTGTATGTGTATGTAGTATGTATGTATGTTATGTGTGTATGTGTGTATGTGTATATGTGTATGTGTTTGTGTATGTGTGTATGTTATGTGTATGTGTATTGTGTATTGTGTATATGTGATGTTATGTGTTGTGTGTATGTGTGTATGTGTATGTGTATGTTGTAGTGTGTATGTGTATGTAGTGTATGTGTGTATGTGTGTGTGTATGTGTGTATGTGTATGTGTGTATGTGTGTATGTGTGTATGTGTTATGTGTGTATGTGTATGTGTGTATGTGTGTATATTGTATGTATGTGTTATGTGTATATAGTGTATGTGTGTATGTGTATTGTGTATGTTGTATTGTGTATGTATGTGTGTATTGTGTATGTGTATTGTGATGTGTATGTATGATGTGTATTGTGTGTATGTTGTATGTGTATTGTAGTTATATGTTTATGTATGATGTGTTGTGTGTGTGTTGTTGTGTATGTGTTTGTGTGTATGATTGTGTATTGTGTGTATGTGTTATGTGTGTATGTGTGTATGTGTGATGTGTGTGTGTATGTGTGTGTGTGTGTGATGTGTGTAGTGTGTGTATGTGTGGTGTGGTGTCATGTGTTGCTATGCATGCGTGTGATGCGTTGTAGTAGTGTGTGTTGTGCGTGTGTCGTCGTGTGATGTTGCTGTTTGCGGTCGTGCGTGCTGTGTTGCTGTGCGTGTCGTGTGTGTGCGTGCGTGTGCGTAGTGTCGTGAGTCGCTGTGTTGTGTGCGTGTCGTGTGTGTGTGCGTGTGCGTGTGCGTGTATGCTGTGCGTGCGTGTCGTTGTCGGCTGTTGTGTGTGCGTGTGGCGTGGCGTTGCGTGTGCGTGTGGTGCGTGTCAGAACGTGTCTTTGTGTCGCGTGTTGTGTGCGTGTGCGTGTGCGTGTGCTGTGTGCGTGTGCGTGTGCGTGTGCGCTGCGTTAGTTGCGTGTGCAGTGTGCTGTGTGCGTGTGCGTGTGCGTGTATGCGTGCGTATGCGTGTGCGTGTCCGAGAACGTGTTCGTGCTCTTGTGGGCGTCCGCGTGCGCGTGCGTGTGCGTCTGCGTGCGCGTGCGCATGTGCGTGTGCGTGTGCGTGTGCTTGTGCGTGTGCGTGTGCGTGTGCATGTGTGTGAGTGTAAGTCTGCGTGCGCGTGTGAGTGTACGAGTGCGTGTGCGTGTGCGTGTGCGTGTGCGTGTGCGTGTGCGTGTGCGTGTGCGTGCGCGTATACGTGTGCGTGTGCGTGTGAGTGTGCGTATGCGTGTGCGTGTGCGTGTGCTTGTGCGTGTGCGTGTGCGTGTGCGTGTGAGTGTGCGTGTGCGTGTGGGTGTGCGTGTGCGTGTGCGTGAGCGTGTGCGTGTGCGTATGCGTATGCGTGCGCGTGTGCGTGTGCGTATGCGTGTGCGTGTGTGTCTGCGTGTGCGTGTGTGTGTGCGTGTGCGTGTGCGTGTGCGTGTGCGTGTGCGTGTGCGTGTGCGTGTGGGTGTACGTGTACGTGTGCGTGTGCGTGCTCGTGGGCGTAGGTGTAGGCGTAGGCGTGTGCGTGTGCGTCTGATGTGTGTGTGTGTGTGTTTGCGTGAGCGTGTGGATGTGAGTGTGTGCGTGTTTACGTGTGAGCGTGCATGTGCGCGTACTGTTTATGTGTGTGCCTGCGTGCGTGGTTGCGAGCATGCGTGCGTGCGTGCGTGCCTGTGCGTGTATGTATTTTAGTATCCTCAATAACTCCAGAACGACAACACGCACTTACTTGAAATTTCGAATTTAAGCTTTCTTTTGGTACTGATTAGATGTTGGGCGAAATGCAATTGCGTAGAGGGGGGTTCATTAGGGGAAGTTTCTTGTTTTTATTAGGTAATTTTATTCTACATAGCTTTTCTTTATAAAGTTTGTTAATATAAAGCAAACTAACGATAAAGGTTAATACAGGATTGAAATTGTTTATATTGTACTTTGGGTATTTTATGGAATTTTTTTAATTTAGAATCTACGTGTATACTGACTTCCATAAAAAAACCTAGTATTTGTTGAACGATCTTATTGAAATTTTCGCCAACAATGTCTTTCATTAGGACAAACAAACGATTAAAATTTGAATAAAATCTAGCTAGTAGTTTATTTTGTTTTTTCCTTTGCACCTAGTAACAATAAATTTGAAGAAGTAAACCAATCAGTGTGTAATTAGCTGTCAATTTTGCAAATTGTGTGTTCACAATTTCGTTCTGAACTTGGGAAAAATGCCAAGAGTACGTCAACATCAACATTATTACCAATTGACTGATTTTGAACGTGGCCGTATTATTGACATGAGAGAGGACTTTCGCTAAGCGAAATTGCTCGTCGTGTAAACCGAAATGTTACAACGGTATTGATATGTTGGTACAAATGGTCCGAAGAAGGGGTGCAACAGAGTCGCCCTGGATCTGGACGTCCCCGCAGGATTACAGATCGCGAAGAACGTCGCTTAAGACTTTTGGCCACAAGAGACAGATTTTCAACAACTCGATCGATTGCAAATGACTGGATAGAGGTGTAGGACCCAGAATGTCAATGTCATCTGTTTATCGCCGGATAAGGTCTTACGGGCTGCGTTCATATCGTCCATTTTTATGTCTTCCTCTTACACCACTTCACCGTCTACGCAGGCTAGAATGGAGAAACGAAAGAGCGAATTGGGCACAAGAATGGCATCGAATTACGTTTAGTGGCGATTTCGCTTGTGGGCTCACGATGGTCGTAGGAGGGTCGGACGGATGCGTGGAGAACGTAAAAATCCAACATTTTTTGTGGAACGCAACACAGCCCTCACACAAGGAGTGATGATATCGGGTGCAATATGTTACGGTAGCAGATCACCCTTGGTCTTCATTGATGGCAACTTAAACGCCGCTGGTTATATTGCCAATGTGCTATAACCTGTTGCGTTTCTATATATTCAGGGGCTGGAAAATCCCATTTTCCAACAGGATAATGCCCGCCCTCATACGACAACGGCTACAACACGTTTTTTGGAAGAAGCTAACATTGCCGTCCTCCCATGGTCTCCTCGGTCGCCTGATTTGCCGCCTATTGAACATGTATGGGATGAGCTCGGTAGGCGACTGGGTAATTTACCACACCCTCCAGATAACTTACACGATCTACGGCTACGGATTCAAGAAGCTTGGGTTGATATACCACAGGCACAGATCACTTGATTGATAGCATGCCACGCCGTCTAAATGAGTGCAACACAAATCGTGGCGAAGCAACTCATTATTGAAAAAAACATGTTTAGTTTTTGTTATTTTGTTTTCAAATTTTAATCGTTTGTTTGTTCTAATGAAAGACATCGTTGACGAAAATTTCAATAAAATCGTTCAATAAATTCTAGGTGGTGCAATTTTTATGGAAGTCAGTATACATTAACTTATCTAACCTGAAGTTTTAAATGTCCATTTGACATACACTATTGTTTTAGATTTTACAATGTTACCAACGTAGTAAAAAATAGGTTGCATAATTATCCTAAAGAATTATTTCGTGTCTCTTAATTGCTACGTTATAGGTTGGAAGGTGGTGTGTTGTTCCACATCAAATATTTTTATTATTTCCAAATGAGTGTTCTGTTGATTTGATTTTTATACTCATAATGTATGCCAATATTGTAAACAAACAGAAATGTTGAAACATTTGGTTATTTTGTAAACGAAATAATAACATCTTTTTTTTGTTAAAATACATTGTATGTATTGTAGGTGGTGTAAGACCTTCGTTTAAAGTTACAGTAATATTCTACTTTCCATCAATACTTCCTTTAGAGGAACAAAACTTATCCGACGTAGCACCAATAACCAATTTTTGGGAAAAAGGGGACTAAATTCAGTTTACCTCTGAGGTATAGAACTAATTGCGATTGTAGAAATGCTGGAAAAGGTATATGTACAAAAGGTACACCAAATATAGCGCATAGCCTGTTCTCTCCACGCACACTTAACATAACCATTTAAATTATATTACAGAAGTATATACACTTAGCATAGAAAATTAGTTTTTCAAAACTGTTTGAACTTGTTTTCGCTTTCTGTTTAAATTGACGAAAATGATTAAAATTAATGCACAAAAAAAGGCAAGTAAATTTGGTGAATGAAAATCTTGAAATTACTTAAATATACCAAGCGCCGTGTAATGTAGAAAATGAGGACATGATGAGCGGGTGAGGTTTGTATGTCAATTCAGTAACAGTAGACGTATCTGTTAAGAATCAATTTCATCTAATTTTAGAAGTAAACCTATGGGGATATATATATATATATATATATATATATATATATATATATATATATATATATATATATATAATAATATATAATTAATAAAATTAAATTGTAGTAAGCCAAAAATACAACTTACGTCATTGCTAATTTAATTTACCCCATTTAGAGTTGTATATCTATTTTCTTGATAATTTCAAAATTTTAATTATACTGAGAATATACAAATAAATAATTTACAACGTAGTCTATCTGTTAAGTGATTAAAAGTGGTACACGAAATGGGATTGCCAGTTAGGACAGATAAGATACTCATTTATATTAGCACTAACATGTACGCATGTAAATTAGCTTAAAAACTAGGTTTCTATGTTTTTGGCAATGAATAATTATTTCGAAATGAATTATTACTAATGTCTTGCATGCATACCTACTATTTTAAGATTAATATTAATATCCCACATTTATGTTTTTTACGTTGGTGTGTCTGTAATTAAATGGATTGTACATATATACTGTACAATTGTTGATTATTTGCCCTAGGTTTGAGTTACGAATTGAGTCGTATAACTTAATTAGCAAATAATAAGGTCTATTGGCCAATGATTTATTATACCCACTTTGTATAGAAAGCGCATATTGTGGAAATTTAGAATTCTTGGAATAGCAAATTAGGAAACAACCGTGTGTTTTTGTATCCATTTTTCTCTTACAAATCATATAGGTACCTGAGTTGCATTTTTATTAGCGTTTACAACGTATATTCACAAATTTTCACACGATTTGATGAATTGTGATTAGTGGTGCTTTTTTTAAACATATTGATATGCGCCAGCAATAGATTCATTTCCTTTCACCCTCTTTTAAAAATGTGTTACACACCGATAATTTCTGCATTTGCTTGGATGGGTGCCCTTACTACTCAATTATATTTCAATCATTTACTAGTCTACTACACCATTTCATTTTTACTTAATATTTCAATATTTAACAATCATAATAAATTTTAATTATTCATTTTCATTAGTAATCACAATACTACAACCTATCAGAATTTTAATAAATAGTATTCAAATTAAAAATACCTACATCAACTAATTATAAAATTTCTCTAATAAAGAACAGAAGGCAAAATTGGTTCCGAATGGAATTCGCATTAATACATTTCTGCCTATGACCTTCGAATTTATACCTTTCTTATCAAATAGCACCATAGAATTGCCGACAATTTGATTTGCTCTTAACTGTAAGTGTTATCGAAACGTATAGATTTGTGTAACCTAAATACAAAAATACACCATAAGAAATCTCAAAAAAATAAGTGTTTTAAACCTCTATTAAAGTTTGCAATCTACAAAATGAGTTCAAACATTCACCTTACCATAAACTAACTCTCAAAATTGATAATAATTGTTCCTAAGACGCAAATGTGATCAAAACTTATCTCCAGCAATCAATGCAGCCAATGTACTTTCCCATGTGATTACAAAATATAAAAATAATTATATTTGAAACATTAGTGCTATGAAAATCATTCCAAAATTGGGATTAGATTGAGAAGCATCGATAAAATTTAGCTCAAGCGAATTAAAAAAATAAGAAAAAAGATCATATCTGACGTCATTGTTTTCAGGATGTCGCGCAGATTCCACGGGTTTAACAACGATAACCGGCACGATAACGTAGAGGTTGACGCGCGTTTGTTAGACGAACCGGCATGACTGATTGGACCGCTGCCAAACAGTCTGTCGAAACCACCAGGAGTGCGACGCCAAAAGAGAAGAAGGTCGAAGATTCGCCCGCCTACGACGTGGACTACCGAAAACGTGTTCTGGACACTAGAAGAGTTCACAGACAGCCCTGCAGCCATGGACGACAGGAGAAGATCCCAGGGAAAGAGTTCCGCCTGTAATCCTTCGATAGAAGGAGAATTCGGTCACTTTCTCCTGAAAATTTGACCAAAAAGGAATCGCCTTCACGATGGCCAAGGTCATCTACGAGGAAGTTTGGATTCAGTCTGTCCTATCCCAGTATCCAGACAGGTGATGAGGTATATGGATATGTGTGGTACAGAGTTAAAATGTTTCGAAAATATTCGAAGTAACGTACCCCATCACGTTCACATATGCCCCTTTTCAGAACACCGGTAACTCAGTCCCTATGGAACTTAGATGTCCGGGCTTAGAAATCACAATTGAAACTAAAAGACGGCCTCACTTGTTTTGCTCTTATCAAACCTTCAGTACAAGAAAATGGAAAAGCAACAGGTATGATGGTGGTTACAATTAAAATGGAAGAGGGCAAGTTAATTAAACATACGAAACAATAACATACATAAAGCGAAGATGATGGTCGCTCAACACAAACTAAACAGACCCTAGAACAGAATTTCCGCGTACCACGTGGATCAACTATCAGAAAAACTATATATATATATATATATATATATATATATATATATATATATATATATAATACTTATAATTAAGGGGGTGATTTTACATTCATAGTTGCCTTGGAAAGCACGCCTCATCCAAAAAAAAAAGAACTGGTTCACCAAAGTTCTGTTACCTTAAAAGCTTTTGTAACCACTAGCGACAAAAACGTCGTTGATATGGGTAAGCTTCTGGGCTTGTAGTTTATACTTTTTGAAGATGGTATGGGTAAAGTTTATTTTTCGCCAAACTATTGCATGCGCAGCACCTATACCTTGAGATAAATCCCCAACACTATTAGAAGGATTGACTTCTATTTGTTGAAGACTACCCAGATATAGCAGGCTGCCAGTTTCTCAAAGGCGACTGTGAATTCTAGGGAAGATACTTCGATACGGAATGACTCATCTTGGATATTTGATGCAAACATTAGCGAAGCTCTTCTTCTCTGCATCCCGTTCCTGCGCAAATAAGGTGTATATACGCAAGTTCGGATAATGATAACGAAAGTTCAGCAATTCAAACTAATTTAACAACTGAATTAATAATATTAACACCTTCAATAATAAATGTATGAGAAACTGATGCTTAATGATAATACATTAATTACTAAGTAAGCTATCTATAGCAACGTAAATCATAACGTGTCAAATCGTTGAAAGCGGCTATGGATTTATTTATTCGACAGTACGTTGGTTTTAGTCAAACTTGTTGACATGCATCTTATTTACGAATAAGCACATTGTCATAGAGGAATAGAAAAATTTACAAGGAGAACCGTGCCGTATGAAAGTATCTTCGCTAGGATATACCATCTTCAGAATGTACAAACTGGAAGCCCAGAAGATTACCCAAATCGACGACGTGTTTACATATGAGAATTCGAAAGCCCTCATGCTGTTGCCTTATGGGTCACAATTTAATTTTTTTCCAGAGTTCAGAAGCCGTGCAGAAGAATGTGGATTGCACCCGTTCGATACGACAAATGGAGATTTGTACTGCACACTGGTGATCTGAATGAGCGAACCGAGTGTTCATATCAAAGGTAGCCCGAGATGGTATCAAAGAATTGTAATTCAGCAGCGCAATAGCCATTGTAATACCGATAATACAAAGGGACTACGGCAGAAGTTAAGGACTGGTCATTTATAAGTCTAATCGCTCTTTTTTTGAATACGATCAACGATATCGAGAGAGTATTGAGGAGCACCAACCGCGAGGTGACAATTATATTGTAGGTGAAGTCGAATTTTGATCTTATACAGCAGAAAGAGTTGTTTCCCATTCGAGAACACATTAAATGTCTTTATTGATTTTGCCATTTCAGCTTTTGAAAAAAAGCCATCAACTACAACACGTACTCGTCCCTTATCAAGGAAACTAGAAACCCAGTTGGTGAGCGCATCATTTAATCCAAATGAGGTGAGTTTGGCATGTATACACGTATGCATAACTTGGTCAAACGCCTTTGAGATACCTGAAGCAATTACAACTGTTTCGCCGGATTGTTCTACTATATTGTTCCTAACTTGGGTCACATATGAGATCACTTGTTGAACGACTCCACCTAAACCCATATTGCTTGGTGGTCACTAAGGAGCTGGTTAGTTTCAAGTAACGACAGCAGTTGCTGATTGATGGCTTTTTCCATGAATTGAGTCAAAATGGAAGTGATGACAATTGGTCGGTAGTTTGAGGGCTCGGTCTTATCGCCTTTTTAGGGAGTTGGTTGAACATTTGCTAACTTTCATGATAGAAATTCCCCAGAAGACATAGATCGAATAGAGCTTAGATAGGACTGGTACTAGTTCGGGGCACATTTCTTTAAGGCAGTAGTTGGGATAACATCTGGGCGAGTCGCCTTATTGAGATTAATCCTACTGATAACCGATTCTAGGAGCTTATACCGAAAATGAATCGGTTTCATAGCGTATGAAGTAGAGTTGACTAGGGGCACATCTATTCCAGAACCACTGCGACACGAGTTTGATCCAAATAAATCCACAAAGCATTCGCTTTGTCTACTACGGAATCAGCAACTCCAGATCCATCAAAAGATGTCAGCGGGGGGAAATTAGGATTAGAGATGCTGAAAGAGCAATGTCTGAAGAAGAGGACGGCTTAAAACAATATTCACGCAATGAAGTTTTACACATAAGTCGGTTTGATGTAAGAAAGAGATCTAGAAGATGTGAGGTATGGTTAGGGTTATCAGGGATTCTTGTGGGTTCACATGCAATAGCAAATGTTTCTGCACTATGACGAGCAGGATTAGTAGTAGATGAAAATTGAAGCTAATTAGAGTTATGCACATTTAAATCTCCTACAATTGAGATATCACAAGATGTAAATTGAGGCAGAAGATAGTCAACTTTCAAACTAAGGAGTCTTGGAAGTTACTGTCATCAGGAGACCTATAAATGCAACAGTAGAGATTCACAAATTTAGGACCAGAATATTTAAACCAAATTATGTCGAAATCTTTATTTTCCAAGGAAGAAATCCAGTTGCAAACAATACTGTCCTTGATATGGGTACATACGCCTTCTTTGTATCGAAGGTTAGAGTGAAGGTTGTATTGGGGATATTGCAAGTCGGGTGAATGTCAGGTTGTAATTGTTCAAGATGTTGGTGAACAGCATTAAGATTAGACCTGACACCGCAGATGTTGGAATAGTGGATCAGAAAGTTAGTACTTTTGACGACTGAGGTCGCTTTTGCCCTGCCCTCCCGGACATCCGAATGGGGCAGGTTTTTACGTCTCTCTCTCTCTCTCCTCCCTCTCTCCCTCTCCCTCGCTCTCCCTCGCTCTCCCTCGCTCTCCCTCGCTCTCCCTCGCTCTCCCTCGCTCTCCCTCGCTCTCCCTCGCTCTCCCTCGCTCTCCCTCGCTTCCTCGCTCTCCCTCGCTCTCCCTCGCCCTCCCTCGCCCTCCCTCGCCCTCCCTCGCCCTCCCTCGCCCTCCCTCGCCCTCCCTCGCCCTCCCTCGCCCTCCCTCGCCCTCCCTCGCCCTCCCTCGCCCTCCCTCGCTCTCCCTCGCTCTCCCTCGCCCTCCCTCGCCCTCCCTCGCCCTCCCTCGCCCTCCCTCGCCTCCCTCGCCTCCCTCGCTCTCCCTCGCTCTCCCTCGCTCTCCCTCGCTCTCCCTCGCTCTCCCTCGCTCTCCCTCGCTCTCCCTCCCTCCCTCTCTCTCCTCTCTCTCCTCTCTCCTCTCTCTCCTCTCTCCCCCTCTCTCTCCCTCTCTCTCCCTCTCTCTCCCTCTCCCTCTCTCACTTTTTGTGTACGTTTACTTTCATTACTGTCAATACATGATCCGTACACAGAATCGCAGTAGTTAAAATGCGACGATACTAGTGAATCGCAAAGCACAATTTTTATTTTTTCATTTAATATATCTCTGCTTCTGTAAATGGTTTTTAAATTAGTGTAAGCTTTCATAATACAATCACTCACGTGCTGTTTAAACCTCACGGTAGTATCAAGCTTGGGTCCTAGGCTACGCGCCGTTTCAACACATTGTAGTTGTTTGTATTTTTAAATTTCCCAAAACAAGTTTCCGATTGTTTTTATTACCAAAGAGCACGACTATAGATTTTAGAGGGTTAATTACTAATGAATGGTTAGCACACGTTTTCACTAAGGGTTCTATATCTTTATTTACATACTCATTTACTTTAGCTGCATCATAACTATGGAAGGTATACGAAAGTTGTGTATCGTCAGCAAACATCTGACATTCGCAGTGACTATTTGAAAAACGTATTGTATAAAGGATAAACAGTAAAGGGCCCAATACAGAGTCTTGTGGCACTCCAGACTTTACTCGTAAAGGTTCGGATCAAAAATTATTTATGTGCACAATTTCAGATCTATCTATTCGAAATGAATTCCGAGATTAGTTGGATTGCCAAGTTAGAAAAACCGATAAACTTTAACAATGATAACAGAATTTTATGATTTATGGTATCGAAAGCTTTACTGTAATCCAGTAATATTAACAGGTATAGTTTATTCTACCCAACAGTGGAAAAAAATTGATCTGTAATTAAATATAACAACGTTGTGCAGCTATGTCGAAGACGAAATCCAGACTGCGTAATAGGAGGTAGGTTATTAACAGATAAATAACTATGCATTTCGGATGCCACTATTTTTTCTAATATTTTACATAAGGTTGGTAATATACTAATAGGCCTCAATTGTGAAAGGTCATTTGGATTAGACCTCTTGGGTAGTGACCGAACCAAGGCAGTTTTCCAAATAGTGGGGTATACTCCATTTTCAAGACAAAAGTTATAAATATGAGTAATGTATGGTACTATAGTTGGGCAACAAAAATGTAACATTAATATTGATATACCATCAATCCCTATAGCGTTTGAAGTAACCGAGTTAATGTAACACTCTACTTCTTGTTCCGTAACTTTTTGAAATTGAAATTGCTGAATTCCATCAATAAGCGAGTTATTACGGTAATAATCTACAGTAAAATTATAATTCTGTGATTCAATATTTGTAGTACTAGTGAAGTATTGATTTATTACGTTAAAATCTTGAAGATTGGCAGGTAGATCTGATGATTTTGATTTATTACGTATGTTGCCACTTACACTTCTGCCCACGGCTTGATATCTGATATTCAAAAAATACTTTTTAATTGCAGTATTAACTAAATTACGCAATTCTCTATATTTACTAAAGTCTACAGCACATTTGGTTGTTTTATATTTATGCAAAGCTTTATTCCTCGAAGTAATCATTATTTTTACAGGATTGGTTAGCCAAGGACAAGAAGGTTTTGTAAATCGTACAGTTTGTAAAGGTACATGTAGATCATACAGACTAAGAATTGTGTTATATATGAACTCAGCTTCCGAATCAATATCAGTAAGGCAGTACACTAGTCCCCACGGGGTAAGATTTACGTGTTCCTTGAACAGGTGAATACCTAATTGAAGGAAATTACGATATGTAGGGAACATTGGTGCATGATTTGTATTGAAGTTCAAAGTGCACGATATCAACGAATGATCTGAAATATTTAGTAAGTGAATTATATTAGTACCCACCATCAGTTGGTATGATAACGTCGAGCGAAGTTGCAGTACTCTATGTTATCCTAGTTGCATCAGTAATGAGTTGATACATACTCATTGTAATTAGCAGATCATTAAACTTTATTGTAGAATTCAAAATTGAATTAATCATGTCTATGTTAAAATCACCAGTACAAACAACATGCTTGCTACAGTAATTAATTACATACACCAATGTATCTTCAAAGTTATCAATAAAATCCAAAAAAATTGATTTGGGAGGCCTATAAATTACTGCAACAGTAACATCTTGTTTATTGCATATTACTGCAATCCATAACTGTTCATATAAACTAATGTTGACATTAAGCATCCAGAGTTTTTCAACTTTTAGAGAATTTTTAATGTATAACGCAACTTCACCTCACTTTGTAGACCTATCGTTACGGAAAAATGTATATTCGTCAATCTGTAAATTATCCAAATTAGTGCTTTGCGATAACTAGGTCTTCGATAGGGTGAATATGGCATATGATGATGACAGAAGAGTTTGTTTAAAATCTGAAAAATGTGGTATCAGCGAGCACACGTTTAAATGTGATATTGTTAATTGAGACGTTTATTGACAGCACATTCTTTCACGTAACACAAAATAAATTCTATCTACAAAACATTTTGTGAGGAGCTTTTTTTAACATAAATCTAATTCGCTAACTGGTACAAAATAATTCTAAATCAAATGACATTAAACTAAAACTATACTTCAACTTAAGCTATAAGACAATTATTAATTTAATTATTGTTCTCAAATGAAAGGAAAGATAAATTATTTAAATAATGTATGTTAAAGTTTTAAAAGTTATTACTTACCTGGCGTAGGGGTTACCATGATCAATAAGATGGTTCCCCCAGGATGAGACACTCTCATTGCACTCATTGCACTCTTGCGATTATCCCTAATGTGGATAACTCGGGCGCGTAATTTAATTTCTACATACATAAAGACAAAATTTACATCGATTGGGGCTTGAACCTTGATGGCGCAGTTGGTTAGCGCGGTACTCTAGCAAAGTACAGGTCGTAGGTTCAAATCCTACTCGAGGTAAACTTTTTATTTATGTATTTAATTTATATTTAGAATTTACATCAGTTCAACATACATAAAGACAAAATTTACATCGATTGGGGCTTGAACCTTGATGGCGCAGTTGGTTAGCGCGGTACTCTAGCAAAGTACAGGTCGTAGGTTCAAATCCTACTCGAGGTAAACTTTTTATTTATGTATTTAATTTATATTTAGAATTTACATCAGTTCAACATACATAAAGACAAAATTTACATCGATTGGGGCTTGAACCTTGATGGCGCAGTTGGTTAGCGTGGTACTCTAAGCAAAGTACAGGTCGTAGGTTCAAATGCTACTCGAGGTAAACTTTTTATTTATGTATTTAATAAAATTAATAATAATTTTTAATACCTTTAAACTTATTCGTTCATAACAAAACATATAATAATTACGTTAAAGTTTATTTAGTAAATTATCGTAAACATAATGTATATCGCTTTTGCATATCGCGTTTCCACTCATTCACAACAAGTAGTACATCCAAGTCCAATATTTACTTGAACTTACACGACATAAAGATTAATCTAATCCATAACCACCAGATATTGCTTGGTTTGCTAAATTGGATGTATTTGAACTCAATCAGTTCCTGAATTGATTCAAGTCGCTTGATGACTTGATTAAAAATTTTTGATCTTTATGTTTGATAAAAATAACTCCATCTCGAGTTTCTACCCACCATTCCTTGTGCTTCTCTAAGTACATTCACTCGTTGAAACGTCAGATCTTCTTGCAAAGCGTACCTTGTGCCTTTAAGTTTAGTTTTATTATTCAATACAAATAACTTTGTTTGCTAATTAAGAAACACTTTATTAGAAGAGGTCTGGGATTTCCACTTTTATTTGTTTTACCAATTCGATGCATTCTATCTACACTATCAAGCGAAATATTAATACTTGCTTTATCAAAAGTGTTAACAACCACTTCTTGTATATTCTCACTGGTTAGCTCAGGAATTCCAAATACACGAATGTTGTTCCGCCGAGAGTATTGCTCCAGTTCTTCAATGTTTCCATGTAATATTATATTTTCCTTTTTCACTTTATCACTTGTTCATTAATTTTTACGTCACTCGCATTATTAACATATGTATCATTGTTGTATCTTTTTTAAATAAATCAGTTATCGCTGAAGATAGGCATTGAATTCCACAATTTGTTCAAGAGTGAGTGGCATGGTAGCAGGCGTTTAGAAATTTAATTTTGTGGGAGCGCGTGAAATATACTAGCCGTGGTGACGAATACGAGCAGAATTTTTAGTTTTGGACTTTCAATCCGATAGGAAGACCACGAGGGCGAGAAGGAAGAATATGGATGAGAATAGATTAAGGATGAAGAAAAAGGTAACAGGCAGCCCTTACCGAGCTCAGAAAATCGGAGACCCAATATTAAGGAGCCCATGGTAAGGGTAAGCGTGGTGTTACCTCCCTTGATCTGCCTTAACCTCGTCTACCTGCGACGGATATGAACTAATATTAAAGAATATTATTGATACCATTGAAAAACATCGTGCATATAAACAGTTTTTGTTTTTTCACTCGAAAATGAAGCGTGTGGGCAATAGACTATTAAAACACAATTAACGCTGACGTTTCGTTTTATTAATTAAAACTTCAAAGCTACATTTATCAGAAAAGCCAAGAAAGTAAGAATATCATTAAAAATTGAATACAAATGCTTACCCAGGTAGATTAAATAAATTCATAAAAAACACTAATTATAAAATTGTAAACAGCACACATGTTAAAATTAAATAAAATCTAAATTGATAAAGCTCTACATCGAGGTACCACAAATTAAATTTGACTATCAAATGTGAAAGTTCAATATCTTTGGTTATCAGAAATACAGAAATATATGGCCTACAAACCGAAACAGATTATATATAATTAAACTAACGAATTAAATGTATGTAATGTGATGATACATTAGTGGTGGAATCATCTTTTTTATTAATTTAGAAAATTTAAATTCTGCAGAAAGCAGTAACACATAAAGTCATTACTTAAGTGTTAAGTTATTTTACAGAAGTTGAGTCACAGAGGGTACAAGAGCTGCAGTGTATACTGTCAATGTAAACTAACAGTTAAAGCAAAACAAAATAGGTAAATAATGGCTAACAGTTGTTATACACAAGTTTCAGATACAATATTTGAACATAGAATACGTAAGTAAATTTGTATTTAGAATTGGTTCATCTAACTAAATTGCAATATTTTAGCTAACGTGCAACTTGCACGAATAATCGCACAGTTCAACGGAAATAACTATAACAGTAAAGACCCATGCATTCAAGAAGGAAATCCAAAACCCAATAACGAAAGATCAGTAACACACGATGAATTACCGCAACAAACAAACAGTAGTCACGAAACAACAGGAATAAACAAAAAAAAATCTGCACAGGCAAAGAAAAATTTTAAACTAGGCAATAAACCACAACCAGAAATTAAGGAACTTCTAAACCATTTAGAAGAAATCATCACCAAAAACAAAGATACCTACGACTTTACCCATACCGAGTTTGTACAATTTATACATAAAATCAATTACACACAATCCACTAGAAGTTGGAATGGAATTCTCCAACAATATCGAGACAATTTTGACCACAACTGAAGCCTTGTACCCATTACTAACACATAGGAAAGTAAAATATAGATTTACACGAATTAAAAACAACACACGCCATGAAAACACAGATGAAACGTCATCAGTCGCCTCTGATAATTACTACATTTAAGACACTGATTCGTGTTATTAACTAACAAATACTTATACTAATTTAACAGTGAAATATAATGAAGATAATTCAGTTTAGCTGCAGAGGTTATTATAAGAGACTAAATCAAATACAGTTACTTGTAAAAGAATATACACCAAACCTATTCTGTGTAACTCACAGTAAAGACTCAAATCCTGTGTATTTAAAAGGCTACACTACATACAATAAAAACAGACCTGTATAACATGCCAGTGGGGAGTGAGTGTCTGTGTCCAGAATGGAATTTTCTCAAGAGGGATAAATTTAACAACCTGTCTAGAAGCCGTCGCACTGGAAATTCGACTACTTCACAAGGTAACAGTCTGCAATGTGTATGTAGCGCCTAATTATAAACTGGAAATATACGAAATTGAAAAACTCTTAGAGCAACTTGAATAGCCTTACTTCCTGGTAGGAGATTGTAATGAGCCAGACAGATTAGTAAGATGAATAAATTTTTATTACCTTAAAATTATGCTGATACTAATTTATACAAGAATTTATTCAATTTCAGAATCCAGATGTGTTAAAAAACATTACGTTTGTGTACGCACCAGCCCCCTACTATATATATGCAAAAGACATCCCGTCTAATTTGCCCCCACTTCCGTACGAAGTGAGTAAGTAAAAGCGAAAGTTTTATTATAATTCCTGACCGAGCCGGTAGAGCAGTAGTGACACGATCTGTTTAGGAGGAAATGGGTTCGATTCTCGCTACCGTCTACCTTGTATGAGTTTTTTTCAGGAGGTTTTTCTTAGACACATGTAGCGGCATGGTCACTGGATATATGCACACCATGTGCGGATACTTAGGCGAATGCTGGGGTAGTATTTTCCCCCTCACAACCTTCACTCCGTTCCTTCCGATCCTATCCTGACCACACCCATCCTTAATCCCACCCTGCATATATACGTAAAATATGTATGTATCTGGGAATCCATGATTGTGGCTGAAGGACCCCGGAAAGCCCAAGCAGCCCACCATCCCCCTTGAGGAGGGAATAAAATACGTGGCCTTCCCCCATATAATTCCTTACTTCACCTCAGAATATTTCTCTGTAAGCATTTCTCTGCAGTATTGCTACACCAGAGTTACTGAATTTCTAAGATCTCTATTTATTCGAGAAAATAGAGAATATAAAATCCTCACCTGAACTTATTGTTCAAGTATTTCAAAGTACACCTTTTTTAAAAGTTATAAACACGAATAATTGAAATCCCTGTCGATTCCTGTCACCGAAATACTTTTAAAAATTAATCGAACGTAAAAGAGGGACTACCAGTCTCAGTAGTTGATCAAAAAATCTTAATCTCTCATCCTTTCTCAACAAAAAAATGTACTTGTCAGTAGTGTTTAAATTATATATATATATATATATATATATATATATATATATATATAATATATATATATATATATATATATATATATATTATATATAGGTGTCTGTAAAAGGTTGGGAAATCTCAAAACTGGAGATACTAGGGTCCAAAATATATCGATTGAACCGAACACACATTAGTCCAAATATTGATAGGTAAAAAGATACAGGGTGTCAAAGTTGTAATTTTATTTTTTCTATTTTTCCTTATTTCTTGAGAAGTTTTTTAGATTCTTGCAATAAACTCGGTGCATGGGGTTTTTTGGTATGAGAAATAAGATTCTGCCCTGAATTTTGGTCACACTTGTAGAGGGCGCCACATACAGCATTATTTTAGTAAATAGCCTGTCACAAAATCTTTGCGCCACCCTGTATGCAATAATTGATCAAAAAATCGTAATCTTTCATCCTTTCTCAACAAAAAATATGTACTTGTCAGGAGTGTTTAAATTTAATAGTTTCTGAGATATTTACTTTTAAACGTATCAATGCATTTTTAATTCAGGTACTACATGCTTTTTTAACATAAATCAAGTTACTCTGAAAAACATCCGCATAGTGTTGCTATGATTTCTAATGTTTATTGTAAGATTACCTTCAGTGTCACTAATACCGATCAGTTAAAATTTTGTTCTAAACTTAAAACGTTTTGGAGTATACGTTTGTCGAATATGCTGATATGCATTTAATGTGTGGGTCGGCACGATCTAATGCTTTAAGAGTTCGAAGATTGTACGCCGAAAGATTTCCCAATAGACAATTGCCCAATTCAAAGACTTTCCAACGTATTGATCAGCGGTTACGAGAAACTGGTAAGAAGCTTTTATTATCTTAAATAGTAAAGGGATGTGAAATTACATTTAACATTAACACGAATTACAGGTTTCAAAATGTACAGTAAACAGCATTTCTCAAGAGCAACTGCTGCATTCATGCCACATTCAAAAAGTACAAGGTGGATGACTACCCTGCAGGAGTAGAATTTTCTACATGGCTTTTGGAGAGGTTTAACCAAGATAATGAATTTACTGGATTAATATTATTTTCGGACAAAGCAGGATGTCGTAGGGACTCGCATAATCTACACATTTATGCAAACAAACCCGGCATCAAGTACAACTTCAAATTAATTTATGTGCTGGAATAATTGGACATTATGTAATAGGAGTTGTTGAGTTACCACCTAGACTAAATGGCCAAAGATATTTAGAATTTCTTGAAGAACAATTACCCAATCTCTTAGAAGATCTTCCATTGCAAACACGCATGAACATGCGGTTTATGCACGATGGTGGTCCACCTCATTTTAGCTTATTAGTTAGAGAGCATTTAAATAGAGTATATCCAGACCGATGAATAGGCCGATCACCGGATTTAAATCATTTGGATTTCTTCTTCTGGAGTGAATTGAAACAACGTGTTATAATAAAATTTTAGAAACAAGCCTATGCATTCACACGATTTATTTGTTAAGATCTTGAATTTTTTTTATCTTGTTGTGCATTGAAAGTTTATTTCATGCAAGTATATTAAAATTTATGTTACCGATATCTTTATTATTTCCATCGTAATGATTAAAAGGTCAAATTGGTAAAATGGCCTTGCAACCGCTGTTCGAATTTGATCATTATTTCTTTAGATTTCTTGTTTTGGAATTGCGAAACTTAATGCATTTCTATGTAACTGTACTAAAATTTAATATGTAAATGCCCTAATATATGACCACTTTTAATGTTTATAACTGTTTTATTAAGAGAATGGAGACTACTGCAAGTTCACCCTCTTTGCCTACGATTTGCCGACGTAAAGTAATTAATCGAAAAGTTCGATATTTTTAAAAATTTGTAGTAATTTATTTTATGAGAAGTATCGAGTTAAATAGTTTTGCAGCGACAACCTCCATGTATCGTTCATTTAGATTTCAATCAATGTTATTGAAGTAATAAAGTTTTTTTGTTAAGTAACAAGTTACTTTTAAAGAAACGTAATTACGAAGTATCTCGGTCGTTGACGTAACAGTAGATTTTTTTAATTTGCATACGAGGGTTTTGCGAATAGTCGCGAATATTTTTTTTTGGAGTTATTTTTTTTATAGGTATCGGCCAAGCGATTACATACATTGGCCTTATTTTGTTTGTTACTCGTTCGAAAATGAATTTAGGTATTACATCACGAGATCGAGGTTTCATAAATTTTAGGGTTTACTAAATTTTCCATCACGCTTAATTTTGTTGTAGTGACGTATTTTTGTGTTTTAAATTGAAGAACTTAGTATCGTATTTTCATTTATGTTTAGTTATCTGTTATTGCGCTGAGGTTTAGTGATATTTTAGAAAGTTTTGGGTTTTATTTTCGCAATTTTGCGGCTTTTATACAAAGCTTAGAAATTCCTTGAAATTTAAGTGAACGTCGCGTAGATATCTTTGGTATAGAATTTTTAGCAGTAGAGTAATTGATTTTTGAGTGAACGTTTTGTTTTCCTGTTGGGCCAATCCAAGATCTGTTCATGACGTTTTCCCGCTATAAATGTATTGAGTGTCAACCAAACGTGAGAATGTAATTTCATTAAGAACTGTAGAAGTTATTTTTCGAAGTAATCAGAATGACAATGTTGTTACCATCATTAGTACAGAAATGGTACATAAAAGTCCAACAAAGGAAAAGGGAAAGCCCCCATGCATACATATGTTGATATGAAAAACTTTACTTCCGAGCTCGGAAAAGAAATACATACTAACCCTTATTGAATATAAATAGTGCGTTGAATAATATCCTAATTAACTTGAGTCGTTTAACTAAAAATCAATCATAGCATTTCTAGGGTAGGGGTTTTTCAATTCAATATATTTATGGTTATCTCTTCAAATTAGATTCTACACTACCACTAGATGTCGTAAATTTTTATAAAATTTATATAACCATTAAGTCATTAAGTTAATTTCAATGCAAAGATAAGAAAATAAAGTTACATGACGATGAGTTAAATAATAATTTATACCCACAAAATAAAAAATTACAATTTAATTAGAGAATACACAATAAGAATGACATATAAGAGTCAATGGCGTAAGATTGGGGTTCTACTTACACTCAAATTATTATGTATATTGCCCAAAATTTACAAAAGAAGGTTGTGAATGTGGACTAAGATAAGCGAAACCAATTACGCATATATTGCTGACGCTTGCTGACTATTCGCGAACAACTGATACGACCTCTTTCCTACTAACGCTGTTAATTATATACTTTTTTCCTTTGTATTCATTTCTGATACACTTCACTTCCCATAGGTACTGATTCAAAATCTTCTCAATAGGTTCGTAAAACAAATCCAAATATCGAGATCGAAACGACCAAATTTGATGTATAAGATTATGGAATATAATAACTATTAAGGCTTGTATGAACGACAAATGATGGTATATGATATAAACATGATAACGCGATACTTGTTTAGTAGACTGTAAACATGTTTTGCATTATAGGTATACAAAGCAATACAGGATTTCTTGTCATAAGTTAACATTAATCACTGGTTTATCATTTTCAAAATGTATCTGTTAAAATGTGTCAAGTTATGCGAGCTAAGCACTAAAAATTACATTATTATTTAAATAAAACATAGCTCAAATGATTTGCCTAAGTTTAAATACAGATTGTCTATAACTAACGCCATACAAATTGTCCATGATGGAGCGATATAAATCATAGTATCTAAGTATTGTAGAATTTTATACACTTATGCTGTCATTAAGTTTCTCTAATAGAACGTTGATTGTTGGTACTGACTACATTTAAGTAAATAAAAAAAATGTTACTACTCTTAACATAATCATCGTCAACATGAAAGTTAAAAAACTAATCGATAATGGAAGAGTGACACACTATAGGTGTATACTTTAATATATTTTTAAAATACTTCCCAACCACAGTGGCATCAGCTGCCACGCTATTTTATTAAATAAGGGTTAGAATTCGAATTTTCCCAAGAGTGACATACATGAACAAGCGACAGTGACGAATCTTTTCAATCCCAGTCAATCACAAGTTCACGTTTAATATAAACTAATTATTCCCAAAATGCTATGCAGAATCTGTTGTTCAAAATAAGATTTTCTGCAAATTACTGGTAAAATATTATTCATTTATTAAACAGAACACAATTTTACTCTTTTATTACATTTATCGTTCATTACAAAAGCCTATACCTTAATTTAAGATTTGTGAATGTTCAATGTAACTTAACATCAAATGTAAGTCTCCTAGTATTAGAAAGCTTTAGCCCACTCCTTGTTGAGGACTAACAATTACATGTAAGTTACATACCACATAGTGCGAGTATGATTATTTTAAAGGTCGCTGTGGTATTTTAGTCCTGTTTATGATTTTAGTAGGCATAGTATGAGGTAATAATTATTTTTTTGATAATGTATTGTTTATCGTTTTGTCGTTTGTTAGTAAAAAGTAATTATTTTCCTACGACCATGTACAAAAGTGAGCCATATCGCGCAATTAACCGTACAGAAAATAATTCTTTCGCATAATAGTGCGTTTCACTTTCTCATTGTACCTTTTACTTTCGCATTGCTTTTGTATAAGTTACCGTAGCAACTACCGATTGGCATGGCCTGACAGGGAATTCGGTCGCGATCAAAGTCGCCATGCTTACTGAAATTTAATTAAGTATATTTTGTAATTGTTTAATTTGTGATTAATAAAACCTTCAGGTGACTTTTTTCATAGTCAAATAGGAAAAATAGTGTACATTAAACTGGCACGAAAGTGCCTATCCTGCACTCGTGGGATTCTTACACTCGGGTTGGCGCCCTCGTGTGAAAATTGCCACTTGAGAGATATCTACCACTTTCGTAGCTCGTTATGTAATATACTATTGCTTTAGTTTACCACTTCAATTACTAAATTAAATTATATACGCCTAGTTCATATTTGGGCAATTTTGGGAAACGAAATGTATACCACCCAACAAGAGTGGGCCCCACCAACACAAGGGTAAATATCATGAAAAAAGAATTATACATATCTCTTTACTGTGAACTGTTTATAATTGGGTATGTTTAACAAAATTTCGATTTTCGATAAGCACCACCTAAAATACAAGGCTGTAGCACTGTATGCATTGAGTAATTACAAGAGGGTGCTTCAATAAGTTGTGAATAAGTTTGATATTCTTCGTTATAAGTCGTTTTCGGAATAAATTTGATATTAACTCGGATGTTATCACTAATTTAGTTGGAAAAAATAAATAAAAATGTAAATCTCATCGGACTACAGAAAGCAAGCTAAATGAAACAACGTTTTTTTCTTTCTTAGTGCCCTCTTTCTCAACAGAAAATTTTGCACCGTTCCTTAATTTTTTTGTTTTCTTTTCTGTTCACAATAATGAATATACAGGGTGTTTAAAAAATATGCGGCAATATTAATGGGGGTGATTTCCCAGGTCATTTTATACAATAAAGTTCCTATAAACATAGGTCCGCAAACGCTTCGTTACCGATCTACAGCGTGTTGAAGTTAGTTTAAAAAAACATTCAAAATTAAATTTTTCCAAAATGGCTTGAGATATCATAATGAAATTTTAGCGTGTCAATAGCTGTGGGAGACGCATACTTTGCAATACAACACGATGTTTCAGTCGTACCATTGGCGCGCGTATTGGCACGTCACAGGCTATTTTTCAAGAAAAAAGTAGGATGCCGCTGATTTCTCTAAAAATAAAAGATACTTTTTAATTCTTTGTTCAATTGTAAAGAAAAAATATCTCTTGACTTTTTATCGTACGACGTACCGTTTTTGAGTAAAAAAAACATTTTAGTGCATGTCCATTTATTACAGAAAAAATGTTTCATTCAAGGGCAAAAACAAATATTTCACCAAACCAAAAATTTTACCAACCAAAAATTACAAAAACTGTTCAAAGTGACCACCTCGAGCTCGGATGCAAGAATCCAATCTACTCCTCATTGACTGGCGAACTCTCTCGAAAACACCAGGACCTGTTTTAATTGAGTTGCACCCAGCGATGATTCGATTTCTTAAGTCTTCTACGTTTTCCAATGGAGTAGCGTACACCAAGGACTTCAAATGGCCCCACAGAAAAAAAATCAAGGGGATTTAAATCCGGGGATCGTGCAGGCCATAAGTGAGGTCCACCCCGGTCAATCCAACGATTTCCGTATGCTTGTGTTCAGAAATCACGAGCTACTTGACTAAAGTGGGCTGGTGCGCCATCGTGCATATACCACATTGCATCTCTAATTGTTAATGGTACATCCTCCAGAAATCCAGGGAGCGTGTTTTCCAAAAAGTTGCGATACACCTCTCCGGTAAGTCTCCCGGGTAGAAATACCGGTCCAACTAGGCAGCACCCACAATTCCAATCCAAACGTTCAAAGAAAACTGATGTTGAAAACGATCTTCAACAATTTCATTTGGATTTTCTTCACACCATACATGGTTATTATGGAAATTCCGTATTGCATTTCTTGAAAAACTCGTTTCATCGGTGAACAGAATCAACATCAGGAGTTGAGGAATTTGAACCATTTTGTGCAAAAGACATTGACAGAATGCAATGCGAGGAGGAAAATCAGCAGGAAGAAGTGCTTGAACACGTTGTATATGGAATGGATACAACAAATTTTCCTTAAGAATGTGCCAAATAGTCCCATTACTTACATCCAAAGCGTCAGCAATTTTTCTAGTAGAAGTACCTCGATCTTCTTCAATCATGTCCAGCACATCCTCTTCCAGCTCTACCGTTCTTGCTGTCCTTGGCCTTCCTGCTCCTCCATTTCGTCTTAATGTGCCTGTTTCATAAAGACGCCGATGAGTACATTCGAAAGTTTTTCTATCAGGAGCAATACGGCCCGGAAATATTACAGTATACAACCGCCTAGCTTCTAATGCATTCCTATCAGCAAGTCGGTCATCTCGGCATTCGTATAGCGATTCATGATAAGTAACTTCAACAAATTCGACACATACAAAATTATTAATCACGAGACTCATTCAATATGTCAGTGATATGTCAGTGAATAATACAGGAATGTTTAAAAATATTTTTGTACGCATGATAAATAGACATGCACTAAAATGTTTTTGTTACTCAAAAACGGTACGTCGTACGATAAAAAGTCAAGAGAGCTTTTTTTTTCACAATTGAACAAAGAATTAAAAAGTATCTTTTATTTTTAGAGAAATCAGCGGCATCCTACTTTTTTCTTGAAAAATAGCCTGTGACGTGCCAATACGCGCGCCAATGGTACGACTGAAACATCGTGTTGTATTGCAAAGTATGCGTCTCCCACAGCTATTGACACGCTAAAATTTCATTATGATATCTCAAGCCGTTTTGGAAAAATATAATTTTTACTGTTTTTTTTAACTAAACGTTAACACGCTGTAGATCGGTAACGAAGCGTTTGCGGACCTATATTTACAGGAACTTTATTGTATAAAATGACCTGGGCAATCACCTCCATTAATATTGCTGCATCTTTTTTAAACATCCTGTATATGGAAATCAATAATGAAGACAACCTTCATGTGCATTTTATATTAGGTATCGAAAATATAAAGTGCAAATATAAAATTAGAACATAAATTGACTCTTTATGATTAGCCTGAAGTACTTGTAACAATTTTTGTTTCAATGGGAAGCAAGGTAAATTAATGGACTATATTAGAATGTAACAACCCAGTTTGAGTTGTATTAAAATATACCGTAATTTATGTCTTCGTTCATTTAGTTGTAAATATAAGAAAAATTTTATGTATTAATGATTTGTAAGTTTGAGGTAGGCAACTTAATTTGCATTTTGGTGTAACTTAAGTGCATATCTTCTTAAAGGTTTATATTCCCACTTTAAATTAGTTTTTCTGCTCAATATGTTCGCGCAACGCGTCATCGTTGCCTTAATTCTTTGCGCAAATTTTCGCGCACGGCTATATCACCAGATATTCGGCGCGGCCATTTTGCTAACTTCTTGTGGTACGCCGTTAGATGAAGGAAGCCATATTTTTGGGTTTCCCCCTAAATTTAGTGTAAAGTGCCATTGATTTAATGGTAAGATATATTTTAACGCATAATACTAAAAATTAAAACATTTGCTCTTTTTTTTACTTTTACACTTTTAATTTTACCGCTTTTGATTGCACAATTAATTTTATTTTTACGTACGCTTTCATTTTATGATTGCAATTTTTTATTTGAAAATTTCAAGAAAATGCAATAAATATTGGTTTATTCAATTTTAAGAAGACAAATTTATAAGAAATAAAATTCCAGTTTGGGTGTGGTTTGCTATGTAAAGCATTATTATTGCAAAATATTGCGCAACATTGACACAAGGATTACATCACCTTAGTTTGCATTTCCGCATTTATTTTTTATAATACCAGGGGTTCTCAAGAAGTATTATATTTTGTACAGGTATTTATTTATAACCATTATTTAGCAATTTAAGGCTATAACTAGTTTTTAAGACATATTTTATATAATTCAAGTTTTAAATGTAAATAAACATAGTTTGTATATTTTTTATTTTTACATTTTGGTAAATTTTCATTGTAAACAACCTCGGTTTAGTTATTCCGAGCATTATTAAAAAATAACTTGGCGTCCGAGATCATTTTTATTAGTGTTACGTTGCATTTTTATTATTTATGTTAAGTGAAAATAACACAGCATAAATTGGTAATTAGGCAAATCGAAAGATTGAACCACCCTACTTTAAACTACCAACTGAGTCAAAGGCATTATTTTTGGTGAATGGTAGTTTAACGATTTGTGTTCGGAGAACATTTTTACATTTATTTCTTTATTATATTATTAAAACACTTTTTATACATTATACGACCACCATTACATCTACATTATAAGAGATGTAACTATTTTATTTTAAATCAATTTCAAATCAACATTAAAACCGGTTTATGACTTCGTCAAAAATACATAAAACGGCATTTAATTCATGGGTGAAACATTTAGAGGAAGTAAAATAAATTATTAAAATTGGATTTAATCGTGATTGAAAACAAAACTTAAGATATAATGTTTCGGCATAGACTCCATCTTGCGATTTCTTAAAGATATGAAGGTTTTAAGAATGAAAGTTAGAATTTGGAGTATTTGAATATTATTTTGGTAGAAAAGCAAGTTTAAAATCGTATTAGTTATTTGCGTGTTTGAATTCAAACAAATTGAGATTAGGTTTCTCGAATTTTTGTATACCTACTAAAAGGGGTTACCACTAGGTATAAGCTGAACAAGTAATACGTGAAAGCGCGCCCTGTGGCAACCTTTCCAGTACGCCAAGACTAGCTGCATCCCTTCTCCATGCACATTTCGGGTCACATCGGTGAAGTGGTATATTGGTTGCCTACACGTATGCCGGGACATTACTCATGACCAACATAGTGTGTATCACATAGCCTATAAACCTGGAATACGATAAATAGAACATGCCATAGAAGTTATGACTTACGTTTTAGGTATACCACGTTTTATATAAAAAGCAGTTTAATTTATATAACAAATACAGATTCGCAAATCACAACTATTAATACGAAACACACTAAGATACATTATCACGACTACATTCACAAAAGTGTGATGATGAAAACTTATAACCCGCTATTGATGACTCATCGGATATGTTAAGAACCGGTTGTCTGGTCTTTAATTTTAGGTGGTGTAGATCGGATCAGGGTGATAAAGACTGATGGTTCGTCACCTGAGAGCAGAACTATTCTATGTCCAAAAAATGCGATTTTCATATTATAACTCCTGCAACGTCTAAATTTCATCTAGTTAAATATTAAACCTAAGTAGCCAAAAATTTACAATGATAGATAGGCAACACACTTTACATATTACTTCAAGTTTTATTTATTACAATTTTACAATAACAGATAGGCAAAACACTTTACATGTGACGTCAAGTTTGAACTATTATGTTTAACTTATTGCAATATTAAGATGATAGCTAATTTCATTTTGATTACACTTCCTTTTAATTTAAAAATCTTTTTGTCATTTTCCGCGGCGGAACTAAAAGTAACCAGAAAATAGGATTTCACACACTGTAAAAGAATTTTGGCGATATGTCCGTTCACTTGCAGGTGGATGAGTTTTTAACTCGTACCAAGTTTTATTTGGGATATTCTGATTCACTTAAAATTAAACAGTTTAGTGGCTTACTACAACTTATTTTCTAAGTAATGCTTAAATTGTAAATCGGAGACTCCGGATTGATGCACACATGAATCACGCTTAAAACCAACCAAAATCTCAGGTACCGTTACATTACATCTTGCGTTGTTAACCCTCTTACATTCAACGGTTTCCTTTTAGTTTTTTTCTCGTTGCTAACCACTAACGTTCTTACTTCAAAAGAAAGAAAGCATGTCGCGTGATAACGAGAGCTGTTACTTCAACAAGTAAAACTTCCATTGACGATCATCTGTGAATTGCTTTACCAAATATTCTACCTTTCGTCAGCTTCAGAACATCTCGAAGGACAGCTATAAGATCAGATCATTTCAATTTATTTTCACTACCACTGCCGTATAATTACTTACTTCGTATATGTGGTCATTCTTGAACTTACACTCAATCTATAGAGTACCTTAGTGAATTATCAAGTTGGTGTTAGAATTGGACAATTACCTCCAACAACAACAACAACACTGATATGTAATACATTAACCGCCTGAACGTTATATTTTTTTGAGGTTATAAGAATTTTTTTAATGGACAATTTTTTTGTTGTCTATTGGAACTACTGATAAGTACTGTGGCTACTGTCCTGCGTACATATAGATATATACAGGGCTACTCGCTAATGAGTAGTAGATTTTTTTGCAATATAAATTTCACTATTAATTAATATACAGATTTCTCTTTGTGTAATATAAATTTCACGATTGCTTACCATAAGATATTTTCTTTTGTGTAGTATAAATTTTGTTTAATTTAAACATTGAATTCCATCCATTAATTAGTATAATCTTTTTTTTTCTTAGAGTTACATTTACTGATTTGTTATCCTCAGGTAGCGTTACTTTTCTTCATTACTAATTTATTAATAACTTTAAACTTCTTTAAATTCTATACTGCAGAGTAGCTCACAAAAGTAACTAATTGTTAGTTGCGTTGCGGGATAGAAGTATAACAAAAGTATAACCGCGGTTTAGAGCTCTAACCCGATTTCCGGATCATAATAATCTTTTTGTTGTGTTTTGGGTAATTTTTGTAGGTATTGTAGGACTATATATTGTCCACTTAAATTGGGGTTTGTAGGGCAATTCTTGGCGAGACCACTACCACCGTATTGTAGTACTGCTTCACTAGTTCACTATTAAGATTCTTCGTCTCCTTTTTTTTAATAGTTATAAAATTTACTAAAGTGGTAGTGAAACTCCCGTTGGGAGAATCGACTTCAATTTTATATGTCAATCAAGTCCGTTTTAGTTTAAAAATTGTTAATAGGTATTATTTTTTGCTTTACATTCACTCATTATTCTCAGTTACAAATTTTGTTACAGTACATAACTATTTTTCGTTATATGGGGGTTTATTATACGAGTATTCTCGATTTAACTGTTTGTTCTTTTCCCTTTTTGTTTGTGTTTGACTGTTCGTCCCGTTTCGAACATTGGGGGCTAAATCAAAGTTTGTGGCGCTCAACATCCCTTTTTGTTCTTCTTCCTACTCCTTTTCCTTTCCCTTTTCTTACTGTACTTCGGTTTCCACCCGCGCATCCCATGCTCTGCCCTCCCGACTAACCGGCACATCATTTTTGGGCACTGTGCATAAAATTCTTCTGTGACACTCCATCCTATGCAGAAAAACGAGCTCTATTTGATGCAGAAGTAGGCTATGTCTATAATGGAGCGGAGGGTAATAAAATCGCTTATTACCAACTAACCTATCTAGCGGGTGGGTGTGTGTATTGTTCAGTGCAGAAGTGTTCTATGCGTGGTGAAGTGTACTAGATGCATGCGCATCCAATTGGACATAGACTTGTTCTGACCTGTTAGTAGTGACTTAGTACAGTGCATTTGATGGACATACGCTAATTCTGACCTAGTAGTAGTAACTTATTATATGAGGTGATAGTAGACTTATTCTGAAGTGATTTTCGTTTTTGTTTATCATTACAAATGTTTAATTCAAGAATTGAAAAAATTAAAGCTCTGCTCCAGCAAAACAAAGGAAACCAGCCATTGCGTAACTGATTTTTTTTTACAAGGAACGTATTGTAATAAGGTGTCCTTTATGAAGTGTTACTATTTTGTCTTACTATGCAGAGTTTTGCAATTCTATTTGATTTTATTGTCAAAAAAAATCTGACCTCGTGACAGAAGACCAAATGAATACCAAGCTATATCCTAAAATTGTGCGAATCTAGAGCCTCCACAGTATTTTCATTTGTCGTAAACATCGTCGACCAACTAATCATGGCTACCACAGTTTTTGCCTTTTACTGACTTTCTGAGCGAAATTTTATTGCTCAACAATCAGACAGCAGTTTTCCCGAGCCTTCAAAAGCAGTTCTTTTAGTAGCAGATAGTTCAAACACAGCTTGTAGGGAAGTTTCACAAACTCTTCGTGAAGATTTTGATGTTTCTTCTTCAGAAAATGACCCTTTTGCGGAAGATGACGAAGATAACGATCCGGATTGTGAGTTACGCGATCATCGGCCAAACAGTTGCACCTTGTCTGGTAGTAGTGAGTCAGATAATCAAGGATCTAAATCTGAAAGATTTAAAGGAAATAAATCAAATACAAATACTCGAAAACGGCAATGAAATAATAAACTCTGGAAAAGAAATATGATTCAAAGCTCCAGGAACAGCGGTAAATCGTATAAAAATTGGAAAGGTAATCGTATGCCTTAGAGAAAAATTAAAGCACTTTGTCAGAGTTCCAGAATGAAGTGCGCCGACAAAATTAGCGAAGACCAAAGAATCGTAATATTTAATCATTTCTAGGAACTAGCGGACATCAACCGATAAAGAGATTATATTTCTAAATACGTAAGCGCAAGAAGAAAATGTAAATAATCCAAGAGAGGTACAACCGTCGTTAACTCAGCCACCAAGTAGAAGAAATTTCACATACATCTATCACCTTCCAGTGGCATCTACAGAGATTCCAGTGTGCAAAACACTTTTTCTCAATACACTTAACATAAGCGCTCAGACAATGAGAACAGTTGTTAACAAAATTAACTCTGCTGGTGTCAGCGAGGACAAAAAGGGGTAAGGTCTGTAAATATTCTATGTTGGACGAAACAGCTCGCGATCACATTGATTCTTTTGAAACAATGGAGAGCCATTATTACAGACAAAAAACGTCACGACTCTACCTACCTCCAACATTAAACATATAAAAAAATTTTATCCCTACGTGCAAAATAATATTTCACGCAAAGCTGCAGAGGGCATGTACATAACAGTCCTTACTACAGGATTCAATGTCTTATTTTCACCCGAAAAAGGATTTGTGTGACATATGTCATATATATGAAAACTGCCCTGTTGACAGCAAATTGGAAATGGAAGAGGAATTTCAGCTCCATATGAAGAATAAGGACATGACTAGAGGTATCAACAATAACCATAAAGAACAGGCAAAGCAAGATGCTACATTCTGCGCTGCAGTATTTCATTTGTAACAGGTGCTTTCGGTGCCAAAATCAGAAGTTGGTTTAGAAAGGGCACTAGAAAATTCGCTTTTATTCTGTCAACTGCGCTGGGTAGAACAGCAATAGATTTTTGTTCTCCCTCTACAATTATCTTCCGCAGAAATACGAAATAATCATATTCAAATAATCATACGTTTCGGGAAAAGGGACATACGCAGTCTGAAAGTGACTTTGTCCATAGTGTCATAGAAAAATCTGCCAGGAAAGTCTCAGTCTTCCGTCCAGATCAGTAGCATACAATCGTGAGAACTGCAAAAAGGAGACAATCTTATATCATTGTTGAACTTGATGAAGAAGGTATGCTAGACTGGCGGGATCTGCAGGAGAAAACAGCAATTAACAGGAAAAGAAATAATGAAAATGAGAAAGTTGTTTGGAATAAAATCAAGATCATTGAAGCCAACCCCATAGCATCCAATGTTATTACGTTCAAGTATACCTACTCTCAAGGGAATCCGTTTAGAAGAATACCTATATCTCCAAAAAAGGCAGATCACTCAACTTTTGTTTATAACCGCTTTACTCAGGATTAATCCCTCTGTCACAGAAAAAATATGATCACTCACAATTTCTCTGTCAGAATGAAGTTATATCACAGTTTTTTAAAAACTTGCCTTTTACTGATAACAAACAAACACCAATAGATTCAGACGACGAATGAGTAGTAACGTCAAAAATTATACAGTTATGTTATGTCCACTGTTTCTATAAAAAGTAGTGCCATGCGGTATTGAGTAAGGCAGTATACAACCAGACCCAAAATAAAGCAACGTCATTTCTTCCGCTTATCGTATTCTTGGAAAACAAAAAAAATTTCTCATGTAAAATTTGCCTTTTGTGATAGCTTCTAACCGTTCCCTATCCCTGAAAAAGTATAATAGCTTTATGATTCACCACTATCTGTGCCGTTGTCCCAGTCGGTAGATTAACAGGGGGGTTCATCAAATAAAATGATTTGCTTAATTCCATTCTGCTTGATTATTTTCACTTAACCTAATTAAAAAATGTAATATAAAAATAATAAAATGAATCTCGAGCGCTAAGCTGTTTTTGTTCTATTTATCGGAACAGCTAAACCAAGTTTGTACACAAAAAAACTTTTTATCCAAATCAAAAAAAATAACAATGTACAATTATGTTTATTTACAATAAAGAGGGATGATTAAGTAAAAGGTCTTAAAACTATTCTTAAAGTACAAATAATCATTAAATAATTACCTTCGTAAAATTCTGTACTTAAAATTTTATAACCTCATGAATCGCAACGGTCAACTAGGTGATGTCATTCTTGCATCACTGTTGCGAAATCTCTTGATATTATGTTACCATCCACACCCAAACTGGAATTATCCTTAAATTTATTCGTAGAAATTTTGTATCCAATATTTATAACGCATTATATTGCAGGTTTTTTTTTGTATGCCAAAATTGCAATTTGAATGTAATCAAAGTAGAAATAAAGTAGCATAATAAAAATGGTATAATAAGAATGAAGGGAAAAAAGTAAGTGTGAAGAGAAAAAAATAAGTGCCTAAAAAGAGCAAAGGTTTTAATTTATAATATAACAAGTTAAAAAATATCTTACCATCAAATCGATGGCACTATTACACAAAATTTAGGGAAAACCCAAAACAACACGCTTCCTGCTTCAGCATTCATCAGGAAGTGAAAAATGGAGGCTTTCCGATTAGATCATGTAGGTGTGCGTCAAAAGATTTGCGCAAAGAATTAAGTTATGACGCGTTGCGCGGATGAAATAATCAGAATACAGTTTATGGGAATATAAACCTTCACGAAATATATACACTTAAAAGGATACGCACTATGAAGATATGCAAATTAAGTTGCCTACCTCATTCCTATAATGCAAAACTTAAAAACTTTTCCTTATATATACAACTAAATGAATGAAGGATCTTAAATTAAGGTATATTTTAATAGAACACAAAAAAGGGTTGTTACAAGCTCCCAGGTGACGAGTTACATATCGCATTTGTTTCCAGAACCTATTTTTACGGCAATATTAAATGTAAAAAAATTAATGTAAACTACATTTACAATTATTTTATATTAATCAAAACATCAGCATTTTGAAATAGCCACATCTAAAATAAATGGTTAATACTTTCACGCGTTTCAATTGTTTGATAATTAATCTACAATTTTTAATACACTCACAGCCAACCGTACGTCTATGAGTTTTCTGATCTTCGGGCTTAAGTCGAATTTTAAAGGGTCGTCTTTTGTTTGCCGTTTACCTGAACCAATATTATGCAAGCGGCATCTTGGTTTAAACCAGCCCGGTTTTCTCTACTGATTTATGTTTTTCGCTTCCGTGCAGAAGAACGACATTATTTCACTAATAACATGATTTACCGTTACAGGCTAAATACTCACTAGAGCATTCAGCCTGTAAATGTAAAGGCAATTTGTGCAACGGCATAGCTCAGAAGCGTGGACGAGGTTCTTACTTAATGTTGTAAAAGTGCACTCGTTAGAACTCCAAAATCGTCAAAATCGGGTAAACCTGTTAAAAAGGCGCAACCTGTTAAATACATTTATAGAGGGAAAAACGTCATGAACAGATCTTAGGAAACCAAAACGTTGACTCAAAAGTAAACTACTCTACTAATAAAAATTCTATTCCAAAAATATTTACGCGCAAAATTGCGAAAATAAAACCAAAATTCCCTAAAATCTCGCCAAGCCTCAACGCAGAAATTATTATCTCAGATAACCAAAAATAAATGATAATACGATACCTAGTTCTTAAATTTAAAACACTGAAGTACGTCACTACAACAAAATTAACCGTGATGGAAAGTTTATAAAACTCTAAAATTTACGAAACGTCAATCTCGGGATATAATGCCCAGCTCATTTTCAAACAAATAACAAACTGCTTACCTTTTGGAAAATCAAGCCAATATCTGCAATCAGTTGGTCGACACCTATAAAAAGTAACTCAAAAAAAAAAAATTCCCGACTATTTGCAAAACACTCGTATGCAAAACCAAACAGCTGTTCGGTCCACGACAGACTTATTTCTCATAAAATAATTCAGTTGCCACAAATCTTCGAAATATTTAACCTTTCAATTTATTACTTCGGAAGATCCCAGGCACAGAGAACGAAATTACAGTAGTTTCCAATCTTTTTATAAAACATTAACAATGGTCATATATTAGGGCATTTATATATTAAATTTTAGTATAGTTACATAAAAAACACATTTAATTTCGCAATTCCAAAACAAAAGAAATAATGATCAAAGTCGGTCAACGCTGCAAGGCCATTTTATCAATAACTACCTTGTACACAATACAATGGAAATAATAAAGATATCGGTAACATACATATACTTGCGTGAAATAAACTTTCAATACACGACACTACACAGATAAAAAAATTCAAGATTTTAACAAATAAATCGTGTGAATGAATACGCTTGTTTCTAAAATTGCCTGAAGGGCTTGTCTACATTAAGTTACAGGCAAGCAAGCGAATGCATCCTCCACATAAACACAAAAAAACACACTTTATTATTGTCATCAACAAAACAAAAAAATAAAAGTTTACCTTACGTATCACCAACAACAATAGATTACTATTCTTCATCTGAACTACAATATAATCGGTCGGACAACGGGTCCACCAAGTATTGAATTCGATAGCTGATTTTCTACGGTAACGCTCTCCATATAAATTATTATAAGTTTTTATTATGAACGAATAGCTCTCCGTATAAAATTGCACAAACAACAAAATCCTGTTCACGTTTACTCCAACAAAATTTGTGACAGTTACTTCAACCAAATCACACAAATGACTAATTTTTTATCTTCTTTATCGTTAATGCACAAATATTTAACCATACTTGTGGGTATTGCGTTATTTTCAAAGCGTTACTTAAAGTGAATTAAGTTACTCAACATTTAAGTAAAGGGCACTATTTACAGGAAGTTTGTCTTTCGTTTGTCTGAACAGCGCGATATACGGGAAAACTGCCTCTTCAACAGGAATTTGTTAAATTAATCCACACAAAAAATATGCATTTCAGCAGGTTCATAGAACAAAGGTTAAACCTTGGAAAACACGAAATCACTTCTAGCTCCAAAACTTATTACAATAGACAAACGATACACAACAGAAAATAACTCGGGGGAATCAATATATTATCCCATTCAATGGAAACGGAGATCTCTTACTCCGCGGTAATTCGATACACCCCTAGTATGTAATAACTTATTTCAACCCCATAACTACTCCTTTCACATATATTGCGATCACCGCAAACAAACAAAAAAACGTGAGTCCTGCTCTCTACGGCATCTCTAACAGAACTAATTACTACCTTACTCAGAACTCGCCATCTTCCCTTATAACCCTTTTCATCTAACTTAAATCTTCAATACCCAATCATAAGAAAGGGGTTACTTAAAATTTTAAATTGGGCCAAAAACAAATGAACTCGTGAACCAAACTGAAGAAATTACATCATACTGGAAACTTCATGCCTAAAAGGTACCTCAAGTAACCTGATATGCCTAAGATAACGAACCTCAACTATAATGAGCCTTAAACTAACGTATATAAAATTCAATTCTTTGCTTAAACCAGAACCTTATCAAAAAGAAGACGGTAGTCTGACGGCTTACAATTTAAACTAACAAAAGATGTACTATATAACAATATAACGTAATAATTTTATTCTCAATGTAATTTTATAAAACGTATTTCAAATGATGCAAATTCCAAATCCCTTTAGCAAAATTCACCTAATTTAAAACTCTTCTAACATTATTATAATCGTAAACGCCAGTATCACCTGTGAGTGAAACATAATATTACAAATAAAAATTCCATTTATAAATGTCTCAAAACAAAATAAAAGCTGATCAAACAAAAGATCGTAAAAATTTTACACTAATTTAAATTCGTAATTTAAAAAAATAGAAACAAAACAAACTATCTACCTTATTTATTATATTATAATATGATCCTTAAAATTTACACACAGGGTGACACTCTGATCTTCTGGGGTGTACTTTAGTAACACTAACGCTTACTACGTCAAGTTTTATTCATAAAATTGTAAAGAAACTGTAAAAGTTTAATCTTCGTCTAAACAAACAATATACATGTACTATTATTGGACGAAACCTAATACACCGGCATCATTTACCTACTTAACTACTTTGGAAAATAATACGAAATATAAAAATTGTCTAGGAATTTATGTTGGTGATAAAAAGCAATATATGTTTGTACAGTCTAGTCATAGTATTCTATTTCATAGGCATAAGTTGGGGTATTTTAGAATATCTAAAGCTTGTGTATGTAACAGTTTCATATTAGTTTTTATTGGTTAAAGGAAGTGAATTGGAAAGTTAATAATCGACGATCGTCGCAAATAGTTTAAATGTCCTCACAATTTATATATAAACATTCTTATTTCGAAATTGTTTCATTGTTAACATTTGAATCTTTAGAAAATTTTCTAATTCTACTAGTAACTTTTAGGCTAGGTATAGGGTTAGCTGAAGATAAAATAGATCAAATGTACGGCTCAAAGCTCATTTTTTACAGTTGAGTTTTCATGCGTTTTTTCGTGTCAGCATTTAAGAATTTATTTTTACCTGTCTGGTTCCAATGAATTATTAATGATAGTAAAGTATTTTATTGTTGCCGTAAAGTAGAAACTATAAAATCTAGTAATCTTGAGCTGAGAGTTAACGCTTTTATTTCTTACGTCATAAATGCAATTAATTTCCACATTTAATCATGCGCGCGTTGTAAATTTACTATATAACTTTTTACTCAGCTGACATAGAAAGTTAAAATGAAGTACTTAATTTCAAAATATTAAAAAGAAAAAAAATTTTATAGCTATATTTTCCTTATAGATGTATTAGATTTGCTTGTTACCCTTTCAGATCATGAGCTTTCTTTATCTAAAGAAAAATTATGTTCTCGCGTTAGTATCTGGAATATAAGGACAAACTTTCCATAATATCATTCAATAAGTAGTACTTGTATAAAGATTTCTTACTTCAACACACAAGAAATAAACATGTAAAAAATACATTTTAGATTAAGAAAGATTGACATACTGAAACACACAACCTATACGTGCGTCTAGTACATAATAAGATTCAGTGCTTGTTTGCGTTTCGGTCTTTGTTTTGTAGATGTATTTTACATGCTTGGGTAAAATTGACAAACGCATTGTATACAGTTTTTAGACATCTCTTTTAGAAGTCGTGCATTGCGGAATAAATATGTAATCATGTCAGAATTTTATAGGACTAGTATTACTGTATATTTTAATTTAAACAAGTAACTACTACACGTTTTCAGCTTTAATAGTATGCTTAACCCGTAAGATGTAGAATACGATTGTTTAATATCAATTAATCAGAAAAACGAACAACGGATTGTATATATATATATATATATATATATATATATATATATATATATATATATATATATATATATATATATATATATATATATATATAGTGTCCTGAAAGGAATGGGTCAACTGACTGAACATTATTTTTGTTAAAATAAGCCGATTTGGCTAAATTTACCTATTCCAAAAGTTGATACTAACGGAGTTACAGGGTGTCGAAGTCGAAAAAATAAAGCACATTTCCTATAATATCTTTCAAATACTTCCAGCTAATTTCATGAATTTTTTAAACGGGGGTTTTTTGGGATGAGAAATTCAGATTTATTATCAATTTCGCTATATCTTGTAGAGGACGCCACCGGTGACGATTTTTAACCCTTTAAACCGTTATAACTTTTTTGTTCCACCCCATATGTTATTTTGGACTATAAAAATCTATTTACCTGCCTTTTCTAGTTAAGAAGGGCATACCTTATTGAAGTCGCTAGGGCCAACGGTTTCCGTGAAAAACGCATCCAAACGTAATGATGTACGTCCATTTATTATTACTGTAAGTGTTATTTCTTTGTATTTGTGGATAGCAGTCAAATACGTCAATAAAATAACTTTACTTTTAAATAATTTGGATGCATCATCACTTTTAGAAGCGTTTTTCTCGGAAACCGAGATATATGTATATATATACAGGGTGTTTGGTACATCGATGCAAATATTTAAAGGGGTGATAGAATACGTGATTTTGAGCCGATTTAAGCAAACATACCCATATACCAAGTGTTGCCGTTTTTGAGATAATGCCACTTTTAATATTTCTTGATTTTACCGTGTTTTTCTGCAAATATCGAAGTGAACAAGAGTACAGCGTCTTATCGCAAATTTATACTAAGTTTTTATTCCTTATGAAGTGATTGTTCATATTCTTTATCAGAAAAGCCTAATATGTCTTTGGTTTTGCTAGAACTTAAACATGAAAGTTTTAATTTGTAAAAAGCAATCACTAAATTCAAACGTGGATTTAGTCTAAAATCTTTCGTTAACTTTTTTCCAATTTCAGTAAAACTTCCTTCAATGGTCTTTAAGATAGCATGAATAGATTTACAAACAAATTTTACAAACTGGAAAAATTGAATTTAATTACAAAGTACCTAGGCGCATTCGCCAAAACGTAAAATAGCCCTTCATTATTTAGTTTAAATAGTTTAAAAAGTAGATTTTTCGAAAATGTCCGATTTATTAAAACATTAATAGTATTATTATTGGTGTTCAAAATTAGTACTGCACGAGGCAATATTATATTGAGTATCAAGAGCAGTAAGGACGTTTACCGGTCGCCGGCCATGTTTGGAGGCTGAGCGATAGCGAATTTGGCCGGAGACCGGTACAACCCTTAATGTTCGTGATGCTCATACTGTTTTTTGCACGATTGTATTAAATTTACCACAATTGAAATTATTTCCACTAAATAAACGAAAAGTCAAAAGTGACGTTTTAAATAGCAATGTAGATTTACTTGAAAATAAACTTTGCTAAGAAAATTTTACATTCCAGTGTTAGTGAGGTGAAAGAAATCTTGAATTCAGAAACAGTTTCTGTAAACTCAAGTACTGGGTGGAGCGATAAGCGCAAAACATTTTCTAAAAATCTGCTTTTTTTAAACTATTTAAACTAAATAATGAAGGGCTATTTTACGTTTTGGCGAATGCGCCTAGGGGGTATTTTGGTAATTAAATTCAATTTTTCCAATTTGTGAAAATTTTTTTCTAAATCTATTCATGCTATCTTAAAGACCATTGCCCAAAGAAGTTTTACTGAAATTGGAAAAAAAAATAACGAAAGATTTTAGACTAAATCCACGTTTGAATTTTAGTGATTGCTTTTTTACAAATTAAAACTTTCATGTTTAAGAAGTTCTAGGCAAGAACCAAAGACAGTTTAGGCTTTTCTGATAAAATAATAGGAACAATGAGGAATAAAAAAACTTAGTATAAGTTTGCGATAAGACGGCTTATTACGCTTGTACACTTCGATATTTGCAGAAAAGCACGGTAAAATCAAGAAATATTAAAAGTGGCATTATCTCAAAAACGGTAACACTTGGTATATAAGTATGTTTGCTTAAATCGACTCAAAATCACCTATTATATCACCCCTTTAAATATTTGTATCGATGTACCAAACACCCTGTATATATATATATATATATATATATATATATATATATATATATATATATATATATAATACTGGTGTCCAAAGCGTCACGCGACGGAAGATTGTGGTTTTGCTGTTGATTTTTCATTAAAATCATTTATACAAAAGCTACATGGTTCTAATACGTGCACAACTTAAAAATATTTTAGCACCTACAGGGTGATTCGTAAAAGTAGGGGAGTATCAACTTTTTTATTTTAAATGGAACACCCTGTGTATCATTATATTTTTGGATAGCCTAATGAATAAGCTTTTCAACGATGTGTACATTGGTACATATAAAATGCAACGTTGCCAAGTTATTTAACAAAAACGTATTTTTTTTCTAAATGTAAGGTTAGCAATAAAAATTAATTCTTGGTTTATTATCTAAGTTGAGACAAATCAGTTGAGGGATATACTTAAGCTAGATTTTGAAAATATGTAAACGTTTTATTGATATATTGAATAGGGGAGAGAAGGCTCCGTGTGAAACTTTATCATGTTCAGCGTACATCAATTCTCTTATTCCAAATAGACCACCCTGTATATTTTGATATGGGCGAAGAGGTACTCTTAAAGACCTAACTTTTGTCTAAATACATTGATACCGCTAAAATTTATAGTTTTTAAAATATTTCCATTTTTTTAATTATTTTATAGCGAACGATTTAATAGAGTGCCGTGATTTAAAAACAATAAAACAAAATTTTAATAGGTCAATTAGGTTTATTTTAACTTGATTTCTTTCAAAACTTTTTTTTCACTACATTTGCATTTAGAAGAAAACTTGAATTAAGAGAAGTTAACTCTAAATTTTAAAATGAAATATATGAAGAACGAATTAATTCAAATGATTTACATAATAGGAGAAGCTTATGGTAAATGTTTACTTGCTTCTAGAATTTATAAACAAACATTTCCCGATGCCTGTTGTCCAGACGAACGAGATCTTGAAAATTTAAAAAGTAGATTTGAGGAAACAGGATCGACTGCATATAAAAAGAACAATTGTCCAAAACCTGTAAACAAGGAAGAAACTAAACTAGTGTTGCTTCAAGCTGTACAAGAAAACCCTCAAATAAGTATTAGAAAAATTGCAGCGGAACATGATTTACAAAACTTAGCAATACACAATATAATTAATGAATATCCAACTCCACCAAGCATTGGATGAACATTATTATGAAAATAGATTAAATTATTGTCATTATTACGCCATGGAAAATCCAGATATAATTAGAGATAGAAACAATCAGAATCGATGGATTCTCAATGTTTGGGCTAGTATTATTGGCAACAGATTATTAGGACCCTATTTTTTGGAAACAATTTAAATGCAGTAAATTATTTAAATTTATTGCGAACCAACGTGCTAGCATGAATTGAAGAGAACATCCCATTCGCTAATGAGGATATATGGTTCCAACAAGTGGCCAACAGGTGGCCAACTAGATCACCCGATCTGACTTTCATGGACTATTTTTATGGGGCTACATTAAAAATGAAGTTTATAGAATATCGCCGGCTACGGCAGGAATTATGAGGGAAAGAATTCAACAAGCGTTTCCTAATGTAACCCAACAAATTTTGCATAATTTGCATCGTTCCTACGGACAACGATTGAATCAGCGTATTAAGAAAAGAGGAGGCTTGTTTGAACATTATTTATAATTTTTTTAAATGCACATTTGCATATGATTGACTTGCCTACTTCTTGTTGTTGTTAATTGTTTGTTTATTATTTCAATATTACATTGTTTAGTTTATTGTTAAAAATATTTAATAAAATTAACTATTACTATTACTAATCTGGTATTGTGACTTCAAATCATGGCACTCTATTAAATCGTTACGTTATAAAATAATTATAGAAAATTGAAAAAAAATGGAAATATTTTAAAAACTATAAATTTTAGAGGTATCAATTTATTTAGATAAAAGTTAGGTCTTTAAGAGTACTATTCGCCCTTATCAAGATATACAGGGTGTACCATTTGAAATAAGAGAATTGATGACGTTGAAAATGCTAAAGTTTCTCACGGAGCCTTGTCTCCCCTATTCAATATATCAATAAAACGTTTACATCTTTTCAAAGCATATACCTAGCTTAATGATATCCCTGAACTATTTTGTCTCAGTTTAAATAATAAACCAAGAATTAATTTTTATTGCTAGCCTTACAATTAGGAAAAAATACATTTTTCTTAAATTACTTGGCATCGCTGCATTTTATATGTCCAAATGTATACATCGTTGAAAATCTTATTCATTAGGCTACCCAAAAATGTAATGATAAACAGGGTGTTGAATTATCGGACAACTGCTCTTATTATTAGGAATTTGAAAAATAAGTTATAGGGTTTTAATTCCCAGCTGATTTTTATAAAATTTTATCCCCACAATATTATTGATAATTCACATTTTAGTACACTTTCAGCAAAATGAAAATATTTAAACACTTTTGAGAATAGTTACGGTATCTAGAAAGTTAATAGTTAATAGAATATCCGTTATTGTTTGTTATTTGGCGACAATGTCGAGGCATTGAGTCAATCAACCTTTGAATGGTATTTTCAGAAATGTTTGCCCAAACTTCATTAATTTTATTTACTAACGATTGTTTATTTGGAAAAATGTGTGTACTAATTCGACGTTCCACTTCTTCCCATAGATTTTCAATAGGGTTAATGTCTGGGGATTTGGCCGGCCACTGCAAAACTCGAACGTTATTTGCGTGAAACCACTCCTGAACAACTCGCAAAAGGTAGCATTACATTGTGTAACATATCATTATAGATAAATCGATCCATCGTGTCCTTAATGAAATGCAAAGGACCCACTCCATTCCATGAGAAACACACCCATAAAAAATACTGCCTTTACCAACTGTGGGTGTAACGTATTTCGGATTAAACCGTGTGTTGATTGACCGTCTTACACGCTTCATTCCATAAGGATTGAAAATGTTATAACGCGTTTCATCACTAAACAGAACATTTTTCCAAGTTGAAGAACGCAATGAATAACTAGCTTGGTTTTCGATTGTCTTTTTCTGTTTTTTAACAACTTAACAAATGAAAGCCACTTATTATAAATAATTCGTGAAGAATTGTCAGATAATTATCTGATAGTGACTTCGTTATTTACTTAGTGTGCGATGAATATTTCAAAAGAAGAGCTGATTAATATGATCTATGTTTTGGGACAAGCTGAAAGGAACTGTTTGTTGTTATCCAGGATTTATAAACAAAAGTACCCTTTAGCTAGACATGCAAGACGTGAAGCGTTTCAACTTCTTCGAGAAGATTTGAAGAGACAGAAAATTTCATATACAAAAAAAGAGATGTAGATAATCGTACAGTTGCAAACGAAGAAAACGAGGTGACAGCTTTATTAAATTTGGAAGAAATCCTCACGTAAGTGTTCACCAGATTGCGGTACAAATAGATCTGAGCAAAAGTTCAAGACAAAGAATTATAAACATAAATATCACCCATACCATTTGTGTTTGCATCAAAGCCTATGATCGCAAGATTTCGCAACTCGTGTCGCATTTTGCAATATTATTCTGGACAAAATTAACCAACAAGCCAGTTTTGTTGACTTTGTGCTATTTGGCGACGAAGGAAGTTTTAATAGCATAGGAGTCGTTAATAAACATAATAGTCACTATTACTGCGTTGAAAATCCACACTGGGTACGACAAGTAGATTACCAGCATCAGTGGACTATGAATATGTGGGGTGGTATTATCAATACTGATGTAATAGCACCTTTCTTTTTCGATGGTTTCCTGATAAGCGAAAGGTATCTGCAATTCCTTCAAGAAGATTTGTCACAGTTGCTTGAAAATGTGAATCTACATACTCGAGAAGTTATGTATTACCAACAAGATGGATCGCCGCCGCACCAGCATAATCGAGTACGTCGGCTTTTACAAAATTGGCGCGAAGATCGCTGGATAGGTCACGGTGGTCCCATTGTTCGGCCAGCGAGATCACACGATTTCACTCCTCTAGACTTTTTTCTGTGGGGTTGTGTGAAACAGGAGGTGCATAGGGATTTGCCTACTACACAAGCAAATATGAAACTTCGAATTACTGAGGCTTTTCGAAGTATTCGAAGAAGCACCCTTCAAAATGTCAAAGCAACCTTTACTAGGCGGTAGACAATCTTCATTGCTGCAAATGGAAACATTTTTGAACATTTAATATAAAATTTGTAATTCATTGTGCTCTTTACTTCCATTTTAAAGTTTAAGTTAAGTTTTAAGTTAAAGTTTATAGTTATGCAGTTCTACGAGTAAATAATTATTAAGCGTTGTTTTTTTATAGTGTAAAATATTGAATAGTGCCATAAACCTATAGCTTCACGGTTTTATAGCAATTAGCATTGTTTCATTTTTGGTTTTCTTTGAATTATGATATTGTCTTTATTGTTATATTGTAACAAATTCAACAAAAATAAAAAACGTTTACAATTTTCAACTTTATCACTAAATAATTCGAAAACACTTAGGAATAGATAGTAAAAGGTATCTATTGAAATCCCTTAAAAAATACTATTCATCTGTAATAAAAATGGGACACCCTGTAAAAATATTTTTAAAGGATGTTCTTGTTGTTGACTACAATAATCCGTTACAAGATTTTTTATTAAATCAACAGTACAGGCGTAATCTTCCACCCCCAAATCGTTTGAACACCCTGTATATGGAGGTGTAAGTAAAGAAAGGAATGTTTAATACTTAACACTACAATAAAAATTACAAGTTGTTATTAAGTATTTGTAAGTAAGTAACACTGTGTCGGTGTTTGTGCGGTTTGCGAAAATTTTACTGCTGCAGTTCGTTTGTTCGCCTTCTAGAAATAGTCCAAGAGCTGGCTACATCAAACGCACGTGATAAGGTACTCGGCTTAAAATGGATAAATCGTCGCGTCTAAGTTAGTACATGAACGTATGTATGGGTTATCGGTTACTCTTGCACAATAGATAATGGCGGCGATAAGGTACTCGGCTGTAAAATGGATAAACCGTCGCATCTAAGTTAGAACATGAACGTATGTATGGGTTATCGGTTGCTCTTGCACAGTAGATAATGGTGGTCGGAAAATTCTCCCTAAAATTTCAATGCAAAAACTGGAGTTGTTTTAAATACATCATAACAGAAACCTTTGCAAAAGGGCAAATCGATAACCTTGCGCTTTGGACAGAAGGTCCAAAGTGTCGGAAAAATCTCTCTTCAAAACATGATAAGGTAGTCGGCTAAAAAATTTTTTATGCGATTTATACATCCAAACAGAAACATGTGCAAAAGGGCAGATCAATAGCCCTGTACACAGGCCGTGGCAGAAGGTCCAAAGTCTCGGAAAATTCCGCCCAAAAAACGCGGTACGGTACTCGGCTAGAGCTTGTTGCTACGCCTTTTGTACAAGAAAACAGAAATCTGTGCAAAACGACAGAAGAATAACCTTGCACGAACCCCTAGGCAGAAGCAATTTCAGTGCTCATTTTGAGCGCGTCCCTTTGAGGCCTCGTGGTCAGTTTTTCGAGCACTTGGCTTGGCTCTCGCTCTCTTCCCACGCCGTTGCACTGCTCGTGTGATATATACTGCTGCATTGGTAGACTATTAATAACGGATTAATAATTCCGTATTCTTTTTTTCATTTTTTCTATCAATAGATAACAGTGAAATGGAGAAATAAAACGTGTATTATTATTCTGTAGATAATTATAATGCAAAATAATGTAAATACAGTTGATGTTTTTATAAATAGTTGTGGTTTTACTTTCGGAGCATGACACGCGACTTGTGTGCTGGAAGTGATACGGGAACAATCATTATCTCTGACCCTGAGGTCACTGATATTTCACGAACTTTTATTTATAAGTGTGTGTTTTATTTACAAACGCAAAATGTCGTTCAGTAACCCAACCAAAAAAAGTGTTTATAGATACTTAGCAAAAAAGGAAGGTATCGTAGGGACGGTGCAGTAAATTATTAGTCTTAGGTTTTAGTTCTGTGTACGTTCTTATTTACAATGTATGGGAATTAGGATTATTTGTGATTCTAGTCTCTAGCTCTTCTCATTTCAGGTATATACTTAGAAACTTTCTTATAAGACATAAGTATAAAGACAAATATAATTTCAAAATAATTCTTCCAATTATTAATACAAAGATTGCGATGTTTACTTAGCAATAATTCTCAAATCACAAATTTGTAAACGTATCGAGATTGAAACGTTGGAAATAAGTAAATAATTTTAATTTACATTTACAATTATTAAACTGTTCTTATTTGCAGTTCATCACTGCTAGAAACATCGATTATTCCATTCAATTCAGCTCTATCGAGAAAAAACAAATAATACTAATAAAGAATTCTGTTGAGCTATTGAAGAGTAGTAGATAAATTTTTTCTCTCATAGTTAATGGCAAACTTACTATTTGTCGATTGCGTCGATTCAATACATTGTAATTGTAATCGTATAAATTACTGTTAAAAAATATTTCGTTGACATTAACAATGGACACAATAAATTATAATTAATCATTTGTAAAAATTTCATAACCACTTATTAATTATTAGTGTAAAAAAGTGACTAATTTCTAAAATGTCACATTCATTACAATACTTATTATCGCCTTATTTGAATGAATAATATAAATCTTATACTGTGAATTTTAAGAAAGCTTTAGTGTCATTTTTTATTGAACATTGGCAACTTGACGAAATGGCAACATATTTTGAAGCTTCCTCTTAACCCTGTTACCCTAAACAGGTGTCAGGTGGTTCTCTGACTATTCTTTTATCCACTGTTTCCACTTCTTCCCGTCTCTGGCTTCGTCTTACATTTCCACCATATTCTTCTGTCGTATTAATCCTATATTGGTAATTTGTTCCATCCATGAATTCTTCAGTAATCTATCCATAACTAACATGAATAATAAGGGGCTCAGACTATCCCCTTGTTTTCTGCCTCTTTTTAGTAGTGGCTCTCTCTTGATCTGTTGCCATTAATTTGAACTATAGCTTTTGCATTTTTATAAACTGATCTTACCATATTAATTAATGTATAATGTAATTTTTCCATACACTCAAACACCACTTCCCTTTGTACCATATCAAATGTTGCCTGCAGATCTACAAAGGCTAGCATTAATTTTTCCCCGGATTTCTTTTTTTTTTCTATTATGTTTCTCAGTATAAACATATTATCATTTATTTGTCTTCCAGCTCAAAATACTGCCTACTCATCTTGCAGCTTATTTATTATATTTATCCTAACTTTGTTCATCACTAGAGAGCGGATTTTATGCACTATAAAATGTCGAAATATGTGCATATATATGCACTTAAAAACCTTAAAATATGCATCAAAAATGCATTATTAATTCAAAATATGTCTAAATATTGAATCTTCTATTTATTTGTGTTAATTCCAAATTATAACATTAATATATAAAAAAAGTATACATGCTTGTAATATTTTAATAGGAAAAAGATAAATTGCATACAAACTTATTATTTTAACATTCAAAATTATGTGTTATTTAAAAACTACATATTTACTTATACACTATACATTTATAAAAACTGCACCCTGTCATTACTACTTACAAAGCAATTATTATTTTAACATTATTTTAAAATTATGTGTTATTTAAAAATTACATATTTACTTATACGCTATAGATTTATAAAGATTACACCTCTCATTACTATTTGCAAAACAATTTATAACTAAATATTCTTCCAAGTTTTCGGGCAGAAAATTTTGGCGTCTGTCCGATAGTATGTTTTTGTACAAAGAAAAACTTCTTTCTGCATCCACAGAAGTTATGGGTGCATATTTTAATGCGGCTAATATGGCCAAATCTAAATTTATAACAAGATCCATCGGAATTTTCCTCAAGTTTCAGAACTTTATTAACTTTTAGTAACAACTGATATCCACTGTTTTTTTGTAAAATTTCATTTAATTTATTAGAAATAGTTTTACCAATATTTCCTGAAACAGCAGAAATCAGCTGTTGAAATTTATTAATTATTTGCATAGATTCATTTAATGACAATGCTTCCGTTTCTAATTTAGCAATGGTTGAACTTACAAAATAGTAATTTGCTTTTATAAATGCCAGCTCATTGCGCAATTGTGTTTTCTTTAAAATGGATTGAGCTTTTGAACGTAAGTACTTGAATTATCAGAAATTTCTAAAACTAACTCCTTTATTTTTTCCAAATGATCTGCATAAAAAAGAGCTGCATTTAACCAAGTAACCCAACGCGTAATCACAGGCTCTGGTGGTAGAGGAATATTAGGTAACTTTTCTTTGTACAATTGAATTCGTAACGGAGCTTTTAAAACACTTTCTTTATACTACTTATTAAACTGTTTACTAATGGAAATTGATTACGAATTGTTTCTGCTACTCTATTAATACCATGTGCGAGACATGTTACATGTATTAAATTTTCATAAAATAATTTTAATTGCCGTCCAGCTTTTACCATATACGGTGCTGCATCAGACAGCATTAAAACTATTGTATCTGTTGCAACAATATCAGGAATCAAAAATTGCATGAAAGCTTCATTTATAAAGCAAACTATTGTTGCATGATTGGTTTTCTCAAGAACTTTGGAAGCGATTAAATATGATATACTAGGCTGCGCCTCACTTAAATAACCAATCATTAAATTTGCAACATATCGCCCGCAACAATCTGTAGTTTCAACTACTATAAAATAAAGATATTTATTTTTGTAATTTTCTTATATGCCCCATAGTTTCAAGATATAAATCATTAATATACCTTTTTCGAAGCGTGCTTTCATCTGGCACTTGCTTTTTACTAATTTTTTCTAAAATGACCTAAAACTAGGATTTTGCAATTTCTTTAATGGAATATTGGCTTTAAAAGTGCACTCCACAATTCGAAATTAAATTCCTCTTGTGCATTTCTTTTGGCCGTTTCTTGAAACAACGACTGGCGCAAAGGTGTCTGACAAACTTTTGTTTTCTTAAATGTTTCTAATTTTCTTTTATGAAGAGAGGTTTCAATGTGCGGTGTAACTTGAGATTTCCTTTCGCACATGATCTAAGGAAAAATTAATTTTAAAAATAAGTATCTAATTGCGTTTAAAAACTGATAAAACGGTGAATTCAATAACCTACATCAATTAACAAGGGTTTAATTTCCGAAATCAATTAAAAATATGTAATGGTACTTACTATTTTTCCACAGGCTATGCAAAACACTTTTTCATCATCCAGACGTAGCTCGGATATATTTTTTATCCATACTTGTACTTGAACTAAACTATTTTTAACTTTCGGCATCTTGAAGTTCACTTAACAAAGCCGTACCATTCAGTTACGTCTTCGCTCAAAGAATGTTTAAAATTTTGCATTTTGTCCGTTACTCTCAAATTATTTTCAAGAAGGATTAACTAACTAAACACTTACCTTGAAAAAGTCCAAATAACTTTAACCCTTGATTGCGGGAATTCCCTCAATCAATGCTATCTACTTAGGTACCATTGGAATTTTCAAATACTACAAAATAGCGGCATTGAAACTTCATAATCCGGAAGTATTAACGTTGCACTTAACTGCAGGTAATAATCTTTCTTTAAACCTGTCTTATTCATATAAAAATACATTTCTTAGTTAGACACAATGACAAAATTTAAAATAAGTTAGAATAATGCATTTTAAATCGAATTTGGAAGATGTAGAAAAAATGCGAAATATATGTCAATTATGAATAAAAAGGCAAAATATGCATAAAATTGCAATATATGCAGTATTTGGCGAAATATGCAAAATATGCAAAAATTAATTAATGTCAAATGATTGCATTTAGTGCAATTCGTCTAAAAACAAAACGATATTCTTCAACTATAAAAAATAAGCGATATGCATTTTGCATAAAATCCTCACTCTATTCATCACTAACGAAAGGAATATTGTCCGTAATTTGCACAGCTAGTCTTGTCTCCTTTCATGTGGATTGACAGTAAAGTATTTATGTCCCACTCGTACCGATATAGTGCCAGTTAAGATGGCCTCTCTAAATATTTTCCATACCCGTTCAACTCCATTATTTCCTAGCCATTTTACCATCTCTGGTTCAATAGTATCAGCTCCTCAAGCTTTTCCTGTTTTTATCTCCGCTAGAGCCTCCATGACTTCTTTTTTATGTTACATAATTATCTCTGTTCCTCTAGTGTCCCATATTCTTGCCTCTCGTCAATAGTCCCCTCATAACTTTCTTCAATTTCAAATTTTTCTGCGAAAATGTTTCTCCATTTTCCACCGTATTGTCTGAATTGGTTGTAAGTCTTGAATTTTCGTCCGTTATTCCGCTTAACCCACTTATACCTATGCCTCTCAGGCTTTTAGACATATTCCAGAACTTCCTATCTTTGTTCTTAAACCCCTTGTTTAGTTCCTCTACAACTTTTTTTCATAAACTCATATTCGCATTTTTTACCGTCTGATTCACTTGTTTATTTAATTATTCATATCTTATTTTATCTTCCACATTTCTTGTTTTCCAGTACCTCTTACAGGCTGCCTTCTTTTGCTTAACTATATTCCTTACTTCATTGCTCCACCATCTCTTGTGTCCTTAGTAGACTTTCCACTCTGTTTACATATTTATTTTTTATTTCTTTATCCTTTGGTCGACCTGTGTTGAATAAACAGTATAATCTTTCCTTTCTTCTTGAGACTACATCTTCTTCTATTTTTGCTATCACCAATCTATGTTTTGTGTTTAGTTCTGCTTCTTTTTGTATTGTAACTTCTTCTACGTTTCTTTCCATCTCCTGAGTATATATAATAGATAACGCTTTTGGCATTTCTCTCTTCGGCAATAGATGTGTAACTGTCCTCTATTGGTACATACCAAAAGGGATTTCCAATTTTGACGTTTATAATACAAAGTGTTAATCTTTTTTTTCCATTTCTATGTAATTCGTTTTCGCCATAACTTCCTATATATCCCATAGTGTTTTCTCATTGTCTCTTGGTCTGTGCCCTCTGCTATATTTGTATAACTGTAACTTTTTCCGTCAATTCAAAAGTAATCGGCATTACTCTAGACGATATGTTTTATACTTCATGATTCTTTCGTTTAAATCTTCAGTAATTATTACATCCACCCTATCTTTTGCACTATTCCCTGATTCGACTCCCGAGTAATATAGTTAGTGCTTCCCTAACCTTTTGGCTCCCTACTCTATTATCTTCGTTTCGCTTATACCTAAGAGGGATATTTCGTATTATTCTAGTTCTTCGAATATTTCCCTGTTACATTCCATGTTGCGATAATCCATTTTTTATTATACATTGTGTTATTTGGTGTATTCTTTTCGTTATCCTGGTTTGTTTGCCGGGTCAATATCCTTGTGTTTCTCTGTTCAATGGGGAATATTAGTTGTTTGGAGAATGTCTGAGTTCTTCTGTCTCGATCTTCTTCAGTTGATGTCCTTTCACTAATCGTTCTCCCCTTATTTTAGGTGTATCAAACCGTCTCTTACAATAGTCGTGACTTTTTGGCTTTCCTATGTCCTCTAGGGTATATTATCAATCTGCTAGTTCTTAATATTGCTTTTTTGTCTTGGGTTCTTGCTTCTTTCATATGCTTTATTGGTTGTTTTCTCTGTATCTGAATATCCTTCGTATAGTCCTCACTGATTCTCCTTGGGGTATTTTTTTGATTACTGGTTGCCTTAAGTACTTCATATTTCATATTTCTATTTAATGATTCTCTTAGTATTGGTCTAGTTTTATTATTCTCTTTTCTTTCTATTCGTTTAATCTCCATTATATCCTCCTTTGGTTTAATTTCCACTCCTATTTTCTTTATTACTTTTGTTATCTTTTCTTGTTGGTTATCTTCGCTCTCATCTTCCATTTCTTCTACACCAAAGATTGCAAAATTTTTTCTTCTTATTTCCCTTTCTAATAATTCTATTTTCTTTCCTTGGACAACAATTATTTCTTTCATCTGTCCATTTTCTCTCGTCCTTTCCTAAAACAGTTTTTATCAATTACGATGATTGTCATGAGTACGCAGTATCGAATATGAAAGTAATTGGTGCAATTAACTCTTTCTACACAGCACCAAGTCAAGATTATAATCAAATGTGACGAGACAGATATATTGATAATTTTATTAGGCGACATGCATAAATTAAAAGGTAATCTGCAAATCAATCTACTTTTTGACGTTTCCATTTCTGCTATATTTATTGATGTTAGTAAATTGTTTGAAGATTTATGGTAAAAGTTATGTCAAGCACTTCCGACATTGCACGCAGTCACGGGTTGCGATTATAACACATCATTTTTCAAGAAAGCAAAATTCGAACCATATAAATTATTATGTAAATCTGAAATATATCAAGAGGCATTTGGTAATATGGTACTGGACTCAGTTGATCACACGATAATTTTTGCTGTGATACAAAAATTTGTATGTGCTATGTACTAACAGCCAAAAAGTATCATTGATGTAGATTCAACTCTACATGCAATGTTTAAAGCAAAATTTGATTTTCAAACCATTTTTTGTCACTTTGCTCGCAAACATGTATTCGTCTATGGTGCTTCCATGTGAAAGGGAATTGTGGTAACACTTTTTACGCACGCATTATATAGCGTCAGTCTGGGACAATGTCTATCGTCATTGGTCTGGGGCAACGCAGAACAAAAATTCCAACAGAGATGAAACCAGATGAATGTGGATGGACGAAAGACGATTTCAGTTACGATATTTTCTGGTTTGAAGGTTTACAATGGCCAAAACGCATATAAGATGTCATCAAACAAGAAGTCGTTGAAAAAATAGGTGGGGTACATTTAAATCATTTACGAGGTTTCAAATTTTGTAATATAATTTATAATTAATGCAGTATTTCATTTTAGATGATGAAATTTTCGAACCCCAGATGACTTTACAACGGAAGAATATACAGCAGAGAGTGATAACGAGAAAGCGATGATTGTTGCTCTAACGAGGAAGATTGCGACAATGATGAGGGACTTGCAAAAACACTGATTTTCAATTCTCGTTCACAGTAGCAATTAAATGGGCCACTGATACCAGCCTACTCAAAAGACGCATGTATGGCATCAGCGCTTTTAGTTTGTTGTGTATTCTATCTCACTTAGCACTTGAACTGATTGCAATATCTTTGTTTTACTTATTATAAGTCAGACCCGCGATAATATTTTTCCATACCTGTATATATATATATATATATATATATATATATATATATATATATATATATATATATATATATATATATATATATATATATATATATATACAGGTGACTGGTAACATGTATTTAACTGAAAGTGCTAATAGAGGACCCCAAACTGAACAATGTTTCTTAGTAAACTAACAGGCGAAACCCAATAATAACTAAACTACAGTATTTTAAAAATGATTGCCCACTTGTGGAAAACCACTGGTACTAGTTTACAATTTTAATTAAAAGACAATTTTTCGATAAATCAGAGTGCATCAGCGATTGCCTCTTGTGTTACAATCTGACATGTCAATGTCATATTGGTTGTTGTTTTGTTGACATCTATCAAGTGAGTGACTTGTCCACCTACTGTACGTAAATAAATTTTGAATTTCACAACATTAGAATGGAAAGATATCATTATACCAATGAACAGTATTGTGACATGTTAATCACTTATGGTATGGCATTTTTAAAGTTCGCCAAGCATCCACTGCGACACTCTTAGCTCCCGTGAAATTTCTCGAGCACTTAATGAAGGTGTGTCATTTATCATATCCAAAATGTCTTCTTCTATACGTGCACCATGGCGATGTAGTCTACCACCATCACGCCCTTGTTTGGGTGCCAAAAACTCTTATCTTTTAATTAAAATTGTGAACTTGTACCAGTGGTATTCCATAAGTGGGCATTCATTTTTAAAATACTGTAGTTTAGTTATTATTGGGTTTCCCCTGTTAGTTTACTAAGAAAAGTTGTTCACTTTAGGTTCCTCTATTATCACTTTCAGTTAACTGCATAAGTTACCAGTCACCTTGTATATATATTGAAATGTCTAAATATATTAAAAATAAATATAATTTAATAATTCTTTCTTATTATAATCAAATTATACTGCACCGAACTAGCTCAAATTATCTCATATAGGGGATAGAGTTCAACAGCTTTTACGCTCATTGTTGACAAATAAAATAAACATAATTTAACCTTTGATGTAAATTTGATTGCATTTAAATGTAATCGTGAAATCATGAAAATTTTTACTTTTAATATAAGAATGTTCCTTGTGAAATAATTTGCAAATTATAATAATTGGATGGTATATGAAACAGATCTTAATTAAACCTGCACAATAACGTATGCGTAGCGTCCTAAATGAATTAAAATGAAGCCTGTCAAAAATGTCAATAAAAGATCTTAAATATGTGAGTTCGATTATGTTTTGTTTATAGTTAAAATTGAAAAGTTGATAATAAGACTGGTTGATTTACGTTACAGATATTTATACCATGGTCGCACAAACATTTACACATATAATCAATAAACACATAAATACAGGAAATCGAACGAATAATCAAAACGATTTAATGGGTTATGATAAAAAAATTTCACTCACATGTGTATCTGCATATTCCCAAAGATGTTTTGATTTGGCTGGTTCCAAATTCCATGTAGCCGATGATACTGGTCTGTTGTTCATAGTGGTACTGCATACATTTCCATACTTCATCCAAGTACACTTTGTTGAAGAACGACTTTTCTTCGGTAATTGTAATCTTACCTAAAATTGCTTATATAGTTTCAATTAAGCACTGTGTTTTAAATCGTATATTATTTATATGTTGTTTTAGATGTTTACAAAATTTTTCGATTTTAAAATTATATTTTATGTTCATATAAATTTTAATTAACTTCACTTTTGTTTTAGATCCCGTTATATAACTAATATAACTGTAGTTATATTACTACAATATAATATAACTCTAGTTATAACTGTCTTTAACATCAATACTGTTTACTTTCACTGTATAGTCTAAAACTTTGTCAATTCAGAAATTCATATTGTTTAACACACTTATGCAGATTTTGTACACCAAAAGTATTTCTATGTTAAATATCCCGATGTAGAAATGTTGTTCATGTTCTAATTAATGTTTACAACGTACTACCACTTCTCCTGTACTTTTTTTACACTTTGTCTGTGAATTATAACTAAACCGTGTCCGTATCATAACCCTTTCTTAAAGTTTATATATTTCCTGCATTGTAACTAACTCGAAACATGTTCTAAATATTATTATAAACCTGCTTCATGTGGTAAATATCTGTAAGGTTTCTAAATTGCATAAATAATTTGAATAAACTGTAAATTTATTGAAATTTGTTCTACGAACTTAATCGTACTCACAACTATCACTCCTTCTGGCCTTCCTCACATGTTCCTTATATAGCCCATTGCTCTTTATGAATAAAAAAACTTGTGCAAATTCCACCAAGCCTGTTTCGTTAAATCAAAACCATTTCTCTCACTCGTCTACTACTTTACTTATTAAAACGCAGTGTATCCGTTTTCGTCTATCTAAATTTGCCCACTATAAAGAATATAACTTATTTACTCTTGTCCCTGTATTAATCTTAATCTCTAATCATCTCAATATATATATATATATATATATATATATATATATATATATATATATATATATATATATGCACAGGTATTAGTGTGTGGACGGCAAATAACTTAAAAAGTATTAGAGATAGAGAAAAACTTTCTTCACAAACATTGTACAGTTTTTAGAGATGCACAATCGGAAAATATTAGTAAGTTTGGTCATCCAAAATCGTGTGACATACCAAACATAATTTTTTTAATACGGCTTTTACATGATTATAAAAATATACGGTTGTTATGCATTATATCGACTGGTTTAATAGATATGACCATTTTTTATTGCAATTAAAGGTATATTTAGTTAATTACAATTTCAACAATTGAAAATAAACAATAGTTCTGATTATGCAACAAAATAGTACATATGCTCTATTTTTCAAAATTGCTTTCAAATTTTGAGATATCTTTATTGTTTTATACAGGGTGAACAAGAATATCTATTTTAAAATTTCTCAATTTTTTCAAATTATATTATTGCATATTTGGAATAAGCTATCTTTCGTGATTCTAGAAATGTATGCATTTGATAACTTATACCGTAGGAACCAGAAGTTATGTCATTATTTTATGGAAATTGCGGTAAGTTGAATATTAATATATTTTAAATTGTTTCAAGTTTTAATTTTGTATACTGTAAAAAACAAACAATTAAAATATTTCTTAAATAAAGTTAAATAAAAGAAATTTGCGTATAAATTTAAAAAAACATTCTAAAATAAATTTTGTTACAAAAAATTAATGAATAATTAACTAATCAAATTGTACTAATAAAAAAGTTTAAAAAATCAAAATTAGGGATTAAACTCTGAATAATGTTCAAAATTTTCGTTGTAGAAACATGTTTACTTTAAAAATTTTATTAAATCAAGGGTTTCTTTGTAAAATTTTTTCTATATAAAAAAATTTGAATTTCTGATAGTTTATCCCTCCTCACCTTTAAAATTTTATTAGCCATTTTAACTTTTACAAAATAAAATATCTTGGAAACATATTTCAATATTACCAACTGTAAAAAAAAATTATCTTAAAAATGAAAGAAATTTAAATTATTTAAAAAAATATAATAATTATAATCTAAAATTCCAAATATTAAAATTTATGCTGGTTATCTTATCATAATATGGGTTTTAAATAATAAAAATTATTTTTTTACATTCCATTTTTTAAATTTTCAAAACATTACTTTTTGTAAAATTAATTACAATTCTTTATCCATCAAAATTATTTTTTTGTTAACAATCCAAAATTGGTAATTGTATATTATCTTTTTTTAAATTTTCTTTAATTTAAAATTCAATCAGTACTTTGGACATTTTAAATTTCTTATTATTTAAATTTTAACAAATAGTTTTTTTTTCATTTAAAAAATTCAATTTTACAATATTTTAAATAAAACATAAAATTTTTCCCATTTTATTATATTCTGCATTTTTGTATTCACATTTTTATTTATTGTTCTATTTAATAAACTATTTATAAAAATGGTATTTTCATTTTTACAAATTAATTTTTTTGTGGCATATATTTTTATTTTAGTGTTTTAACAAACTTAAGATACCAAAATATTAAAAATCTAAATATCTTTGGAAAAGCGGTAGATAAAATTTGCGGTTTTGACAAGATAAACTGTCGTTGTATTCCCTTTTATTGTATTAATAAAAAACATATCCTTCCATTTAAAATTTACTACAAAAATCTATAAAAAAGTAAACGCGTGGCATGGCGCCCTATAGCGGCCAGAACAAGCTACACAGTTATTAGTTCTATACATTATTGCAATTCACAAGTTATGTTCTTTCCAATGAGCTCTCGTTTGTCAAAATCGTTTAAATATTGAGGAAGTTACAGACATTTTTCTATGGATTAAAATATTCTTCCCCCACCACTTACCCATTGGAGATATGGAAAAATGAGCATAATGAAATTTGTACAGCAAAGCGAGTGCTTTCGCACGGTGATACCTTTTACTAACCTTAATAAGGCAAAAATTGATAAAAAAATGCGAATTTCTTTTTATGAGACAATTAGCACCATCTAGCGACAAACTACGTATTCGAAAATAATTTTAACCGTATCTTTGTAGCCGATTTTTTTATAAATATTTTTTTCCCAACATTGTCAGCCGTACGGTTGCGGAGATATCGCCGCGTGCCTCGCTTATTTGGCCACCCGATACACTGTACAATACATCTAAATGCTTTATGGGTGGTCTGTGCATAGAACTAGCATGGCTATTTTGTTTTAATTAATTTTTGATTTTACTAAAAAGATTATACTAAATTCAAAAACTGTTTAGCCTTGCCGTTCTCCGATTTAAATTTAAATTACACATTTACTTTAAATTCCTTTTATTATATTACATGGAATAAAACAAATTACTAATTTATTTATGCTACGTTCTTACTCTAAATGAATATTAATTCCAGATATCAAGCCTAGTTTGACTTATTTAAATTTGACATTTGCTTTTAGATCTTTTATCCATTATGTTCTATTGAATACACCGTACCATTAATTTTCTTTGTACTATACTTTTATTTCAACAAATATTAATTTAAATAATTACTTTTCTTTGGGACTTACATCAGAGTGTTGGTTAAATAAAAGCTGTGCTACTGTTTTGTTATGTCAATTACTTTTACATGTACATCTTGTGTATGTGTAACTTTCTTTTTCAGGAAACTTGTCTCGTCTCTTTCCGTGTTATAAGTTACCTTTCCTATTTTGAGTTTGGAGGAAAGGGCTCCTTTTGTGAGTATTAAGTTAAAAACTCGTGCTGTGGAAATTTATCTTTAGTTCCACATATACCTATTTCTTTTCCTCCTCTTTCTGTGTTCCCCACGCATCCAAATGCTCTCTAGCTGTTAGCCGTGGTGCCTCTCTCACTCACACCTTCCTTTTCCTTTCCTTTTTTTACACACAAATTGTTTGAGATTGAATTAATAGAAACTTCGTCTTTACTGAAACAGATAATAGATTATTGTAGCTGATAGTGAGCATCCTCCCAAATTCCAAGAAAATTTGATTAAGTTTAGAAAGTAGTGATTACGCTATTATTTAATTATACAATTGGAAATATGACTCACTTAATGGGGGATGCATTATGATGCAGTTACCATATTTGTTATTTCAAAAAAAGTACTTTAAGATGCTCAGTTATTTTCCAGTTAAAATTAATGTAAAGTACCTTTATAATTATTTCATATTAATAATAACATCAGCATTCGGAAATAACCACATCTAAAATAAATGTGCCAATACTTTCACGCCTTTCAATTGTTCCATAATTAATCTAAAATTTTTAACACACCGAAATCCCAACCGAACTATGGGTTGTCTGATATTCAGGCTTAAGTAGAATTTTAAAGAGTCGTCTTTTGTTTGCCGTTTTCCTGAACTAGCCCGGTTTGCTACTGATTTCCGTTTGCCGCTTTCATGCAAAAAAAACAACATTATATCACTAATAACATGATTTATTACTCTCTGATATCCTGGGACTTATTTTAATGATATGCGCAGGGAACATAGTGGCAGCAAGTTAATACACTTAGCAATATAATAAGAGAAGGGACGTTTAAAGGTTTCTAATTTATGTTGCGGAATAGTTACTAAGTTCTTCCTTCTAATGTTAATATTGTGCACATCAGTTCTAAGTTGACTCTTGTTATACAAATATGGAGGATTATTATTAGGTAATATATTATAGTATGCGCAAGCTGAGTGAAAATTGCGCCGTTTGGCCAATGAGATCCAACCCGTTTTGGAAACATACTGAGAAATATGATGGCATTTACGAATACCGTAAATAAATCTAAGGTAGGAATTTTGAACTAATTGTACCCATTTTGTATCTGTAGAGTCTATACATTTCTGGTAAACAACATCGCAATAATTAAAATGCGATGGAAGCTTTTTAATCCGAGTTAGTGAACAGAAACTTAAGGGTAGACTAAACTTTTTGCAAAGTTTTGTTAACATCCATTTTGAACCTTAAATCAGAGACCAGATTTTTGGTAAAATTTTGAATAGATAAAATTTTGTCCCCAATATAAAAGTTAACGTTGCTTTGAATTTGTTTACGCAATGCTCGATGACCTGTTACCTGTTAATGTATAAACTGGAAGTAGAACAGGATAGCAGGTAAAATTGGGGTTTTTTCAACTGTTCAGTGGTTGGAGGCGGGTAAGGTGTTACTTAATTTTGCGCACAACAGAATGGCTTGCCATAAATAAGTCACAGTAGGGGTTGGGGTTGACGTAAAACCGGAAAGGGCGCCAGAGTATTAGAAATTACACAATCGGGGTTGAAACGCCTGACTACGAAGGTTCACAGCTCGTCTAAATACCCATATTCTCGCTTACCTTTGAACGTAATCACAGGCGGTCCTAGGACCTGCAAATCTTCGGTATACCTGTAAGACTACAAAAGTATCGCGCATTTATCCTAAATAATTACGTGCCACAAAATCAGTCACTAACCCGATTACAAAAATACCAATACAGTGATACTTTTGTGCGCGTAATAGAATGCTAGATAGGATTGGTTTATCTCAATATGAAACGTAATTCTCTAATTATCTGTACAAAGCATCCTACCACATCCGTAATAAATATCATGTGGTTTTTAATTTCGACAAGGCGCCTACTGCTATTGGACCTCATCTTCGCTAAAATGCTTATGTATTTGATACACTAAGAGTTTTTTAATAATTATCTATTTTTAAAGATGGGGCAATTAATTAGAATTATGAAAAACTTATTTATTTGCCCTACACATTTGCGAATCTAATGATTTTTATTGTGTAACAATAGAAATCTTTGTAGTTTTTGTGTAACAGAATTCCAGTATAGTTGAAATTGTGAGAGAATTCCGTTATCAGATTGGCGCTTTTACTCAAGCACTACGGTCGAACATGCAACTTTTTCTTTTTTACAAATGTTACATGACGAAAACGGAAAGACGTTTGTTGTTGCTCCAGTGGGTAAAACCTACACTGTAAGTTAAAACGTACGTTCAATTTAAGTACAAGCGTTAGAAGAAGATACAGATAAATGTGTATCGGCATATCTTTACATAAATGGCGAATATCGACTTAAAATGGTTGACACAGCGGTACTTCAAATTTTTTTACTGAGGTCGTTTTTAAAAAGTTACACACTTAACTAAATTATAGTTATTAATGACACTAGTTCGATATGAACGTCATAATGAAACGAGTGTAAAGTTAAACCACGAGGCGTCAGCCGAGTGGTTTATTTACACAAGTTTCACTACAAAGTTCATATCGAACGTGTATCATTCAAAATTTAATCTACGCCAGTCCAAATAGATTTTCTTTGCATAGATTCGATTTGTTTACAATATCAGAAACGTTTTTGTAAATAAAAATTCAAAATTATTAAGTGCCCATATTAATCGATGTTATAGTAACCGCGCTTGTCGATTGTTGCAATTTTTACGTTGACAACGTCATTATTTGCGTTCAATTTTGTGCTTTACATGAGTTTCACGCACTGATGGACTGAATTTAACAAATTGTACAGACTTTATAATTAATGTTTACAATAAATAAAGTTGGTAAAGATTTAATAATGAAATAAAAGTTTCTTTTTGCCTGTTTTTTATTTTAAAATTTGCGTATTATGAGTTCATAATGGCACTGGGTGCTATTATGAAGGCCATAATGACACCTAAATGAAGATGATAAATATGTCATAATGACACTGGCGTAGATTAAATTGAATAAAGAAATGCATTATGACGATATAAACAATTAAGTTCCTAAAAGTCGCTTATCTGAAACGACCATTTAAAATGGAGGTCGGCGTCATCTTGCTTGAAAATAAACGCCAAGCTGTTCACTGTATCATATGTGAGACACCCTAAAGTATATAGTTTTTAGGATCGAAATCACGCACAGCGTTTGTTTGGTTGGGGATTCCGCTCAGTTTGTTGATGTATCTCTGGTGCGTTAGCACGTGTTTAGTTCTGCTGCTGAATTTTATATTTTTTGCTATCTTTTATTAGATTATAACTTTGTAAATGTGTCAGTACAAAAATAAAGGTAAGGTATATCAAAATAAAACTTACTACATGCATAAATATTTTTGTTTTCCTAAAATTACACGATAAATTTTGTTGTCTCAAATCTGATACATAGAGTTTTCTGGGTTGTAAGAAATGAACAGCTGCTAATTTTTAGAATAGTGATGATAATTTCGACCTGAGCGAGTCTGAAGAAAACAATAATGGAATAATGTTAGCCGATAGATTAGTTGACGACCAATGCCACCTAGACATAGATCTGTTGAATTCGAGGATGGTGTTGTTGTTACCACGAAAGATGTAAATGCTACAATCAATTTGCAAGCTGGAACAACCACAAATAAAAATTGTGTCATTCCTCAACCTGGATCTTTAGGTGAGTCTCGATTTACTACCCAGACATCATGGAAGAAAAAAAAAAAAATGAACGACACTGCTGATACTTTTTCTGGAAATGGTATGCTGCCAACTAATATCTTAGAGTTGTCAGCGTCCTATGCATTTTTCAAGTACTTCTTTGGTGATGACTTTATAGACAGAACTGCTTCTGAATGTGACACTTATGCGGTACAGAAAAATCCAAATAAACCTGCCGGGCCAACCAATATAGATATAAATCAATATCTTGGAATTTATGTTTATATGTCCATAGTACACATGCCTAACTGCCGCAGCTATTGGGGTAATTCGTTGTCACTTCCTCAAATAAAAAATGTCATGAGTAAAAAAATATTTAAATTTATAAGAAAATCCATACATTTTAATGACAACACAAATTTAGATACAAATGATGCTAACTATGGTCGTCTGCATAAATTACGACCAGTAATTGATCATTTAAATTTAAAATTCGGAAGTATTCCACTGGAAGCTACCGTGAGACGTAATCGTTTACCAAACTGTAAGCTGTCATCAGAAGAAAAGATACAGAAATTGAATCAAGGTTTTTCGGTTGAATTTGTCTGTGACTTTGAAGGCGTAGACGTATCATCAGTTGCTTGGAAGGATAATAAGAGATCTTTCAAAATGAAAAATTGAAAGGTAAGATAGGAAAGCTAAGCACAGGATAAATATTGATTGTCAAAATTTGGGAGGCGTTGACCTCATGGATAGCCTTATTGGACGCTACCATATCAAACTAAAATCAAAAAAGTGGTATATACGATTATTCTATCACCTTCTTGAGATGACGTCAGTGCCTGACTCCTTTATAAGTATTCACTTATGCAGAAAGGGCAACAAAAATACATGAAACTGGCTGACGTCAGGGCTGAAGTTACCTATTGTTTATGCAACCTAGGAATTCAACGTTTATCAGACAATGGGATCTTGAAAAAGAAATGGTGAAGAAAAAGAAAAGATCAGCAACAACTGCATATATTCCTCCAAAAGATGTAAGATTAGATGGCCAGTCACATTGGCCTATGTACACCCAAGAACGGCAAAGATGCAAATTCTCCAAATGTTCGTCATTTTGTTACATAAAGTGTTCTAAATGTGGACTTCACTTCTGGCTAAACAAGAATAACCGTTTTCACAAATTTCATACATGTTAATTTTTCTGGTTACTTTTCCGCTACTTTGATACAACGACTTTTTAATTAAAAATTAACAAAGATCTGTCTTAGAATGTTTATTTGGACCCTTACACATCCATTAATATTTTTTTAAGGTTATAGAAAAAATTGTGTATCATAGGGTTAATTCGAAACATTCAACAAGCCGCTTAATTTCCAAATTATTATATTTTTTACAAATTGACAATTATCATTTTCAGTTATTTTTATAACTTTTAACTATAATTGTACACAAAAAAAAAGAATTCCAGTTTAGAAAATTGAAATTCGAAAATTGTTTGTTTCGAAAAGCGTTTTAAATCTCAACTTTACCTAAAAAAGATGAACTCTACTTCACAAAATTCAAAAACTGAAATTTATTCATAAAATTTATTCTCAGATTACCTTCATTGTAACAGCCCATTTTGAGTTGTATTATAATTTACAGTAATTTAGGTCTTTCATTCATTCAGTTGTAAATATAAGAAAAAATTTTAATTATTTTTGCATTATATCTACGAGGTAGGCAACTTAATTTGTATTTTGGTGTAACTTAAGTGCATATATTCATAAAGATCTATACTTCCACCTCTTTAAATTATTTTTCTGCTCAATACGTTCACGCAACGCGTCATCGTTGATTTAATTCTTTACGCAAATCTCTTCGCGCACAACTACATCGTTTGATATTCTAGGTGTCCATTTTAGTACTTAATGAACCTTATGTTGAGTAGGAAGCCATATTTTTGGGGTTTCCACCAAAGTTTTGTCAAAGTGCCATTGATTTGATGGTAAGATAAATTAACTCGTAATACTAAAAAATTAAAACATTTGCTCTTTTCAGGCACTTTTGCTTTCTTTTCTTTTATTTTTACTTTGATTTACACTTTAATTACATTTTAAGCACGCATTTAATTTTACTGTTGCGTACGCTTTCATTTTATGATTGCAATTTTTATTTGAAAATATCAAGAACATGCATTAAACGGATTATTCAATTTCAAGAAGACAAATTTATAAGAAATAAAATTCCAGTTAGGGTGTGGTTGACGACATAAAAGCATTGTTATTGCATTATATTGACACAAGGATTACTTCACCTTGGTTTGCCATTCTGCATTATTTTTTATAATACCAGGGGTTCTCAAGAAGACGTATTATATTTAGTAACAGGTTAATGATTATTAGTATAAGATTAGAATTTTAAGATAATTTTATATAACCCTAATTCAACTGTTAACAAACATAGTCTGTATATTTATTATTTTTTACATTTCGATAAAATTTTTATTAACAACCTCGGTTTAGTTATTCCGAGCATTATTAAAAATAACTTTTTATTAATGTTACATTGCAATTTTTTTATATTGATGTTCAGTGGAAGTAACCTAGCAGAATTTGTGGTAATTAAGCAAATCAAAAAATTCAATCGGCCCTACTTTAATCTTCCGACTGGGACAACGGCATTATTTGTGGTGAATGGTTTGTATCTCCCGTTAGTTTAACGATTTGTTTTTGGAGAACTTCTTACACTTATTTCTTTATTTAAAACACCATTTTATACGATAACCACTTCAACCACTTTTATTTATATCACACAATTGTTAATTTAATATCATTGAAAGCATTTGGAGAATTTTGTTACACGCACAAAGGCATAGTCGTAGCAAAAGTAAAAGGTGTGCCGTAATGGCTAGTAAGAATAAGGCCGGAAGCTCAATCGGTCGGTTACGTACTTGGATGAGTGGGCGTATAGTTGGCGTAGGTACACAGAATCTAAAAGGGCACAACTTGATTGATTTTTATATCGCCAAGAAAAGAGCTACGACACATGAAAAGAGACGTTACAGTTAAAAAAATACGGTTGGACACGGTCCAAGAAGGGAATAGGTTCGGTTAAGGTATCGCTCCTGAACCGCAATAGTAGAGAAAACAATTATTGATAAAGTAACACAAATCGGGTTAATCGTTGTAGATATAATCGGTATTGATAATGATAAACCCCAAAACGTAATTCTATTACAAACAGTTAACATAAACTCGCCGAAGGCATACTAGTGTGAATATCCCAACGTAGTGGGTATAGCAAATAAATATTCAAACAACGGGTATCGTAAATCGGGATAGATATTATTCATCAAAATGACCCTCCGCAACTTGATAAAAAAATGTTACTAGTATCACGCTTACCTTCTACATAAAATAAAGAAAAATTTTAATACGATCAAAAATGCAGTATAATGCATTTTATACTGTGTAACATCCAGCGTTGAATCTAGAAACAAAACACAACCCAAAATAAAACCAAACCAAAATATTGAAACCGTAGTCATAGGAAGAGCGCTCCTTACAACGGGCGTCTCGGTTTTAAATCAACCGAATTATAACCTTATTGACATATAAATAACCAAAAATATATCATTGCATAAAAAGAATTTAAATCTGAAAATAATTAAAGAGCCATACAAAAAATTAAGTACAGGAAAATTTGCAAGCAACGCACATAAAAAATTAAGAAAATTCCAGCTGAAAGCTAAAATATTCACATTCATGAGTTACTAATAGCTTCCTTATTTATGATAACGTTTGTTAGAACGTAACAATTAAAGTTTAGATATTAATACATAGAAATATAAATGACAATCTTAAATACAGGGGCAACTGCACAGCTGTTCTGATTACAGCTGTTTCTAGTACAATTAGCATTCCCAAATCTTAATTAGTAAAATGTTCTCAGTAGAGTACTGAAGTGCGTTATAAAAAAAAATTACTGACATTAAGATTGTTCTCTAATGAAACAAAAATTTTTATTAAGTTAATTAATTACATTACAGTTATTACAATATTGTTTTCTAAACGAATATTAAAACTGATTGTTTTACCTGCATTGATTGCATTGAAATATGTTTAATATCCATCCGCTCGTTAAATTGTTGTATACTATACACCTTAATATTTATAAAGAAACTTGTTGGTGCGTGTAACTTAGATGTATTTTATAGCTGTAATTAAAAATCTGTATAAGTAAATAAGATAAATAAAAGGTTAACAGCACACTTACCAGCTTTGTGTTGAAAGAACATTTTTGAGGGACTGATTCACGAGTGATAGTCACTGCTTTGTGTTACTCGTCTAACCAAACTAAAGCACTTTCTATGTTTTACGTTTATGAATAGTTGATGTAAAACTAGCTATTGATTTCCCCATAATTAATTTTTAGAGTGTAAATATACAAACAACCTAATTACCTTTATCACACTTACTGCAACTCGTATTTACATGTCCCTTAAAGCAGTTTGAACAAAATATTATATGTTGTCCATACATATATACGCACGAAAATTGTTTTTTATAAAAATCGTATTAAAAGTTCGGAATGTAATAATTACATGCTTTAAATTCCACAACAACAATATGTAGTTAGAAACCACTGTACATGTTTACTTTTAGCTAATTACTGTGTAATTATATAAACCTATTAATTTTAATAATCTACCAACGGAGTAACACAATTTTCTTAAAACGCTAAAGTCATAAATGTTATAACACGATTTTTAAAAACACACATGCTCAATTAAAAAGAAAGAAAAACAATAGGCTCATCTGATATTACGCAACTCTTACTTAAAAAAAGTAAGGTACTAAAAAATCTCTTTATCAGAATAGAATGGTTGGGTAACAGGCGTTAAACAATAATTTAATTATCTCGTCATTTACAATTAAACATGTGCTAAAAAAGTTTCTTACAAAATCAATCATTGATAAACTGTTTCATGTGCAATATAGAAACGTTAACGTATCAAGTCCACACACATCCGAATGGTAATTCTGCAGTATTGTTTTATTGTAACGGAACCATCTAGAATTCTCCTCTAGGAAACGTAAATGTTACCCTTGAGGTGCTCGTCCAAAGGAATCAAAATACTCTCCGTTACCATTATCATCAATGTAGATAGCGGTCCAATGCTGACCTGGTTTGTCTGTAGGATCCGTGTTTATAATAATTGCACACAGTCTAGGTGCGTGATTCGGTAGTTGATTAGAAGCACATACAAGCCGAAACACATTCTTCTTGTGGCTGGGGATCGATTTCAAACATTTCAACATTTGTACCGCATACATCTTTGGAATTGGTATGCGTCCAGTCTTGCAGTAGTAAGGCGTTTTTCAGTGCACACATAGACCCAGTGATCTTAAGGTTCAAACAGCTATATGCTTTTGCTTCCTTTTTCAATTGTTTAATCGACCGGCAACCAGTCTCCTCCAGGTTTACTATTCGTTTGTTAAGAAACCTTAAAAACTGTTGTTTTTCACTGCCTTAACGTGAATTTTGTTAAAGGGACGAACACTCTCATCAGCTCCTCACTGAAATTGTTGTAGTGTACACGACCCGACCACTATTTCAGCCCATGATAATTATCCTCCATAAATTTTATCTGTTGTGACATGGATCTTGATACAAAGTAACCTCGAGGTGGTTTTATTAGCATCAACGATAAACGACCATGATCTGTAACCACGGCAATTTTTTTCGGTATGAATTCGTTAACACCACTAAACCCTTGTACGTCCAAGTATGCGTCCATCTTCTTTCGGCTGCTGCTGTACACTGAAGATCGCAGATTAGAGCTACCACTTTTAACAGCTAAAATCCACAACGACGTTCCGATGTTTACCGATCTCGATCACGTTATCGAATTCTGCATACACAAAACAGTTAACGATTTCGGTGAGCGCTTCTTCAAACCCAACTACCAGCCGAAGGGAACTGCCTCTAACTAAGTCAGGTGTTAGGTCAAAGGCCATTAAACAGTAGCCGTTGGGGTAATCACTTCTCGACATATCGTTACATTCATTCAAAGAATGAATTCCCGTACCAGAGAATAAGGTGTGGTATGCTCTTAAATATAAACCATTAGCTGTAAAGTCTGGTTGTAAGGCCTTCGAAGGAATTTTCTGTCCGTCAATATATAACGACATGTAGTTAATATTGCAGTGATGAAAATTGAACGGGTTTGAGGGGTAATCGCCGTTGAAGGGTTTATTTGCTATAAAGCCTACGATGCATGGTTTAGGTAACTGACCCAGGAAAACATTATCCAATGATATTCGCTGTATGCCTGCAGGTATAGTTAACACTTTTACGTCGGTCCTTGGTATCTTGCGGCGGTTGTTTCTAAAGCTTTATCGTGCGTAATTAGAATAGTTGGATTGATTGGAATACGTCTCACCAGTGAACTAGCGTCTATAATTCGCGCCTTGTAAGTTGAAGCGAGTGCCGCCATTAGGCTAATGGTATCTCTTGATCGTACAAATTTAGCCTTTAACTCAACATCACTTATGAGAAACTTTTCTTTATTAAACAAATCCGAGTGTACGTGACCAATCATCTCTATCTGTTTCCCGACAGCCTCAAGTGCTTGACGTTTTGCGTTATTTGCGTTTCCCAGTGTATTCATCTGTCCAGCTGTATCATTGTGCCATAAGGTACATCCTAGATGGGAACTCTTGGGCTCCTTTCCATAATTTAGCAGCGTTTCGATATATGAACGGTAGGCGTAGGTGTTTTTTGGTTGTAACACCATCTTCTGATTTAAGTAAACCTCCTCCTGTGAGAAAAGCGAATGAATCCAATTGTTTACCGGTGCTATAACATTAGCGTCTGTAAGTGCTCTACCATCTTGCATTAGAACTTTAGCTGTGATGTACAACATGGTATTTGCGTTTCAGTGTATTCATCTGTCCAGCTGTATCATTGTGCCATAAGGTACATCCTAGATGTGAACTCTTGGGCTCCTTTCCATAATTTACGCGTTTCGATATTGAACGGTAGGCGTAGGTGTTTTTGGTTGTAACACCATCTTCTGATTTAGTAAACCTCCTCCTGTGAGAAAAGCGAATGAATCCAATTGTTTACCGGTGCTATAACATTAGCGTCTGTAAGTGCTCTACCATCTTGCATTAGAACTTTAGCTGTGATGTACAACATGGTATTTGCGTTTCCCAGTGTATTCATCTGTCCAGCTGTATCATTGTGCCATAAGGTACATCCTAGATGTGAACTCTTGGGCTCCTTTCCATAATTTAGCAGCGTTTCGATATATGAACGGTAGGCGTAGGTGTTTTTTGGTTGTAACACCATCTTCTGATTTAAGTAAACCTCCTCCTGTGAGAAAAGCGAATGAATCCAATTGTTTACCGGTGCTATAACATTAGCGTCTGTAAGTGCTCTACCATCTTGCATTAGAACTTTTGCTGTGATGTACAACATGGTCTGGCTTAAATCTATGTAATCGTTTCCATTTCCGGGGACTGCAAATTCTATTGGGGCGTCATCACTCAGAGCTGATGAAAATACGATTTCCCACAACCCGACGGGCCCGCAACTATCGCCGAAAAGTAGTGCTTAAACTGACCTTCCATCTTGAATCGCTAAACGATACTAACAGATACTCTACCAGAAACCTCGTTTAAATAGACTAAATAACATCTTTTTCAATCAGAGCGTTAGGCCCAGAAACAAAATGATCTACAAGATAATTACCAAAAATAGTTGTCACCCTACCCTAGCCCAAAGACCAACTCCAGGTCCAAGACCAACCCCAAGAGCAATCCCAGGTCTAGCCTCAGCCCCAAGACATAGCCCAAGTCCAAGACCAGCTCCAAGCTCCGAGACCAAACCCAAACTCAATGTCGAGATCTAAAATACGCCCCTCACGTGAGCAAGCAAAAAAAGGCCTACAATTATGCAATCGCTTCTGATAAAAAATGGTGTCTAATAAATTTTAAATTTTTGATGTATATAAATATGATACTAATTGCACACTTATTTTACATTGTAAACAATAACAAAAACGGTAATTAAAAAAATTAGTTAGTTAGTAGAACATATCGTTTATAAACCATTAAAACGAGAAAATGAATGTAATTATATGTGATTATTTTTAATCCGCGAACTGAACCTTACAAACGAGGAGTCCTTATTAGAATACAAACCCAGTGTATAAATAAATTCCCGTGTATGTAAAAAAGTCACAATCTGTAGATAGGAGTGTGATAATTTTAACAATCATGGCAATAAAATTTAAAAAAATACGCTAATAAAGTAATATGGGGAAAAACAGTCAATCTTGTCACTCACGTAATTATTACCTAATCAATCCTTTAAATGAGTTTTATATCATTCAAATATCTGATAAGCAAGCTCTAATAAACGCTAATAGTAAACACAGATTAAATAAACTATCTTTTACACCTAATGATTATTTGCGCGCCCTTATCAGAATACAGATTCAAGATCATCTTATAGGGTAACAGATTAGGATCGAGAATTTCCCCCGGGTTAAAAAATAATTAACTAGTTAATAAAAAATGATCAACAAAAAACGACTCCTACACGTAGGCATGAAAAAAATCAAAAAGTCCTTAATCAGGGTTTAAATTCCCATCAAGGGCTGAAAATGACCACAGAAAAGAAACCATAAAATAAGGGTGAAAAAACGCGTCCCACACGTGGGGCATCCTTGTGACGTCAAAATCCTAGATGGCGCATGGTGCCTCCCTTCTACTAACGAATTTATGTAAATTGTATATTAATATTTTATGTAGGTATTCGCGCTCATCAGAAATTGTTTTTTTATTGTTTAGGTACTTTTAGGAACTCAATTGTTTATATCGTGATAATCAATGTATTTATTCAATTTAGTTTAGTTAAGTTTGTAACGATATAAGTAAACAAAGTTTGAAGTACCGCTGTAAATTATTTTTGGGCCCCCTGAAACGTAAAATTGACGTTACATTCTTGTGAACGTCAAGTGTCACTTCATTTTTACCCACATTATTGTAAAAAACACCGCTACAGTGCGGTAAAATGGTCAGTAAATTGTAAGCTTTCAGAAACATAGAAAAAATATATGAAGTATAAAATAATAAAATATGTTTAAGGAAACTTTACACCTTTCCTGATGAAATAAATGTCCAAAACAACGTTATTTTTACATTTTTAGTTAAAATTGTAAGATACCGTCATCTCTCGATAAGTTAAACAGTGATGACGATAATTGATAGGACATTTTAGCAATTTATTAATGTTGGTTATGTTTATCGATATCACCAGTTGTTGAATTTACAAGAATATAATTTGACATTGTTTTATTCAATACTATTAATCGGAACATTGTTAAGGACAGTTCATTTGTTTGTTTAGGTTCTTTATCAAAAACGCAGTTATTGTAATTGTAAACATTTACATTAATAGTACAAAAAGATCTGCCATTTTCGCATATGTTGTCGGCTAAAAAATTTAATACTAGTCTCGTGCGTTAAGGATAGTGTTCCAGCTAATGAGAAACTCGCCCTGCGGGCTCGTTTCTCAAAAGAAGCTGTCGCACTGTAAAATCCACTATTAACGCACTCAACTATAAATAACTATTAAGTGGTTACTTTCCTTTTATGTAAAGCCATGCCGATGCACATTTGCATCTTCTTCTAACGCATGTACTTAAATTGAACCTACGTTTTAACGTACAGTCTAGGTTTTAGTTCACCACGTGCGGGGTTATACACAATATATTTCTTTCCGTCTTCGTCATATAACATGTGTAAAAAGACAAAGTTGCATGTTCGACAGTAGTGCTTGAATAAAAGCGCTAATCCGGTTTTGGAATTCTCTCATAATTTCAACTATAGTAGTGAGGTATTAAATATTTCATAATGTAATTATAGCAGACGTTTGAAAATCACTCCATTTATAAATTAAATTATTCGTATGAAAAAGAATGAGTATGAAATTGTCATCTATGTTTCAAGTGATTTTTTTTATTGTTCTAACAATTGGATAAAAAATTAATTAGACTAATGCTTTAATAATGGAAATAGCTGTAACAGATTAAAGTGCTGTACAATTATAATCCACGGTTATATGTCCTAGTCTTTAATTTTGAACTAAATTGAATTTTTTATAACTCTGAGTATTAAACATGATTAGATTTGATTGAGACGTTCTTTCGAATCTCGAAATGCATGGCTTATGTAAACGTCAAATTTCACCTCATTCCACAGTTCATGTTTCAATTGGATTTCAAGCAGTTCTTTTTGCTGATGAACCCCTTTCGATAGTGAACGATACGCTGACTTCGTGTACTAAGGCACGATCCAATTACAGAGGTCGTGATTCCTTTTCATTGTGTTTTAAGTGTGGAAGTCCTCATATTTCAAACATATGCCGTGCAGAATAATTAATACATTAAGTTGGTCGTATAATTTGAATGTGCGTGTGTGACTGAGGCACAAAATAATTGTTTGAGTGAACCTAAAAAATATCTAATCAAACGTTAAGTTTGGAGAATGTATGCTGAGTAGATTTACTTCTGGCTGTTAATTATTAGAGCGTTAATTTAAATGTATGTCTGGCAGTTTTTTTATGAAAATATAATTTGAAAGATTCATAGCTTCCAACGTAGGGATATTTAGACTTGATGAACCCTATATCCTCCAAATCCTATTCAACGTGAAAAATTTATTAGCTAAATATGAGTGTGAGTAGGCCATTTGCATTTTTTATTGCAGTGTTTTAGGTTTGAAATAAAGAGACGACACTGTTCTATTATCTCGTTAATGTAGTGCTTCGAAAAAATATTTAATGACTTTCTGTCAACTAAATACCAATACCGTAAAATATGGTATAGTTAATTAATCTTCCATCCTGATTAGGATTTTATTGACAAAGATTTGCTTTCACGATATTTATCAGGCACAGGAAAAATATTAACATTCAATGTACTCATTGAATATCGGACTGATTATTCACTTGAATAAATGAATAATGAAGCTCAATTTATGTTTATCTTATTGCCTCTGTATTGGTGTGCTATTTATTTTTATAAATTGGGGATTAATATCCATCATAAAAATCTGTTTCAATTGGATATTGTGTTGTGTTGACACTATTACATGATTTATGTTTATTTCTGTCCTAAATTTAACGAAAAATTCTGTAAAATAGCGTTTTAAATGATCACTACAGTTTTTACTTTTAAATTTGGTGTTTTAGAACGTTACTGTCATTTATAATTACTACTGTTCATATATGAAAATGTATGATTCTGAGCATGGTCCGTAAGGTGGATGGAAGAATACATTAAAAAGCATTTTTATAATTCATAACGGCCTAATGGAAAAAGTTGCTAAACGCACTATTAAGTATATTAAAAAGCATTTTGGATAAGTCCTTCGGATGACCCACAAGCCGAACAAAAAGTGTTTGTTTAAAAAAAATTATTTTGGGCCCAACGTTGAAGTTCTTCAGGTATGCCTACATATCAAGAGTATAAAAATTTGAGACCGTGGTGTTAGTTTTGGAGGTGCCCCGATCAATAAAATGATATTTAGGACTTAGTTTTTATTTTTAATATAAATAGCAAACAAACTAAAATAGTAATTCAAGTATTTAAGAACTGACAAAAGAATAAATCAATAAACTTTCAAAATACGAACACGTACAAAGAAAATTATTTAAATCTGAATTCAGAGTTGGTGTTTAACGATCAATGGGATAACTCACAAGAAATTAAGAGCAGAATCGAAAAAAGCAGAAGTGTGTTCATCAAAATGTCATCAATCTTTAAAAGCCGAGATCTAAAGATGAATACAAAAATAAGAATTTTACGCTGCTACGTGTTATCAGTACTGTTGTATGGAATGGAATCGTGGACAATGACGGAGGGCTACAACAAAAAAGATAGAAGCATATGAGATGTGGCTATACAGAAGGAGGTTACGGGTTTCATGGACGGAACATGTACCTAATACCGAGATCCTTAGAAGAATGAACAAAGAAAAAGAAATTCTAAACACGATAAAAACAATAAAACTTCAATATTTGGGACACATCATGAGGAATCAACACAGATACAATCTCCTGCAATGTATACTGCAGGGAAAGGTAATAGGAAAAAGAAGCGTTGGAAGAAGAAGAATTTCTTGGTTGAAAAATTTAAGAACATGGTTCTCCATGACAACAACGGAATTGATCCGAGCAGCTGTAAACAAGGTTAAACTAGCCAGTATTGTAGCCAACGTCTGGAACAGATAGGCACCTGAAGAAGAAGCTTAACGACTGCATAATGGATCTCGATTCCAGTCTAGATCTTATAAATCCCTCTCGTTCTTTTCCACAAACAAGGAACGCAGCTACTGTGAACAGTTTCACATACCTTTCAGTTCCTTGTGTGTGGCATGGAAAACTAGGCAAATCTATAAATTGCGCTGTAACTTCATTATTTAATATAAAGCTTTGCAAATCTGCATTCAGAGACGTGTTTTGAAATTGGAGGTTCCAGACGTGTCTACCCTACCATGTCACATAAAAAAAATGAATTAGTAATTAGAGCTTGACTGAGAACTCAGTCTATAAAGGTCAAGGGACCGCAGAGCACTTTGTTGACATGGGTGGTTTTGAAGTGTTGATAAACTGCAGATATATTACTCAAGAATACAATGCAATTGCCTCGGATCAACCTGGCTACAAGGGGCGGTCAAGGTCGAAACAGACAGACCCCGTTGCTGACGACCGTGCAAGGAATGAATGGCATGTCGGTGGAATGTTAGAGGCATGCATGGTAAAGAATTTGAAATTGCGAGTGTAATGTACGAAAGACACCTTGATATTCTGTGTGTATCGGAGACAAACCGCAAAGGAAAGGATGCTGTGGAGATGGAGAATGGCAACCTGGCACTATGGTCAGGGATTGAGACGGAAGTGCATGGCACAAAAGGAGCTGGGATGAGTGAAAGAGCGAAAACATGTGTTAAACAGTACGAATTGGTATCTCCCCGGGTAATATGGGTTAGAATGAAAGTGGAGTTTCGAAGATTTTTTCTTATTGCATGCTATGCACCGGTGAATGGAGAAAGAGACCAGGAAAGTTCGGAGACCAAAGCGACAATGAGAACGGTGAACACCTGCTGAACATCTGTCTGGAGAGAAGCCTGTTTGTATCCAATACGTGGTTTAAACATAAAAATGTGCATATGTATACATCGCAAAGATGTGAATCTGAATGTATGATAGACTTGATAGTGTATGATGAACGGCTTAGAAACCTGGTGAAAGATACAAAAGTAATGCGCGGAGTGGACTGTGGACCGGACCACATTTTGGTTGTATCGAGAGTGTTCAGGGCAAAAGTGGGTCTGGAGAAGGAATGCAAACGTAGTGTGAACGTCCTGAATTAGGGTTGACAAACTAGTAGATAATGGTGCGACAATGAAATACGCAGTTGCTGTGAGTAAAGAGTTGAATGTGAATGAAATAGTGTGTAACGAACAAATAAAAGACATTGACGTTAAAAGTGCATGGATAAGCTTGAAAAACTCTGTTGTCAATTGTGCCGTGCGAATATGTGGAAGAGCGACTGTAGGTAGACAGAAAAGATGTGCTTGGTGACATGAGTCGGTAAAAAAGGCCGTATGTAAGAAAAAGATGCGTACATGGCAATGATTGCTGCAAAAAATTAGACTGAGAAGAAGCGATTGTATGAGATGTACAGATTAAGAAACAAAGAAGCTAAGGAGGCAGTGAGAATAAGTAAAGAGGAAGTGATGCCCGTGGAAGGAGAAAAAATGGAGAATGATTTTGAGGGAAATGAAAAACTCTTTTGGAAAAGGGTCAAAAACACAAAACGTGACCAAAAACAGAACTCTGCAGGAGTGATGAGTGCTAGAACTGAAATAGTATGGGACGATTGTGATGTGAGGAAATGCTGACAAGAATATTTCGGAAAGCTGTACAGTAGTGAGGAAAGTAAGACTGAAGGGTTAAATAAGGAGAATATAGAAGAAATGATGAATGAAACTAAGAAGGATATTGGAATAAATGAGGTAGAGAAAACGGTAGGAAGGTTGAAAAACGGCAAGGTAGCAGGCGTAGATGAAATCACTGGTGAAATGCTCAAGTATGGTAGTGCAAAGCTTATACGAAGATTGTGTGAATAATTCAATCTATGCCTTAAGTGCGGAAAAGTGCCGAGTGATTGGCAGAGCGCGATCATTGTACCATCGTATAAGGTTAAGGGGAACAAGAGTGATTGTAAGAACTACAGAGGAATAAGCTTGCTCAGCGTGCTTGGTAAAGTATTTGGAAGAATACTGGTTGATAGAGTACGAGAAACTACACAAACTAAGATGTGGGATGTGCAAGGGGGCTTCATGTCAGGGAGAGGATATGTCGGTCAGATGGTTGCTCTCCAGCAGGTGATCGAAAGGTGTCTAAATGTAAAAATGAAGTTGTACTGTGCGTTTGTAGATCTGGAGAAAGCATATAACAGAGTGAATAGGGAGAAGCTGTGGGAAAAATTAAATGAATATGGCGTAAATAAAGGTCTAATAAATGGAATAAGGGCAATATACAACGGTAGTCCGGTATGTGTTAGAGTGAGATGAGGTGTGAATGAATACTTTAATATTGAGCAAGGAGTGAGCAAGGCTGTGTGATGTAACCGTGGTTGTTCAATATATATATATATATATATATATATATATATATATATATATATATATATATATATATATATATATATATATATATATATAATATATATATATATATATATATATATATATATATATATATATATATGGATAAATGTTAACAAGCATGTACCGATACAAATGGTGTAATTCAACTTCATGGCGTCACCCAAGGATCTAAAGCATTCTCTGGCGTCATAGGTAAAATATTGGAGACTACCCATACCTTACCTATCACAAAGTTTCAAAGCATGAAGCCAAACCCATTTCCCGATGAAGATGCATCCAAGGTTTAGCTGCTATTCAACCAGGGCCATTGGTCCATTCCAGGTGGCTGAAATATGCCAATAGAATCTTTCGCTTGTATGGGGCATCCACAGAACCTTCCGAAAATTTGTTACATTTAGTGGCGTATGTTATGAAGGTGTATGGTCCAATACGGTTTAACATAACAGCAATATATTTAGCTGTGACGGACCTCGTACACTTGTGGAAGCTAATTACGTATTCAGATATAGAGGTTTCCTAAGAAAACAGTGGATGCTGTTATCTAAAGGAGAATATGTTGCTTGCAATGTTATATGATGATAGAACTTACATTCGGAAATTAGCTTGCCGTAGGGCAGTTTCTGCCAGGAAAAATAAAAATAATTCCTCACTTGTTAGAAAATTTCGTATACCAGTAATAAATAAGGGTGTAACTGATTACACTGACATGATTTCTTGGGGAGATGACTATGGTATGGAACGCAAACTGCAACGTGTAGAAATCGATATCTGATTCAAACGTATCGACTTCCTAGTTTTCCATAATTACTGTTTTAAAAATTATTATTAAAGATTAATATTTAATGTTTTACTCGTTACTTGCCTTAATAGCGTAAATTTTCTGCATTTGCTATATTACGATTTTTTTTATTTTTACAAAATTTAAAATGGACAGGTTATTGCCATATATGGGTCTTTTACAACATTTCTATCGCTTTCTACACTCATTACTTGATGTCAACTGGTTGGTTTGGTTGATTAACTGAGCAGGTACCATAAATAAAGTACATTTTAATAACAAAAAATTCTGTTCTCAATAAATCAAAAATTGATTTGGTAACAATGTTTTAATTTGAAAATTTGTCGAAAAGATTCTTCCTGAGGTGTGCTGCTTTTCGAGCGGCCATTCTGTGAGAAGTGCAAGTATTTTTAGACAAAATTCCTTTTTCTGGTTTCTATCGATGTTATCAACACTTCTACAAGATAATTTTAGAATATAAAATATCTCTGTACCTTATAAGGCAAATTAGTTGGTTCAGATATATAAAAATGTTACTTTCACAAAAAGTGGTAAGCTATCTCGATTTCTTCAATTCCTTTGTAATTTCTTTGTAAATTTCTTTCAGTGTCAAGATATTATAAGAATTAAATTAACCATATTTTGTTAATAAACCACGCAGAGCTCGCTTTCAATCTAAAGAGGTAAAACAACGTTATAAAAGCCAAGTACAATTACTTACCTTATCTTATTTGTAGCTCCTTCGATTTCCCTAGATTTGTATAAGACCTTTTTTTGCGATCGCAATAAAAAGGTTATCTAAAACGACCTGTTTGATATCTACCGCCAGTTTATTAAATTTTTCCCTTTATGCGGATTGCCCGCAGCTATGATAACTCGCTTTAATTGATAAATAATTTAATAATTTAATTGATAAATTTTAACAAACGGTTTGTTGGTATCGCTTTTTATTTTTACTTGTAACATTTATATAGGTTTTAGCACAAAAGAATTTACGATACTAAATTTGAATATATATATATATATATATATATATATATATATATATATATATATATATATATATATATATATATATATATTAAACGTTGAATGAATCTTTACATAAATTTAAATAAACGAAAGACAAAACGTAGTTGCCATCAATTAAATTTACAAATATACAGGTGTTCGTTAAAGACGAAGTGCTATTAATTTTTCTTTCCTTCGTTATTAAGTTTTAGTATTGTTCCAAAGTTTAGTCTAGAAATTGTGTTCTTTAACAAGTTAACCGCTTAACTTGTTTGTTTTAAAAATATGTTATTGATGAACCTTTTCTTTGAGTAGGTTAAATAATATAGTTATATGGTGTAGGATCTAGTTTGTGATTGGAGTGTAACCAGCTGTTACTAACTTCTTTCTTTTGCTAGACTAATGGAACAAGGCCGACGCTGGACTTCTCTTTACCAGAGTAGGTATCCAAATAATATTTTCAAACAGAGTGAATCCGGCTTTTTGGAGGTAAAGTTAATCCAGCAATTTATTGAAAACTAGGTCATCTATTGAGTAGCACTAAAATCGGAGATTTTACGAAGCGTATAATCTTGCAGTTTTACTGCAAAGTGATGTTAAAATCAATTTATTATTAAATTTCATTCGTAAAATTGCATGCTCGATATGCAACTTCGTCTAGTCTGAAAAAGAATTAGTAAATTATTGTTTAGCAATATATAAGAATAACTTAAACTTAACTTAACTTACCTTCAGATTCCTTCGGCTAGCAAAGCTAACTACTCTTATTTATTTTCATTCACAATATTTCTCCATGCTTTCCTATCTTCGCATACCTAGCTTCTGCAAGATTCAGACATAGTCTCTGATATGCCTCTTTGTTTAAAACTCCTTATCTTTCTTTCCTTATCATAGATTTCTACTATTGTACACAGCCTTTCCTAAACTCACCCACATATATTTGTTTTGTTAATCTTGCTTGTTCATTCTATCAATGTGACCAAAGCAACGTAATGTACAACTTTTATATCTATCCATCATCGTCTTTTCCTCACCACACTCCGTCATTATGCATTCATTTTTTATCTTGTCCCTTCTCGTTTTACTACATGCGTTTCTCAGGAATCTCATACTCTCGGCATTTATTTTTCTTTCGTGCTATTTTTGACATACCCATGTCTCACTTCCATACAGTACTGACGTGACGAATACGCCATTATAGATTGCTCGTTTCGCAGCTAGGTTCAAGCTTTCATTTCTCATTATCGTTCACATACTCCCAATCACTTTCCTTCCAGCATTTACCCTTCGTTCAATCTCGCTCTCAATTGTACCATCTGCAGCAAACATTCTACCGAGATATACCAGCTCGTCCACTTGCTCCACAATTTCATCTTGCAGAGTAAATACTCTACTCTCCTTTCCACCTTCCCGATTGAACACCACAATCTTAGATTTTTTCACGTTTACCTTTAGGTCCATGCTCTCACAGACTGTATCAAACTTCCTCAGAGCGGTTTGCAGCTCATCCTCACTGTCACTTAATAAGACTGTGTCATCTGCATACACCAGAAGTCGTACATTTACGTCACCAACCATTACACCATTTGTATCGGTACATGCTTGTCTAAGACATTTATCCATATATATATATATATATATATATATATATATATATATATATATATATATATATATTCAAATTTAGTATCGTAAATTCTTTGTGCTAAAACCTATATAAATGTTACAAGTAAAAATAAAAGCGATACCAACAAACCGTTTGTTAAAATTTATCAATTAAATTATTAAATTATTTATCAATTAAAGCGAGTTATCATAGCTGCGCAATCCGCATAAAGGAAAAATTTAATAAACTGGCGATCGCAAAAAAGGTCTTATACAAATCTAGGGAAATCGAAGGAGCTACAAATAAGATAAGGTAAGTAATTGTACTTGGCTTTTATAACGTTGTTTTACCTCTTTAGATTGAAAGCGAGCTCTGCGTGGTTTATTAACAAAATATGGTTAATTTCATTCTTATAATATCTTGACACTGAAAGAAATTTTACAATTACAAAGGAATTGAAGAAATCGAGTTAGCTTACCACTTTTTGTGAAAGTAACATTTTTATATATCTGAACCAACTAATTGCCTTATAAGGTACAGAGATATTTTATATTCTAAAATTCTCTTGTAGAAGTGTTGATAACATCGATAGAAACCAGAAAACGGAAATTTTTTTAAAAATACTTGCACTTCTCACAAAATGGCCGCTCGAAAAGCAGCACACCTCAGGAAGAGTCTTTTCGACAAATTTTCAAATTAAAACATTGTTACCAAATCAATTTTTGATTTATTGAGAACAGAATTTTTTGTTATTAAAATGTACTTTATTTATGGTACCGCCCTCTAGTGGTAATCAACCAAACCAACCAGTTGACATCAAGTAATGAGTGTAGAAAGCGATAGAAATGTTGTAAAAGACCCATATATGGCAATAACCTGTCCATTTTAAACTTTGTAAAAATTAAAAAAATCGTAATATAGCAAATGCAGAAAATTTACGCTATTAAGGCAAGTAACGAGTAAAACATTAAATATTAATCTTTAATTTTCAATCCAAAGATAATTTTTAAAACAGTAATTATAGAAAATTAGGAAGTCGATACGTTTGAATCAGATATCGATTTCTGCACGTTGCAGTTTACGTCCCATACCATAGTCATCTCCCCAAGAAATCATGTCAGTGTAATCAGTTACTCCCATATTTACTACTGGTATACAAAATTTTCTAACAAGTGAGGAATTATTTCTATTTTTCCTGGCAGCAACTGCCCCACGGCAAGCTAATTTCCGAATGTAAGTTCTATTATCATATAACATTGCAAGCAACATATTCTCCTTTAGATAACAGTATCCACTGTTTTTCTTAGGAAACCTGGCGTATATCTGAGATACGTAATTAGCTTCCACAAGTGTACGAGGTCCGTCACAGCTAAATATATTGCTGTTATGTTAAACCATATTGGACCATACACCTTCATAATATACGCCACTAAATGTATCAAATTTTCGGAAGGCTCTGTGGATGCCCCATACAAGCGAAGGATTCTGTTGACACATTTCAGCCGCCTGGAATGGACCAATGGCCCGGTTGAATAGCAGCTAAACCTTGGATGCATCTTCATCGGGAAATGGGTTTGCCTTCATGAAGTTGAACCGAAAGCTCATTAACGTGTAGCATGCAAATAAACCAGTGGAGAGCACGATTTAGTTCACCTTCTACCAAACTTATTACTCCTACTCTCAAACCAGTGCTAAACACAGATCCATCGCATACAATTACTAGAAGTGCATCCGTTGGTGTTTTTTGGCAGTACAAAAGTTTAGTATTTAATTTTTTCATTTGACTGCAGGTTCAGAAGAAACAATAAAATGCCCCAAACAACCGTAATTGGGTTCTTGAATCATAAAAATGTGTTTCTCTTTGACGATGCTGGGATAATACTTGTTGCGTTTAGTTTTTTAGTTTTATCTTTCCTTCCATCCAATTATAACCCTTCCACCATCACCGAGTTGTTTTCTGGGTACTGTAATGTTTTCTGTGTTTTTCACGTTCTCTACGCACTTAATTTCGATCAATAAGTTGTCTTGAGTCTGTTTCGGTAACCAGCCCTAGATCTTGCATGAGAGCAGAGGAATAGATGCAGTTGTTTTGTCTCTTTTTTCTTGTACTCCTATGACTTTTCTTGTCTAATCTCTCTTTCTTGCTTTTTTGCAGTTGCCTTGTAGTTTTCTTGTCTATTGGGCCAATCATCAACTTGCGAGTATTTCCTGATCTGTTAAAAATTCTCGTTCAATAACTGGGACCTTCCTATCTTTGGAACAGCAACAGGAGTTGAAATTTTCGAATTTGCAGCAGGCTATATCAAAAACAGTTTACTCCCATGTGCATTTTAGATCTTCTAATTTGTACTTATAACCCTCAGCTTCTTGTCTACCTTTATACGGTTTTAAACCTTTCCTGTAGTGGATATCTTTTCAATGACTTTCTTATATGAAATTATAGGGATAGAGCTATTCTTCCAATAAATCTGCGACTTTTTTGAAATGAATGAAGCGGGTGGGTCTTTGTTTGCCATGATAACTGTGTATGGTTTCTAATCAACAGAAATTGTCGAATGAAAAAGCAGCTGTGTTAGCACCTACTAGAAATAATTTTAAAAAAACATTAGGAAAAAGCGTGTTAATCAAAAAGTCGTGTGATAGTCTTTATAATACAAACAGAATGCTACTGCATTCTTAATTTACCTGCATATACAATCACATTAGCTGATTTCTTTGTACACGCACTTAATACAAATATAATCACAAATTATAGGTAGGGCCAAAAAGAATTAAAATTTTTTTTTTGTGGTGGCGGAGACACTGTGACATTTGGCAACTTTTGCAACCTAGGCCATTACAAAAAAAATTTTGTTATAATTTTCGATCCACCCTAATAGTCAGTAGTCTATAATGCAATAAATACAGGGTGCACCATTTTAGCGACCTATATACCTTAGATAGACCTGACATTAACTTATTGCAGGCATAAGTTTTCGACATTGGTCCAGATTTACGAGAAAGTGCTATTTTTATAATATTGCAATAATTTAATATAGCGCGGGTCAAAACTCGCACGATATTCTCATTTTTTCAAATTAATTAATTACCCCGTATTTTTTTTGAAATAGTGAAAATACACTTCACGTTCTTAACCTAACCTTCACGCCATTCCCTTGCGGGGTAGGCAAAACAATCCCTGCGCCCCTTATTTATTTTCATTCACAACCTTTCTCCACGCATTCCTATCTCCGCATACCTCCCTAGCATCTGCAAGATTCATACATTGTCTCTGACATGCCCTTTTACTTTTAAAACTCCCTATATTTCTTTCTTTTTCTTAGTTTTGTTCACGTTTACCTTTAGGCCCATGCTCTCACAGACTGTATCAAACTTCCTCAGAGCAGTTTGTAGCTCATCCGCACTGTCACTTAATAAGACCGTGTCATCTACATACACCAGAAGTTGTACATTTACATCACCAACCATTACACCATTTGTATCGGTACATGCATGTCTAACACATTTATCCATGTATACATGGTATCATCTCGGTAACATCACACAGCCTTATCGCACTCCTTGCTCAATATTAAAGTATTCACTCACACCTCCTCTCACCCTAACACATGTCCGACTACCGTTATATACTGCCCTTATTCCGTTGATTAGACCTTTATTTACGCCATATTCATTTAATATTTCCCACAGCTTCCCCCTAATCACTCTGTCGTATGCTTTCTCCAGATCTACAAACGCACAGTGCAGCTTCCTTTTTGCACTTTTCGATCACCTCCTGGAGAGCAACCATCTGATCAACACATCCTCTCCTTGGTATGAAACCACCCTACATATCCCAAATCCTAGTTTGTGTAGTTTCTCGTACTCTATCAATCAGCATTCTTTCAAATACTTATTCCCCTGTAGTTCTTGCAATCACTATTGTTGTACAGTGGTACAATGATCGCTCACTTCCAATCCCTCGGCACTTTTCAGCACCTAAGTCATACATTGGATAATTCACAAAATCTTCGTATAAGCTTTGCACCTTCATAATTTGGCATCTCACCAGTGATTTCATCGACACCTGCTCTCTTGCCGTTTTTCAACTTTCCCACCGTTTTCTCTACCTCAATGATCCCAATATCCTTGTCAGCTTCATTTACCGTTCCTTCTACATTCTCCTCATTTAACCCTTCAGTCTTACTTTCCTCACTACTGTACAGCATTCCGAAACATTCTTGCCAGCATTTCCTCACTTCACAATCGTCCCATGCTATTTCGTTGCTCACATTCATCACTCCTGTAGCGTTCTGTTTTGGGCCACGTTTTGTATGTTTGGCCCATTTCCAGAAGAGTTTTTTGATTCCCTCAAAATCATTCTGCATTTTCCCTCCTTCCACTGCCTCCTTCGCTTCTTTGTTTCTCAAAGTGTACACCTCATACAATCGCTTTTTCTCAGTCTCATTTTTTGCAGCAATCATTGCCGTGTCCGCATCTTTTTTCTTACTGATTCATTCTTCCAAGCACATTCTTTCTGTCTACCTACAGTCAATCTTTCACATCCGCACGGTACAATTGACAACACAGTTTTTCAAGCTTATCCGTGCACTTTCAACGTCAGTGTTTTATTTGTTCGTTCTACACTGTTTCATTAACGTTCAATTATTTACTCGAAATGTTTGTAAAAGCCTTTCAAAAGCTCTCGTATCAGGATGGTTGCGATCAGGGTACTTTTGGGCATAAACCCTGGAAGCCAAAAGACAATTTTCATGGCATTCTCCTATGGTCAACACCATATCCACTCTTTCTTGCACTGAATATTTCATTGTAATGAAAAAATCATCAATAGTTATAAACACTGTCGTATTTTGAAATACGTCAATATGACAGAAATGTTTATAAATCAAAGAATTCTAACTGATCTACATGAGTTAATGGCGTATTTTCTAAAAATCTAACAAATACACTAATTTCTCGAAAAGTATTGAAGTTAGGTAAAGGAACCCTAATACAGTTCGAACTATTGTCAAAGACTATTCCATTCCGATAAAAATTTCTTGGGCGTTGTATTTAAAATAACAAAGATATTTAACTTTGTAGTTTGTTAACTTTACGCGTTATTCTTTGTATTTTATAAATTATGATTTGAAACAATAAACAACAGAATACGTACTTCCAAATATCCTTATTACGTTGACCTAGATTAGATTGTCTCATCTTTTCTGAATCGAAAAATACTTGAATTTTTGACAACCCTACATTTTCAAAAATGTTAAATATTTCGGAAACTGTAAGGTTTAGGTATAGGAACTCTAATGAAAGTCTACCTTATTTTTTCACCTTATTTCAAAAAAAAAAAAATAAAAAGGAGGGTATTCCATTTAAAATAATATAACTTTGATAAGTAACAAGTTTGTAGATCACCCTGTATAAATCAAACTAATTTTAGATTGTAGTCCTAGAAGGCTTACATATTCTCGCCCAAACAGATTTTGAAAATCAGTCGTTTGGGTGCTAGAGACCGACGCGTTGGTGGTGGCCCGTATATATATATATATATATATATATATATATATATATATATATATATATATATATATATATATATATATATATATATATATATATAATGTCCGAAAACATCAATGCTGCGTTCCAACTATACCAACCCATGTATTCAAAAACCTAGTTTGACTGTGAGTTGCTATAAGATGGGAATTACTTGTTGAATAATAATGAAAATTATGCCAATTCATGATTCCATTTTTATGAAACATGGATTCGTTTCCAAAAAGGACAACATCAAAGAAATCTACCTGATTGCCGATTTCTAGCTGAGGCCATTTGCAAAAAGGAACTCTTCTGGGATAGCTATCGTCGAGTAACTCTTAGTGCAACTTGATATGGTATGGATGCATCTTGTTTTTCACAGTATTCTTCGGACGGATGTTACTAATATCCTGCTGGCGCTATATTTCACTTGTACTAACATGTGGATTTTGCGTCATCACGTCGAATTAATTTTCCTCGTTGACTACATTTCTTGTCCTTTCCTTTTTTGATAACCTACTGTACCCGTACGATTATAGAATAGAGCTATTTTTCCAATACATCTGCGACTTTTTTGAAATCATTGAAGCGGGTGGGTCTTTGTTTTGCCATGATAATTGTGTATGGTTTCTAATCAACAGAAATTGTCGAATTAAAAGTAGCTGTGTTAGCACCTACTAGAAATAATTAAAAAAAAACCATTGAGAAAAAGCGTGTTAATCAAAAAGTCGTGTGATAGTCTTACTTTATAATACAAAGAGAATGCTAATTCATTCTTAATTTACCTGGAACACCTTCACATACAATCACATTAGCTGATTTCTTTGTTCACGCACTTAATACAAATATAATCACAAATTACACGTAGGGCCAAAAAGAATTGAAAAAATTTTTTTTTCATGGTGGCGGAGACACTGTGACATTAGGCAACTTTTGCAACCTAGGCCATTACAAAAAAAATTTTTTATAATTTTCAATCCACCGTAACAGTCAGTGGTCTATAATTCAATAAATGGAGGGTGCACCATTTTAGCGACCTATATACCCTAGATAGACCTGACACGAACTTATTGCAAACATAGCTTTTTGACATTGGCCCAGATTTAAGAGAAAGTGCTATTTTTATAATATTGCAATAATTTAATATAGGGCGGGTCAAAACTCGCATGATATTCTCATTTTTTTCAAATGAATTAATTACCCTGTATTTTTTTTAAATAGTGAAACTACACTTTACGTTCTTAACTTAACCTTCACGCCATTCCCTTGCAGGGTAGGCAAAACAATTCCTGCCTCTTATTTATTTTCATTCACAACCTTTCTCCACGCACTCCTATCTCCGCATACCTCCCTAGCTTCTGCACGACTGATACATTGTCTCTGACATGCCCTTTTATTTTTAAAACTCCTTATCTTTATTTCGTTTATCATACATTCTACTACATTCAGCCAAGCTTTACGCGGCCTATCAGGCACGGCCTTACCTCTAACCTCACCACATAAATTTGCTTCGTTAATCTTGCGTTGTTAATTCTCTCAAAGTGACCATATCAACATAATGTACTACTTTTGTATCTATCCATCATCGTCTTTTCCTCGCCACCCTCCGTCATTATGCACTCATTCTCTATCTTGTTCCTTCTCATTTTACCACCTGCGCTTTTCAGGAATCTCATGCCCACGGCATTTATTTTTCTTTTGTGCTTTTTTTGACATACCCATGTCTCATTTCCATACAGTACTAACGGGACAAACAAGCCAATATAGATTGCTCGATTCGCAGCTGGGTTCATGCTTTCGTTTCTCATTATCGTCTACATTCTTCGAATCACTTTCCTTCCAGCATTGATCCTTCGTCCAATCTCGCTATCCACAGCACCATTTGCAGTAAACATTCTACCTAGATATACTATCTCGTCTACTTGCTCCACAATTTCACCTTTCAGAGTAAATACTCTACTGTCCTTATCACCATCCCGATTGAACACCACAATCTTAGTTTTGTTCACGTTTACCTTTAGGCCCATGCTCTCACAGACTGTATCAAACTTCCTCAGAGCAGTTTGTAGCTCATCCGCACTGTCACTTAATAAGACTGTGTCATCTGCATATACCAGAAGTCGTACTTTTACATCACCAACCATTACATTTGTTTAACATATTTATCCATGTATACATGGTATCACGACGGTGACATCACACAGCCTTATCGCACTCCTTGCTCAATATTAAAGTATTAACTCACACCTCCTCTCACCCTAACACATGTCCGGCTACCGCTGTATACTGCCCTTATTCCGTTTATTAGACCTTTATTTACGCCATATTCATTTAATATTTCCCACAGCTTCTCCCTAATCACTCTATCGTATGCTTTCTCCAGATCTACAAACGCACAGTACAGCTTCGTTTTTACACTTAAACACTTTTCGATCACCTCCTGCAGAGCAACCACCTGACCAACACATCCTTTCCTTGGTATGAAGCCACCCTACACATCCCAAATCTTAGTTTGTGTAGTTTCTCGTACTCTATCAATCAGTATTCTTCCAAACACTTTACCAGGCACGCTGAGTAAGCTTATTCCTCTGTAGTTCTTACAATCACTCTTGTTCCCCTTACCTTTATACAATGTTACAATGATCGCGCTCTTCCAATCACTCGACACTTTTCCACACATAAGGCATACATTGAATAATTCACACAATCTCCGTATAAGCACCATCATACTTGAGCATTTCACCAGTGATTTCATCTACGCCTGCTCCCTTGCCGTTTAAAACTTTCCCACCGTTTTCTCTACCTCAATGATTCCAATATCCTTCTCAGTTTTATTCACCATTCCTTCTACATTCTCCTTATTTAACCCTTCAGTCGTACTTTCCTCACTACTGTACAGCATTCCGAAACGTTGTTGCCAGCATTTACTCACTACACAATCGTCCCATACTATTTCGTTGCTCATATTCATCACTCCTGTAGCGTTCTGTTTTGGGCCACGTTTTGTATGTTTGGCCCATTTCCAGAAGAGTTTTTGTTCCCTCAAAATCATTCTGCATTTTCACTCCTTCCACAGCCATCACTTCCTCTTTACTTATTCTCACTTCCTCCTTTGCTTCTTTGTTTCTTAATGTGTACACCTCATACAATCGCTTTTTCTCAATCTCATTTTTTGTAGCAATCATTGCCATGTCGGCATCTTTTTTCTTACCGATTCATTCTTCCAAGCACATTTTTTCTGTCTACCTACAGTCACTCTTCCACATCCGCACGGTACAATTGACAACACAGTTTTTCAAGCTTATCCATGCACTTTCAACGTCAGTCTTTTATTTGTTCGTTCCACACTGTTTCATTCACATTCAACTCTTTACTCAAAACATCTGCGTATTTCATTCTCGCATCATTATCCGCTAGTTTGTCTACCCTAATTCTGGAGGTCCGCACTACGTTTGCTTTCCTTCACCACGCCCACTTTTGCCCTAAACACGCTCTCGATACAATCAAAAACTGCTCCGATCCACACTCCGATCCGCGCATTATTTGTGTGTCTTTCAGCAGGTTTCTAAGTCGTTCATCATACACTATGAAGTCTATCATACTTTTAGATTCACCTCTTTGCCATGTATATATATATATATATATATATATATATATATATATATATATATATATATATATATATGCATATGTTTGTTTTAAACCACGTATTAGATACAAAGAGGCTTCTCCTCACAGATGTTCCTGCATTCACCATTCTCATTGACTCTTTGGTCTCTGAGCTTTCCTAGACCCACCCGTTCATATCCCCCACTATCACCACTCTTTCGATTTTCTTACATACGTTCAACACGTGCGCTACTTCATTCCAGAAGTTCTCACACTCCGGGTCTCTTTCTCCATTCACCGGTGCATAGAATTTCACTTGTACTAACATGTGGATTTTGCGTAACTTCAAGCATCACGTCGAATTAATGTTCCTCGTTAGCTACATTTCTTGTCCTTTCCTTTTTTGATAACCTACTGTACCCGTACGATTAAAACGATCTACTAACCTTTCTAACGTTGTTTTCGTGTAGGATATCTCCCTTTGCAAACTTTATGTGCTACTAAACAGTTTTTCATATACTCTCCCAGTACCCATACTATATCTGTTAATTCCTCAACCGGAAAGATCATTTAAAACATTACTTTTTTTACAAATTTAAAGTATTCTGTTAAATGACAAGTTACTAATTATAACTGACTAATGTTATCTGTCAGTTGTGCACGGGTAACTTATAAAAGACTTTTCTTTAAAAATCCCTTTCTGTTATTAAATTGAAAATATCTCAGAAATTAATTATTTTAGCTATAGGGAGTGCTTGATAGAAATGAAAGAATATAAAGTGTATTTTCACTTTTAAAAACTTTTTATTTATGTATTTAATAAAATGAATAATAATTTTTGTTACGTATTTACCTTTGAACTTATTCGTTCATATCGATTGGGACTTGAATCTCGATACCGCAGTTGGTTAGCGCGGTACTCTAGCAAAGTACAGGTGGTAGGCTCAAATCCTATTCGAGGTAAACTTTTTATTTATGTATTTAATAAAATTAATAATAATTTTTATTACACGACGTTATAGTTTTAAAATATCTGGCTTTTTGTGTCTTAAGATAACGCTTTCATAATACATACAAAAGTCAAGTCCGTTGCCGGACAGTATCCTACTTTCGTTAGTTGATGCTTCCTTAAGCAGTAAAAGAAGCTTTCAGTATTATCTATTACTGGAATTGTTTAAAAACTGGAACATATCTTTGCAACAAAACTATCATTTATCACCAAGTTCTAGTTGTTATGACACAAATATGAAACTTTCTACCGAAGAGTCCTAGATTTTAATGATCTAAAACACGTGTTATGTAGTAATTAATACTCATTTCTGTGGTATTGATAACTGTCAAAAAGTATACACGGTCTCCAGAATATAGTGGAAAAACTACACGTGGTGATCTTCGTTGGACTATTTCGAGTAAAAAATCCTAATATAAAAATGCTCTAAACCACTTCATGGACCCACACAAGGCCATCAAAGTAGGAAATGTTGGGTCACAAATATGCATATTTTATTTCAATTCTATTTCTTTTGGCAATTACGTTTAACATTTTAAGACCTTTGCAAAGTCCTATTTCACTTAATTCTCATTGCACTTCAGTAATTAACTTTATAAAAGTGTATTTTTTGTAATTTAGGGTGTTTTTCAACACTGCAAATTTCAACAGTTTTGACAATTATATGTCACGTGAATTACCAGATATTCGGTGTCATCAGTACTGTATTTGCTTTCTCATTGTGATTATCGTTTATGTGTTCTTGTTTTTCGTTTCTTTGTTAGACAAGAGTTTTGTTCAAGTGAACAATGGAATTCAATACAACTGAGTATTCTGATATGTATTTTGTGTTTGGCTTCTGTGATGGAAATGCTAATGAAGCTGTACGGCAGAACATTTCCAAATCGGCACCAGCCATGCCATAATACCATCAGAAAGTTAGATCTTTCACACAACAATGCCTCGGTAATTTGCAATAATAATATGAATTACTCCTTTAAGTACAACTTTGTATTTCAATAATTAATATCGTCAATTTGTCATACCGATTTGTTTGCGTGTTATTTACGCATAACTACATGATACCTGTGTGATTCTGTGTTGCCAAATGTACACATTATTTTTGATCCTCCTGATGGACTCTGAAGCCATATACGACATTTTTGTATTAGGATTTTTTACACAAAATAGTTCAAGCAAGATCACCACGTGTGGTTTGTCCACTATTTTCTGGACACCGTGTATAACGTTTTTTATACTTATATTATGTACTTCCAAATTCCACTGCACCAGATACAAAAACAAAAGGAGATTCAGTCTTTTAAAAACAAGGATAATACTCAAAAGTGTGATGTGGCCAGCACATGAATTGCTTGTGTCTATACAGTACAAATAGACTAGAGAAATGTTTCATATGATACAGGAAATATTTTCGAACAATGTGTTGTTGAAAATTGATAAGAGTTCATTCAAACTACTAAATTGGAACGTTGACCTTCGTTTTATATGTATAAAGAGGATGATTCCTTATACTTTAATTGGATGTGAGTACTTATTTGCGAAATGCAAATGGATTTTTTTCTAAGAATAATTATCTTAAAGTTTTAATAGCTAAATTGCTTTAATCTATTGGATTTCTTATTGCAAAATAATAATTCTTTTACTTTGAAGTAAAACGTAAAAATTTACTTTTAGTTGTATAAATTTAATGTTTTACACAATTCAGGTTTTTCGGTAATAATTTGGATTCGATATTCAGGTGGATTTTCGTGATATACAGAGGGAATAAATTATAAGTGTTGATAGCCAAGCAAGGAGCTCGAGCTAAATCAACAAATTCTAGAGATTCTTATCTATTCAAAGCTATAACGGGCACTTTGAATATATAGAACTATATACAGGGATTCAGGATATATCGGGTGTTCGTTTATAATCTCGTTAATAGCCAAGCCAGTGGGTTCAATAGTCTAAATTAACGAATCTTAGAGATTGTATTTATTCAAAGCTGTATCGGATACTTTGAATATATAGAACTATATACCGAGGTTCAGGATGGGATTTGTAAATTGCCGTTTCTGAGGTTACAGCGCGTGATCGGACAACCAGACGTAGCTTATATTGGTCTCATTAACTAGAAGAAATCCTATGATAGTCCCGGTGACCGCCGGTGTTAACCAGTCAATCTACCTAAGGCCAGTATAATACGCAACACCTCTTTGACGTAAATTAATTTAACAGGAATTTCTAGATATTACAACTATTTTCGTAAAAATTGGTTATACTTCGTTGTTAGAATCCTATAGAACAATAAGTTCTATTTAATTCAATTGAAATTGCTTTAAGAGCGGGCCAGGAGGTTATGCTATCGAATAGAGAATCTCAGGTGTAATACTAAATTATTACAAACGGACAGGTAGGAGAGTATTTGTAGAGAAGAGTTCTACAAACAGAATTTCAGGTGTAATAAATTATTACAAACGGTCAGGCAGGAGAGTGTTTGTAGAGAAGCGTTCTACAAACAGAATTTCAGGTGTAATAAATTATTACAAACGGACAGGCAGGAGAGTGTTTGTAGAGAAGCGTTCTACAAACAGAATTTCAGGTGTAATAAATTATTACAAACGGACAGGCAGGAGAGTGTTTGTAGAGAAGCGTTCTACAAACAGAATTAATTTAAAAGTGCCAATAATTTCGCTTATAAACCTTGCGAATGAGTGGGGTTTTAGGTAGGAAATGTCGCAACGTTTATGCACATCGTGAAAGTGGGGTACTGGTGCTCACGCAAAAGTGCTGCTTATTTACATTTTTAAGAACTGGAATAAAATGAATTATTATTTAAACATTATCTTAATAATTTTTATTAAAATATCAATTTATTTGTCTTACCCCATTCTGGCTCATTACAAGTTGGTGGTTCCTCCTCCGCGGAAAACCCAGACCCGCAGAGGAGAAGGAACCACCGAAGATCACACTTCCGTATGTAAAAGGAACAACAGACAAGATTGCGAAAATACTTAGCAAACACAGCATACCGACAACACTCAACCTGGACAGAAAAGTATCTTCAGTCGTTCCAATACTGAAAAGCAAAATTAACTTTGATGATCAGTAAGGAGTCTACACATCCCTTGTGCACATAGAACAAACCAACAGAAGGATTAACGTTAGACGCGAGGAACACAAAACAGCTGTGGAGAAGATAACATCTACATCGTTTCTAGCGTAGCACGTCGGCAGTACATCACACACCACAGCGTTTGAAAATGCCAGGATGACAGCAAACATCAAAACGCGATAAAAAGGGCCATTCGAAAGGCCATGGAAATGGAGAAATAGAAACGGAACTTCGACACACGAGACGATTCGCCCAATACATGGAAGTTCAAATTCGCCCCACCGTCCATAACAGAAATAACAAGTAACACCGAGCAAACTGAAACTAGGAGAGTATCTGAAGTGAAAGCGGTGAAAGTTTATAAACTATATCTAAACAGGCAACGGTCAGCGATACATCAGTTCGATTGTACCACAGAGCCAAACCAAGCAATTGAAGAGAACCTGAAGATAGCAAATTGGAAATACTGATAGGAGCCAATCTTAGTCATTCTTAGTTATTCTTTGATTTGATTAGTGTTGTAGTTTTATATGAAAGATCTACGTTTCAAAGACACTGCATTTTCAAGATTTTATAATGTGTCAAGTATAGTTTTTGTTATTGTAATTTTAATTGTATTTTTTGCTTCGTGTAATCGGTCCATGAAATATAGTGGCAGCTTCATCTTGAATTTGGTTGGTAGTGTCCTGAATACAATTGGATGATAATCTCGTTTGTTAAGTGGCAATTGACGTTTCTCAATCCCAAATTGCTGCTCGCATAATACGTTCGTGTAGAGTAGCAACTGAAGCAAGTAATTTAATAGTGCCGTATCAATTTGATGGAATGTTCCAATAAAATGGTACGCTAGCGTTGGAGAGGTGTGTAATTGTTTAATAGCTAGTAGGCGTTCTTGCGCTCCTAAGGCCAAACGATCGCATAACAATATTCAATTCAGGAAAAATTGTCTCTAGGCGTCACCACAATCTTAAATTTTTCAAAAATAAATAGTCTTAGGCGAGTGTCAACTTAATCCTACCTGACTGTGGAAAATAGTATTGTAGCCTAGTCAATAAAATCATACACAACTCAAATTCGATCACACATAAAAATAAATTGATCCAAAAGCTTAATAAAATTTTGAAGTACACGAATCGTCTTAAATTTATTGATCACACCCTGTATATACGAAAACTGGAAGTAATAAAACGTTATCTGGATACTTTCTAAGTAACCCTCGTATACATATAAATTAATATTTCTGTCATAAAGTTCTGAAATTAATAAATATTATCCAATTTGGGAAAATAAAAATAAAGTCGGTTTATTAATTTTAAATCACCACTACGTTAGTTCGTTTCTGCAAAATTTAAAGGCTTAACAGTCAGTGCTTTTTCATAATTCGAATGTTCCATATCAAATTTCACTTGAACACTTTCTCTTTAAAATTGTATTTTAACATTCACCAATATAAAGGAATTGTAATAATTCAAATCTGAAACTTTAGTTCAATGAATATCTTGTTATCAGTGATCTGTATTTATTGACTGTAAAAGAATTCCAAATAATTAAATTTGGTAATCAATCTGTCCCTATAAGTAATTGCAGGTCAATCATTAAGTCCAAATATATAAAAATAATTAATTATAAATTATATAAATTATAGTAATATATAAATATATATAAAAATAAAAAAGTAAGTTAATTTATATATATATATATATATATATATATATATATATATATATATATATATATTATATATATATATATATTGACCAATTTGCAATATATATCTACAAATATTGTTTCGAGAAGCACCACAAAAGCTAATCCTTATAAATTAAAATCTTAAAATCTAAACACATCAAATGAGGTAATAGAGTCTGATTATCCCTGTACTTGAATGAAATTTAACTATATAAACAGTAATATCTCTAAGGAGTATCACATTTCTATCCTTTAAAAATCTAAAATTATTCTTCACAGTCCTTTGTGCAGTAAAAAGTGGAAACCAATTGTCGGTTCGTTGTAACTTAATCCTTTAGATATCCACACTGGACATATTTAAACACGCTTCAATACTTAACACTTTTACCTTAATATTTGGTGTTTTACTTCTAAATTTGCTTTAACGCTTTATTACTTGTAAGTGTTTAAATGTTTAAACACTTCATTCTCAATATGGGTTTTGGAGTCAACTACTGTTTACTGCAATACTAATTGTTTACAAAAAAATCAGCACTGACCGTTTTACGGCCTCAAAAAAAATAGTCGCGCGCTCCTCCCATTGTTCTAGCTCTTTAGCCGAGCAGCTTCCATACGCCTTCGCAAGCTCTCCCTTAAATACCCGTCAACTATATTGACAAACGTCACAAAAGTTTCGCGCTAAAAAACATCAACCTATCACAAACGAGCGGTCACTACTCGCCTTGGTGGGCTAGAACAGAACCAAGGAAAAAGATGCGAGAAAAACGTCGCCATCTTGAATTTTTTTACAAACATACTCACAACTCTTGGGAAAACCATAATCCACATTCACATTAACTCCCTATACTGTCCAGAACTTGATTAACCTTTTTATGAAAATGTCTCATGTGGGTGATTTCTCTTTCCGCACTATTCAACATCATTTTCCCTTGAACATGCGTTTTTATTATTGTGCAGTGCTACGACATTTATACAAGCAAACATACACATACATATTCCTTCCTACTTATTACAACATGAACATATAAATTCACGCACGCATACGTTTACAACCATTTTCATACCGCATTCTACAGCAAAAGACCAGTAGCACTGACCATTATCGCCTGAATATGGGTTTTACCAAAACATTTTTCAATCTAATTCAACACTTTTAACTTGAAAATCTTTATCTAACATTCAAACCATACATACATGCATATTGGAAGCGCTCCATAGAATGCTTTGCAATGTGGGGACGGACACTATCCTGTTGGAAAATCGGGTCCTCCAGCTCCTCGAGGAATGGAAGCATGTAGGGTTCTACCACTTCATCAACATATCGGTGGGCATTCATATTGCCTGGGATGAATACCATCTGAGACCTGCTTCCATAAACAATAGCACCATAGCATAACTCCCACAGTGCGGTTCACATGTCGCTCAACAGAAAACTGCACATTGCGACGTTTTCCACATCTACATCTGACCCTCATACGACCATCGTGCAGTTCCAGGCAGAACCTGGATTCGTCACTGAAGACCATCCTATGCCATTCCACGTCCCAATCCAGTCGCAAGTACAAGCACAAGATGTGGTCGATAGGTATGCAAGCCAAAAGCTCTAATGCGACATTAAACTGTACGAAGGGTTACAGGACGTGCTTCGTTTATACTCCATTGATCGACTATTGTTCTTGTACCCGATAATCGGTCTCTTAACGCCATTAATCGGTGATGGCGGGCCTGGACCACATTTGTCTACCTTGGCTGTCCACTTCCTCTTCTACGACAGTCTTGACTTTCTCTAGATCATGCTTGATAAAACCGTACTACAGAGGATTGATTACGATTAATACGATTAGCAATTTCTCTGAATGAAAAACCACCGTCACGTAAGCCTATAATGCGACCTCTGACGATTTCACTCAGTTGACGATCATTTTCACGCTGCCCCACTCTAGACATAATCCCAGCCTCAAAGTACAAAGAAAAACGCAAAAGCACATGAATTCCAACTGAAAACAATACCGAAATACATCCGATAATTTCGATTGTTACAACAAGGAAAACGTCAAATTTTCTATGGGTATTGGATTATTTTGAATGAAACTTCAATCAATTACTACATTTGACTAGTTAGACATTTCTGTCGAGTTTGGTCCAAAAATTCCAACGCCATTTTGGTGTGTATATATATATATATATATATATATATATATATATCTTAGTTAAATTTAGTAGGATTTGATTAGTGTTGTAGTTTTATATGAAAAATTACGGATCGAAGACACTACGTCTACTTATTCAAGATTTTATGTCAAGTATGAAATTTGCCTCCTAGTTTTCGTTAATGTAACTTTAATTGCACATTTTGCTTTCGGCAATCGGTCCATTAAATATAATGGCTGTTTTATCTTGAATTTGGCTGGCAGTACCCTGATTACTAATCTGAAAATGATTAACATCGATATTTAAGGTGGACTGAGTTGAATTCTGTTGTTTAATGAAAACTTTCCAAATATGTGGTATTTTTGAACTATCATCTCGTTTGTCACAATGCGTTCATGGTTTTATAAAAAATGGGAGATAATTTTCGAAATTGTAAATTATATGTTAGTACCGTACATCTGAAATGTAGTATAAACTCTCGTAAGTGAATTTAATAATGCATCAATGTTTGGAGAAGCTTTTCTATTGTAATGTTTTCTTTTTGTTTTAATTCTTTAAAAGAATTTTTTTCTATTTTATAAAACAAAAATGAAGTTTTTGTTGTTAATCAAAGTAAAATGAGAGTTAAAGGGAAAAGGTGATTTACATTTTTGGTATCGATATTTAGGGAAACCCCTTCACAAATTTGAGAGGAAGCATTATTTAGTTTCTTTGTAAATCAGAGTGGTTTTTGTCTAAATAAACGTTTTCGTTCTTTTAAATTAGGTAAATTTCGTTAAATGGAGTTGAGATTGCATCATATAAAATTAAATTGAAGAACGCATTAAAATTTTTACATTGTGTGGTACATATTTTGCAAAATTAATATTAGCCGTCATTCCGGCGTCGTTTCTTTTTAATAAAGATTGGTTTTAAGCGAACAATTTCGCTTTATATACAAGGCATTAAAGGCCAGAGTTGCTAAGAAAATTTCAAATTACCATATATCATTTACCTAAATAAGATTTCGCAAATGTTTTGTTGACGACGCGATTTCTCCCGACGGGTTTCGAGTTTGAATTCGTGGATGCACGTAGTCAGAAAACTTGAGTACCTTTTCTCTAATTGGCTAATTAATTGGAAAGGGTTTAAAAAACCTATGTAGCGAAAAATGAATATTGTACGAGCTCGGAAGTACTTTAGTCGTAGAAGCCTTGACGAGTTTCGTTACGGTGACGTGTGAATCCCGTGGAACGTCGTTGGCCACAGTCCGTGTTGAAGGAACTTTCGTAGCAGGATTTGCATCCCCTCACAGCCCATTATGGGGTCCTATTGTTGTTCCGCCATCACGAAGCTAGCTTATCGTTACGTGCAGTTGGTCCATAGGGACTTGTCCAGATCCAGATTGGCGTTAAGTGTTTGAATTTACCTAGTCATCGCTTTTTTGTTGATGAAAAATCCAACGTTCGTTCCTAAGTTTCAGACGTAAAGTACACAGCTCGCCGGTAAACAAATAACTTGCTGTAAATAAATAAGCTTTTCGTTATTTAAAACATAATAAGTGTTATTCAGAATTTGTACATAATTAGGGAAGAGTATAAGTACTAAGGTGACAGTAAAGTAAAGTAAAGTAAAATAATATCATCAGTGTGCGTACAACCAATTGAAATTTCATCAACACGCGAATTAAAAGAGATACAGTCACAAGCTGAATTACACTTCGAGCGTCAGGTCAACATCAATTATATAGACCAGGGCGCCGAAGGCATCCTGTAGCTCCATCCCAGGTGACTGTATTATAAGAGGACATTCTACATGTAAGGTAATATTTCTGTGTTTTGTTTTCTTATTGTGGTGGCTGACATATGCTACTAAATTTTATTATATTATTTATATTTTATTCTTGTTCAAACTGATGAATTTACATTGAAATTGTGTGTGATGTCTACGTTACGAGCAAACAGTTGTGTTGACTACTCGATGTTTTTTATTAATTATGTATATTATATATATATATATATATATATATATATATATATATATATATATATATATATATATATATATTGTTAGATTATTGGACTTGTGTTTTTTAATGTGAACCTATTATTACACAGCACCGGATAACGTGCGTATTTATTGTTTATTTTTTTTAGCTCATTGAATTAACGTCAATACTTTGTGTCTAATTTAAGTAAATCATTTAAGACCGAAAACTTTCAAGTGATTATTTAATTATAACGTAGCATTTGGATATCAATGAATCAGGGCATTATTTCCTTTTATGAAATGCGCCTAATCAATTGCGATTTGAGGAATTTAATTTTAAGTGGTTGTAAACAGAATAAAAGTTTTTTGTTTTGTTTGTTAAAGTGAAATTACTTTAAGAATCTAATTTTTTTGATTAACGTAACAATAGATGATAGTTTTTCATCAAATTAGTGATTTTTGGGGCACATTTAGATTTTATTTAAGCGCGCAAACGTATTTGAAGTCTCCCAGGTTAACGAGACCTGCTGGTCCCAGGCCCACCTGCGAAGATTACGTTCAGGTAAGAGAGTTATTTGAGTATTTTGAGCAAGCTGTGAACTGACATAATTAGGCATTTCAAACCCTATCGTCACATTTTAAACACTCTAGCGCCATTTTCCGGTTTTATGTCGATTTCAACCCCTATTTGGACTTATATATGATAAAATATCCTATTGTGCGCAAAAATTCAGTACACCAAATCCACCCCAGCCGCTGGCTAGTCAAACAAAATCCAATTCTATGTGTTATTCCGTTTCTACTGTCACCTTTTACCGCAACATTATTGAGTGCCAATGGACGTTTCTCAATCTATGCATAATACGTTCATGTAGAGTAGCAACTGAAGCAAGTAACTTAATAGTACCCGTATCAATTCTATGGACTGTTTCCATAAAATGACACGCTAGCGAAGAAGAGGTTTGTAATTGTTTAACAGCTAGTTGGTATTCTTGCGCTCTTATGACCAGTCTTCGATCTATTTGTCCAACATAGGAACGATCGCACTTTTAGAAATTTCTTAGCAATAGAGTCAGTAACACCTTTTTTATATGGGAGATTAATTATTTTTGAGAGGTGTTTTAATGCGTTATTACTCTATTAGTTTGTTTAGAAAAGTAACCATTTTGTTGAAGTGTAGTAGTTAAATTTACAAGTTTCTCATTTCTAGATTTAGCGTCAGCCAAACGAAATGATCTAATTGTTAAAGCTTTACTTACAGGGTCTAGTTGACTAGGATGATGATGACAAGAAGCGTTTAGAAATCGATTAGAACGAGTGGGTTTACGGTGTAACATAATGTAATGAAGAATTATTATTGTTACCTGTTATAATGAATATCGGGATTTAGATGCAATTCTTTACGACGACGATGATGGTGACACGTTATGTAGAGATTACGTAGATACGGAATTACAAAGTTCAAGCTAAGTGCTAAGTTACGAATTTATGATTAGATTTTTCTGTTACTGTACTTTTATCATTGACAATATTTTTTATTATTATTAGCGACAGTAGAACAGGAAGAACATTCTGCGGAAGAAAGTGACGATGGATCCCAGAAGGATCACAATTATGACGATCAAATCGCCGAAGGGAAAACTGATAAAGACATGAAAAATGACGGTAATTATTATTTACAAGGTTTATACAAAATTTAAACGTTTCGATAACACTTACAGTTATCTTCGTTAGTAGTAATATCTGTTAAAATTGTTAAAGATGTTGTAAACAATTTTGTCAAAGTTGAAAAATTAAAACATAAATTTAAAATACACCATTTAAAAAAACCCACAATGGATAAGTATTTTATTATGTGTGATAATGGTGAAAGTTTACATTTTCATATTTATATAAATTGTTGTATAAGTGCCTGCTAAGCTATAATGTTTGCACAATCAGGCATTACTTGAAAACCAAAGCCTCTAGTTCGAAGAAGGCAGATTGGCGCCAATATTATAAGGGAGGCTCCCGGTCTAAAAAGAGGAATAAGACCTGAAACAGCTCTGGAGTCTGTTTTTTGATGAAAACACGATTGAACTGATACTAAAATATTTAAATCAAAAGTTGGAAATGGTAAAACATAGCCTACCGAAATCATCTTTCGTCCAAAAATCACGTAGATTCGAAAAAGTGGAGATTCTTGCGTTCATAGGATTCTTGATAACATGTGGAGCGTACAAACAGAACACAGATCCGAGTATTGAACTGTTTAGTGACCAGAATTTGCCCATTTATAGAGCTACATTTGCAAAATCCCGTTTTGTGTTATTACTAAAATGTTTACGATTTGATGACCAAACTACTCGTAATACTCGAAAGGAAATCGATAACTTTGCTGCACCTCGAAAATTATGGGACAAGGTAACGAGCAAATTTCCAAAACTCCTAATTCCGTCTGAATCAGTTGTGATAGATGAAGAACTTATTACGTTCCATGGAAGATGTGAGTTCCGGATATATATTCCCACCAAGCCCGGCAAATGTGGAATTGAAGCTAATGTTCTATGTGATTCAGAAAATTATTACTGTCTTGCGGCGGGACCATACGCAGGTAAATTTCCCAATCAACCGAAAGATTGTAATAATGGCCCACAAGTTGTAAAAACGTCTTGCAACATTAGCGAAACTTCAGAACAGTGACCGTAATATTACCATGAACAGGAAATGTACGCCATTTCCAACATAACTAGAACTTCTTCAACACAATATCTCTGCCCTTGGAACTATAATGAGTAATAGAGAAGATATTCCTTTAGAGTTTGCCTTCATCGAAAATGCTACACTCGTAAGTTATGTACCAAAGAAGAATAAAGTTGTCATAGTTTTATTTACACAAAATAATAGTACAGACGTTCAGAATGATAAACCTGAAATTATTTTATATTATAACTCCGCACCTGTATCCGGACACCCGGTATACAGGGTCATTCTTCCGCTCCGTCTTTTGTAGCTTAGTTATTATTTAACTTAAAGTTTTAATATTTTGCACACTTAATCTGTGACCTAGGGAGTATTTTAGAAAAATGTGATTGATTACACAGGGTGGTCCAAAAAAGTATAACGTCATAATGGCATATTTTTTTAAATTACACCTTATATTTTTTTGTAGATTTAATTGACTTCCATGATTGTCTATACAACCCTAAAATTGTATAGAAATCGGTTGGATAACATCGATAAAAAAAATAAAATGTTAAAAAAATCAGCTTTGCGCCACTGGTTTTAAAAATGGTTAAAAATACAAAGAATGTCGCGTTTTCAGATAATAAGCCAGGAACACATTAAGTAAGGTTAAGAATCAAGCTGACCAAATTTGGGGAATCTAAATTATACAGGGTGTTCAAAATTTACTGTCAAACTTTTGAGAATTTAAAGAGCTTTGTATCAACTACTTCATTAGCAATTTTAATAAAAGAAAAAATAAGGTGGCTGTTAAATCAATCTAATGTCATGAATGCTATTTCAACAAGCATTGCATGCCATTTGTTACTATTTTAAGATCTCATTTAAAGTGGTTTGCTTCTAATTGTGCCTTTTATGATGAGTTACAGCAGGGAAGAGCTTGTGGATATGATTTTCATATTGGGAGGGTCCCAAAAGAACTGTTCCTTGGTGAGTCGGCTTTATGAAGAGTGCTATCCAGAACGACGGCATCTGGGCAAGCGTAGTCTGCAGAATTTATTGGAGAAATTCACACGAGCGGGAAAAGTAGAATATCTCAAACCAGTTCGAAATGAACGGGTTCGAACAGAAGAGAGAGAATTGGATGTGCTAGTACAGGTTACGGAAAATCCGTCCATTAGTTACAATGTAGTGGCTGATGCAGTAGATGTTAGTGAAAGTACCGTTCAACGTGTTTTAAAAGACAATCGGTCCCATGCGTGTCACATTCAGTTTCACCAAGAACTTTCCCAAGAAGACTTTGATAAACGTGTGGAATTCTGTAATTGGGCACAGGATAAAATAAGGTTCAGTTTTGACTTTTTCGATAAGGTTTTGTTCTCCGATGAGGCCACCTTCCACAAAAACGGATTTTTTAATCGGTATAATTTTTATTACTACGTGGACCACAATCCGAGGATATTCAGGCAGATCGATAGACAACATAGATGGTCTATTAATGTGTGGAGGGTAATCATTGGAGACCATGTCATTGGTTCGCACTTTTTCAACGGCCATTTCAAAGAGGACATGTAACTAGACTTTTTACTAAATGAGTTGCCACGTTTGTGTCAAAATTTACGGATAGAAATAAAACATGCTATGTGGCTGCAACACGATGGAACTCTAGCACATTACTCACTGCAAGTCAGGAACCATCTGGATAGAGCCTTTAAAAATCGCTGGATTGGAAGAGGAGGGCCATGTAATTGGCCGCCACGGTCACCTGACTTAACTAAGTTAGACTTTTTTTTGAGGGGCTACTTTAAGGAAACCGTTTACTCTGAAGCTCCAACCACCCCTGAAAACATGCAACAAAGAATAAAAAATGCATTTCGAAAATTTACACATGTTGTATTAAGAAGAGTGGCAAGGTCTTTCAATACACGTCTTTGTTTGTGTTAGAAGAAAACGGAAGACATATTGAACATAAGTTATAGTAAAAAAAATAATTTTTATAATTTTATTATTAGTTAAGAAACCCAAAATAAGTGTTTTAATTATGTGTTTAGTTTAGTTTTGGTTTGTTCTTAAGTGTTGAAAAATAAAAATAAATTAAAATAAAGTCATTCAAAACTATTTTAAATTAAAATTGTTTCAAATGTCATGCAATACTTGCCAAAATAGCCCTCATGACATTAGATTGATTTAACAGCCACCTTAGTTTTTTGTTTTATTAAAATTGCTAATGAAATAGTTGATGAAACGAGTTTCTGGCATATATTTTTCAAATCGTTAGGAATTTTGATAGGGACATATTTAAAAAAAAAGTTTTGTTTTTTAATTCCGCATCGAATGGCTCAAATTATACTGGGTGCTATATTTAAAATAAGAAGAAAAAGATCTTTAAATTCTCAAAAGTTTGACAGTAAATTTTGAACACCCTGTATAATTTAGATTCCCCAAACTTGGTCAGCTTGATTGTTAAACTTTACTTAATGTGTTCCTGGCTTATTATCTAAAACGAGCCACTATTTGTATTTTTAACCATTTTTAAAACCAGTGACGTAAAGCTGATTTTTTTTTACATTTTATTTCTTTTTGTCAATGTTATCCAACCGATTTATATACAATTTTAGCGTTATGTAGACAATCACGGAAGTCAATTAAATCTGCAAAAATATAAGGTACGTCATTTAAAAAAATATGCCATTATGACGTCACACTTTTTTGGACCACTCTGTATAATGAGTCACATTTTCCTAAAATACTCCCTAGGTCACAGATAAAGTGTGCAAAATATTAAAACTTTATGTTAAATAATGAAAAAAAATTAAGGACCCTGTATAATATAAATGCAAGAATTTCTAAAAGAAAACTTATTTGTAATTCTTTTTAAAAGTGTCATGCCTAATGATGACGATAACTGTAATTATTATCGAAACAAATATATTTTGTATAATTTATCTTAACATATAATACGTACAGGTAAGTAATTAGCACTATATTACTTTCATTAATTTAATGTATAACAAGAATTCGATAAAAGGTGTGTATTATGTGTAGAAGCGTTTAGCAATTAAAGTCTCATATTGTTCATAATTGCCAATTATAAAAATGCTGAACCTATTTTAAACGCTAACAAGCGTATTTCATTATTAATGTAAAAAATAAACTGACATGAATTTCCTTTTTCTCAATAGTTCTGCAAACATTGCTCAGATATCTAATTGAAACGTCAAGAGCATGAACTTTGTGAAAGCAAGTTAACGGGCAACCGCATATTTTATGATCCGTATTTGACATGAGAGAATAGAACTGCATCCTACTGTCCAATCGAGCGAGATCCGGTAAAATTGCTGCATTTTCTATGAATTATGCACTATATGTGGAGAGTAATAATGGATTCCTCGAGTTCATATTATGGCGTTTAAGCACTAATACGAATATCTTTTTCTTGCGTGTTGAGTTTGTTAAATTTTCATATACACAAATAACGCTCAGCCTTTATGTAAAATGTACCTACTTATAATAAAAATAACGAAGCCATTATTTCAACACAAGAAAAAAGCATCAAGAAAATACGGATTGATGAAGAAAAATACGTTTAGTGGAGTAGTATATGAAAATAAATTACGTTTCTTGAGGCCAATTTCTTATTGTTATTGACCAAACAACTTCTTGGAAGTAGAAAAGTGTCTATCTAATTTGGAATAATTTTGTTACATTATTCTATCATATATCTTCATACTTTTTAACGGAATTTTGTAAAGTGATGCAATGAAGAACTTTTCTATGCAATAAAGCATGTTTTATTCCCTGGTGTTTTCTCATATTACATTTAAAACATTTTCCTTTCCTTTACCATTATTTATACTGTACGATATAATATAAATAAAACGATTACATCAATATCATAAGTCATAAGAATAACAAAAGCAAGTAATTTTAACGCTTGGTCATACGTTCGCTTTAAGCAGTTGCATCTTTAATAATTTCTTAATTACAGCAGTGCTCAATTTCACTTCAAACATGTTAATGTAAGACAAGCAATTTCAATGTTGTCATTGATATGTGTTATTTAATGTACCGTATTTCACTCCACGTTACTTGAAAAACATGGGTCCGGAACAATTGTCTATGTTTAATATAAATGAAAACACCTAAATTGAACTAATATACAACGTAAGTTACTACTTATTGGATGCAGGGTTTCAACGAGCTTAGCTCGGAGGTAAAATTTTTCTTTGTAAAGTTATATCTCATCGCGGTACTTAGTTAATTCTATTTCCTTTAAATACCCATCAATTTTATGTACTTAGTTTTATGCAGGACTTTTCTGTGCCATTTGCAATAACCTGTGATGTCAACGCTTTATCGTTTGTACTACTGGTTACATCGTCTGTTACGAACATGCCCCACTTACAATATTCACTGAACTCATATGCAGCATTTACTAATTTATTTCTTGTCATCGCAATCTCTCTAGAGGCATTTATGCTAAATCGACAAAATATCAAACAATTGCCGGTTTGAACCACTGAAATCGACAGTGTATTGTCTAACATAGAGTAATCCCTTCTAACTGTACCGGATGGGTTATTACTAGATCGTATAAATTACATATATTAGTAGTTATAAGGCCGGAGCTACTCCACTTCAAGGTCACCCATGTAAATCTTATGGGATTTATTTCAAGGTCAAGTGAGTTTTCTCATTATGCCAGAACGCGCTCCACGCCTCAAGGACGTTTGAAGCATGCTTTTGGGGGGAATTTAAATTTTCGAGCAGGTCAAGGTCAAAGTAAAAATAGAAATTGCAATATCATCTTCATCATCATATTACAATTCTTAGAAAGTCTGAAAGTGTAATGGTGAAGGTCAAGGTCAAAGATTATTGATCTGTAGGGATATGAACATTTCTTAGAAGTGTAAAAATAGAATAAGTTCATGGAAAGAAGAAGAAGAAGAAGCCTAGGTTAGCGGTTTTGAAGGATGTAGATTTATAAAAAAGGCTTCCTTGGGTGTGTGTGATTTAGTATTAGCAGAAATGATGAAAATGGTAGTATGCAAGATAGGAAACGCAAGAAAAGAACAAGTATTAACTATGTGGAGCGAAAGAAAAGGTTGGAGGTGTTGATACGAAAAATTAAAGATTTAAAGGTAGATTTAGAGGGTTAAAAAATAGAAGAATGAGACAGCTTCGAGTATGGAAATAAAAAGAACAAGTATGAATTATTGTTGAGTGAAAGAAGAGGTTGGAGGTGTTGATATGAAAAATTAAAGATTTAGAAGGTAGATTTAGGGGTGCATTTTCACATATAAATTTCTAATGCTTTTTTTAAGAAAAGGTAAATTTTTAAATCATGTAAAATTTGGGATTTTGTTCTTCCAAATATTAAGTTACCCAATTAGATGTTTCATTACGGAAATTTGTATCCTATAAAAAGAATCTTTTAAAAACTATTTATGTATAATATTTTAACGAAATAAATAGATAATCATGTAACAAAAACAAATTTCATCTTATTAAAACTGTGTTTAGTTGATGTGAATATTTTACCTTAAGGAAAAAGAATTAAAACATTTATTTTCACAACCTCTACACATTATAGGTGATCTGAATATTTCACTATAAGAAATAAAGTAAAATAGAAAAATAAACATTTATTTACAAATAACACTAGTCTAACAATTATATTATATAGTGATGAGAACGTTGAAATGTACGAGGTGAAGCTGAAGATGAAGAGTTTAAAATAAGAAGGTGCAAAATAAATAAATAATGTGATATGAAGTTTGATTTTTAACTATATTATAAAATCATAAGTTCGCATTTTCGCATATAAATTTCTAATGCTTGTTTTAAGAAAAGTATGTACATTTTTAAAAATCATGTAAAATTTGAGATTTTGTTCTAAAATTATTATTATTATGTTACCGAATTAGATGTTTTATTACGGAAATTTGTATCCTATAACAACAATCTTTTAAAAACTGTTTTAAGTATAATATTTAACGAAATAAATGGATAATCTTGTAACGAAAACAAATTTCATCTTACTAAAACTTTTTAAAGAGATTTTTTGGAAAAATTTAAAATCGTTATGCAACTACTTATGATTTTTACTGTTTATGTTTAATTCCACATGTAAAATTGCAATACTTTTTGATGTATAATTTCTACACTTTTAGGGTGATGTGAATATTTCACCTTAAGGAAAAAAGTAAAAAGAATTAAAACGTTTATTTTCAAAACCTCTACACATTATAGGTGATCTGAATATTTCACTATAAGAAAAAAAAGCCGAAAAAAGAATTAAACATTTATTTTACAAATAACAACAACAATTAAAACTACTTTAGAAAAAATAATAAAAAACTAAACTACACTAAACTACACTTAACACTCTAAGGATCCATATTGTCCAAGGCACGAAACACTAGTTCTGCATTCCGACCAGTTTTTTCGGCCGATGCCAACTCGTCCCTGGCCTCAGCTAACTCCTTAGTTAGCCGGGAACGATTTCTAAGTTCAGACACGATCTTGGTTCGAAATGCAGAAATCACGCAGCCACTAAATTTGTTTCCCGCAGATGATGCAGCCTTACCGCGGGCTTTGACACGTCTCAGGGAGTTTTTGCGAAGGCATGTCGAGCAGCAGGAGGTTTTTAACGCATCCACGCCGGCGATGCTACCGCGGTAGTAGCAGGAGAATACTGTAAGTGGAAAATGAATCACATTAATAATGCAATCATCATACATAAATTAAGAAATAAGTAACTTACTTTTCGAAGTAGCGTGCAAAGTCTTCTTCGACATCACTGTCCCGGATACTTATCCAGGAATATCTGCAGGTGATGTTAATGGTGGTAGTGGCTGCGGTAGTATAGCATTATGGCCACCATGCACTTTTGTGGTTTTCGTTTTTTTTTTAAACTCAATTTGTTTTTGGATAAAGACGCCATTGTAATGTTATATGTATACGTGTGTTATTGCAATGTAGATGTACATATAATAACTGAATAAGAAGTGCAATGTTAAAAAATATATATAGGTGTAGGTTTTGTTAACGTTAAAACAAGGGAAATGATAAGGGAATGAACGAACATATGTGGAGTAGTTGTTAATTAAATAAGATTAAGGGACTAACCCAAGATATGAATATAAATTTCTAATGCTTGTTTTAAGAAAAGTATGTACATTTTAAAATCATGTAAATTTGAGATTTTGTTCTAAATATTATTATTATGTTACCAGTTAGATGTTTTATTACGGAAATTTGTATCCTATAACAAGAATCTTTTAAAAACTGTATTTAAGTATAATATTTAACGAAATCATGTAACGAAAAACAAATTTCATCTTACTAAAACTTTAGTGACATCAAAAGATTTTGAACTTGGAAAAATTGTGCAAAATGTTATGAACTTTATGATTTTTTACTGTTTATGTTTAATTCAACAAAAATTGTAATACTTTTTGATGTATAATTTAATTTATAGTTATATGATGTGAATATTTCCCTTAAGGAAAAATAAAAGAATTAAAAGTTTATTTTCAAAACCTCTACACATTATAGGTGATTAATATTTCACTATGAAAAAAAGCCGAAAAAAATTAAACATTTATTTTACAAATAAAACAGTTAAAACACTTTAGAAAAATAATAAAAATAAACTACACTAGTTCGTTAAATGAGGTTAAGGAAACCCCAAAATTAGTGATCTATAAAATTAGTAGCAAAATTTTTGACAACAGGTAGTATAATCAATTGGATGTCAAACTTTAATTGTTGGCAATTTTCTATAATTTTGGAGGGTATCATATTACATTATATTAAGGTAATTTTTGAGGTGTGTCAAATTACGTTTCATGACAATTTCAGGGGTTGTCAAATTTGCATTTTACACAATTTGTGGGGTGTCAAATTACATTTTATGGTAATTTTGGAGGTGTAAAATTACATTTTGTAATTTTGGGGTGTCAAATTAGATTTTTGGTAATTTTGGGAGTGTCAAATTACATTTTGGTAATTTTATTGTCAAATTACATTTTTGGTAATTTTCGGTGTCAAATTACATTTTGGTAGTTTTGAGTGTCAAATTACATTTTTGGTAATTTTGAGTGTCAATTACATTTTTGGTAATTTTAGTGTCAAATTACATTTCTTGGTAATTTTCGGGTGTCAAATTTCATTTTCTGGTAATTTTCGGTGTCAAATTACATTTTTGGCAATTTTTGGCAATTTTTGGGGTCATTCACCCAAAATGCCCAAAAATGTCAAAAAATATGCATGTTAATGTTTGGAATACGTTTAGACTTGAAACGTTAGGTCAATACTCAGTTTATATCTAAAACAGATGTTTTACTTTTCGCGGATGTTTTTGAAAATTTTCGTCGAACCTGCTTAAGCGCATATCAACTGGACCCTCTTTATTATTATACAGCGCCAGGTTTGGCATTTGATGCAATGTTAAAATTTCTCAAGTTAGATTAGAACTTTTTACCGATATCGACATGGTTATGTTCATCGAAAGAGGTATTAGAGGAGGAGTATCGCAGTGTTCCAACCGTTACGCGAAAGCTAATAATAAATACATGGGTGAAAGCTACGATTCTAGTATCCCAACGAGTTTTAATTTATTATGATATTAACAACCTTTATGGAAGAACAATGGAAGAATTTTTACCATATATTTTCTTTCATCGATGAGCCATTGAATGCCTTGCTAGATTGTGACTTGGATTACCCACACAGTTACATGAGTCCCATAGCGATCTACCTTTGGCACCTGAGCACATGATAGCCCGTATTCCAAATCCAAATTAAAAAATTATTGCTCACATTGTACCCAAAACGTAACTACGTTCTTCACTATAGGAATTTAAAATGTATTTAGAGCACGGATTAAGACTAGTTAAAGTAAATCGGGTTTTACGTTTCAAACAGTCGGCGTGGTTAAAACATATATAGCTTTGAACACAATGTTAAGGCAGGAATCAAAAACGAATTTGATAAGAACTTTTTAAATTAATGATTAATAGCGTTTTTGGTAAACTTATGGAAAATGTTCAAATATAAGGATGTGCGTTTAGTCACAAAATGGGAAGGTCGCTTTGGGGCTCGCGCACTTATATCCAAACCCAATTTTCACAATTGTACTATATTTGACAACGACATGATTATAATAGAAATGAACAAATTGGAAGTCTTTTTAAACCTATATATGCAGGATTTTCGGTATTAGATGTTTCAAAAACCTTTTTATATGATTTTCATTATAATTATATTTTAAAGAAATTTAAAAATAATGCAAACTTGTATACGGATACAGACAGTCTTGTGTATGCCTTCTCTGTACCCGACATATATCAGAGTATGAAAGAGGATGTTAATAGATTTGATACCTCAGACTATGATCGATAACGTTTATAACATTCCATTAGTTAACAAAAAGTGCCAGGCTTAATGAAGATGAAAATCACGGTAAAATTATGTTAGAGTTTGTTGGTTTACGCTCAAAATGTATGCATATTCTGTTAACCAACACAAAGTTGTAGTCAAGGTTCTACATCGGCTAGTGTCAGACAAGTTACATTAGATGATTATAAAAGGTCTGTTCGACTATAACATTGTAAAGCGTCACCAGCGTCTTATAAGATCAAAAACATTCGGTGTTTACAATAAAACAAAATAAGGTGTTCTTAGTCCTTATGATGATAAAAGATTAATACATTTTGGGTTAACATACTTGGGGATTTAATGTTACATGATCTTATACTTTTCTTTTGTTGTAGAAATCGTAAATGAGTAATCAATCTCTAAAAAAAATGGATGAGGAATTGCAACATTCCTCGCAAGAAATTATAAGAAATTTTGAAGCATGCCTTAATGGGGAAGGGTTCTATAGAGGTTTATATTCTAGTTGCTAACATACTTCAGAACATTGTAATACCTGATGAATGCTTTAATGTGGTATGCTGAGAATGCAGATGTGTATCGATACGATTAACACATTATTTAACGTAAAGGTTAAGTTAGACCGTTATATTAAAATGTTATTAGAAGTTTTGTAGAAAAAGATTTTATAACTGATATAGAATTAGAAAATGTAATTGGTCAAATTAATGTTTCCTTAAATTTAAAATTTCTTTTAAAAGATATGTATGTAACTTGCTAAACGATAATGATAATTGCTTTACACCTAAAGTAAATATAGTATCGAAAATATTAAGAAACATTATCATGACATTACTTGGGCTACTAACGAATTTATTTCAACTGCTGCTTATTATGCTAACTGTAAATCACTTAAGCTATATATCGATGTAATTAATGAGCAAAACTTTAAATACACTTTTGAACCGTCAAAAATTATGAACATTTCACAATATACAACTGGATTCTGGAAAACGTTGAAAAGGTCAAAGGCGAACGGTTAGGTGGACAAGCGGACCTGACTCTGGGAAATGGCCATCAGTTAAGTTTGAGGACTACAGAGACACTTTAGATCTAATACATAAGATAATTAGATAGATTAAACAAAAATTATGTATATATCAGTATGTTTTATTAATAAAAAAATAAATTACAATTTGTCTTTTATTATTATTTTCTTACAGAAATTACATCCTATGTTAGTCTGTACCTTAAGTACACTATATTACAATAATTTATTATTCATATTAGTCGATACCTATACAAGCCGGACATTTATATCCGTTATTAAACCAATAGTGATGCTTTCTACAGTAATTTAAGTGTTCCAAACTGCTTGTTGTTTTTAGCGGCATTATTGAAATACAAATGAGCTTATTATACAATCCTCTATTGCTTATAAATTTGAGTTTTTATTTCTAGTTAAGTAGTTAACAATAATATGCTTATAAAACTTTGTCATCGTCGATCCACGAGTATTCGTTTAATCCCAACCATTTCACGTACACTTTATTCTTCTTACGTCGAATGACCTTTTCCACCAAGTACACATCCGGATATTTAGCTTTTTGCAGTTCCTGTCCATAAAATCCACCTAGTATAGGTGTATCTTTCATGTCTTCTAGCAAGTACGTGACCGGATTGGTTACGGTACTTTAACAATCTTGAAAAGTTCACTAGACCAGTTTGGTATATAACCTTTATCAAAGATGCTTTTAAATTTACTAATGCGGACTATGTCAAATAAACCGATGGTTTTATTAAAGATTTTCAGATTCGAATATACATTAAGCTTTGTGTTAGCATTTACTTCGCTAGGTTTCATTCCGATCGTTCGATGTTTACGGTTATTGTACTCTGTCGTCACTTCTTCGAGAAGTGGACCAATCCATACGTATTTTCCATGCACCCCAAATTTTTATAATTTCTTGATTGTCCTAATCACTCTTTCTGCTATGCTAGCCTTTTAGGCTGTAGGTGGAATAGTGTTTGTTTTTTTATCATCAGGTTAGCGAAATGCTTATTGTAGAACTCTTTTCCAGCATCTGTTTGAAGATTTTGGGAGTCCGTTCTTTAAAAATGGTTTGCATAGCTTTCATAACTTCTACCCCGTCTTCGTCTTCAAACCTCTCGTCCATAGGTATTTAGAGAAACAGTCGATAACTACCAGGATGTATCTGTAGCCCTTATTCTGTTTGGAGTAAGGTATAAATTCAGCTAAATCGGCTTGCCATAGATCATCGAATCCTTTAATAATAGTGCGTTAAAAATTTTTGCGTGCCGGTTTATGCAACTCGTTTACCACTTGTTCCATCCTTCCTTATCGTTCCATCCTTTACTTAACGTTTCTTTAGTTGCATTTAAATCTGCTTTCATAAATTTACGAACATCATTTATAAGCGACGTCACTAACTGAAGACAAAACTCGAGGTAACCTTTATTTATGGCATCAGTTTTCTTGAGGATCGGCTACCGCTCTTAAGCGGTTCCCTTTAAATGGAACCTCGTCAGTTGATAGTGCTGTAAGGTTAGCGCGTCTTGAGGTTCGATGGGATCGGCTACGTTAGTTAAACGCTTATTTTCGACATTAAACTTATCGTCGGTAATGGAGAATTGTGATTTTAGCAGTTTATGGAATTGAGGTGAACATGAGAGCGTCCAAACTTGTCCATCATTGCGCGAACTATAGTTGACTAAAAAGTTTTCGGAGGGTTTCTCAATATATCCATCTTCGTATAGTTCTTCCCGACTGATATGATATCATTAACGAGGTATTACCGGCCATTTTTCAGCCCACAGGACCTCCAAATCTTGAATCAATTCATGCACGTTGTTCCAGTATTTGTATTCAACTGGTCGTCCAATTTCTTTGAATATTGTAACTTCATTTTTCTCCTTCACCTCCACCTTCTCTAGTAAGGGTTTAATTATCCCTGTATATTTTTTGGCACGTGTACCTTTCAATTGTTCATCCGGGTTGTTATCACGACGAGCTGCATTAGTTGCAATTAAAATTTGTGTATAGTTCGTCTCGTCTTCGCTAGTTATTAGACGTTTGTCTGGTTCATTCATTATTATTAGATCATACAGACCACTGTACCATTATACCGAACTCCCTTAATAATCAAATCCTTTCCGTCTATCTTTACCGGTGTCTTGCCAATTGACTTATCGCTTGAAATGTCGTAAAGAACTCCATAAGTGGTATCAATTGCATTCGATGCATCGCTTAGCATGCGTTCTATGTATATTCGTGGTAATGGATCATATTGTTCCAGAAATTCTCTCGATGCAGAGGTATTGAGTGAAATAGAATCGGTGGTATTCGCTACATGTTCTTCTTCTTCCACTTGGGGTGTAATTTCTCCAATCACACTAGTCTCGAGGAACGATGGTGTCTCTTGACGCAGAGGATTTCTTTGAAAATACGGAAGTTGTGCGAATGGACTAACATAATTACTACTACTACTAAAGAAGATGATCTTCGTTTGTTAATTCCTCGCAAATGATAAGGTATTGACGGTGTGGTCCATACTGCTGAATCGGCGACCTTTTTTTTTGATAGGGGAGGGCGTTTTTGACGGTTTTTGAATACCTCCACCTCCTCCCCTCAGCATCCTCCGGCTCCGTCTTTACTAGCGGTTCGATTTTCTTTGCAATGTTTGCAAGTGGTTCAATGAGTGGTTTGTAAGTTTTAGTGAAATTTGTCTTTTAGTAAATCGATCCTCCTTAAGATGATCATATTTTTTGTATAGCTTTACGAACTTGAATTATACGTTTTGTCAACGCTAATCTTTCGTTGTCCATCGGTGCGGATCAGCAATAAAACAGGTCTAACAGGTAAATAAACAGCTCTGTTTAAAACAGGTCAGTTTAAAAGGTCTGTTATGTACCCTGTTGAAACGGGGCTGTTTACTTTGGCTGTTTTTTTCCCAAATGATATTTTAACGATACTGCTATGGTATTATATACTGATCGAAGCCTTTCCTAAAACGGCCGTTTTTTTCAGCGTCTTTATTTATTACCAGGAATCCGTATCGATTTCGCCCTCTCTGAGCACATGTCTCGAAACAATTGCATGCTTACAATTGGGGCGACATGATCTTCATGTATGTGACGCAAATTCAAATCATCCTGTTCGAAAGCACTATTAAATTGGCGTTATCTCTAATCAGCTGTTTGGGGATTTTAGTATAGGTTTGACCCAAAAAGCAGTCAATGTTATTATGACGTCCCATTGAAAAGTACGCTCTAATATGGTTTTGTTTTCGCAAGCGATATCGTCGAAGATAAACACTGAATTGGGTTTTGCCTCGCTCGGTTCCATAATGTCAGTATTATCACTGAAGCAATAATAACCAATATCTTTCATGGGATCTAGAATTTCACCCAAGAGTCGATTTTTTCTTGATTCAACGATTTTGAATAGACATACACGTGTTTGAAACGAAGACCGTTCGGTTCAGTTAGGAGACTAAGCATGGTGTTTGTTTTCCACAATTGGAAGGACCACAAATTATAGCGCGTACGCTGTTTGGAAGTAACTCTCCATGCCGTTGTATCTCGCTGTTTGCAGCTTGAGTTAAATCATCGAGATTTACAATAGGTAGTTTTGAGTTTGAACCACTACTCGCATGTTGTTGTTGATCAGTGTCTATCCGAAATAAAACTGCACAACTTGTCAATATGGTTCTTTATTTTATACATCTAATATTATTATTATTATTATTATTATTATAACATATTATAGTTTTTTCACTTCTCCCGTCAAAGGATTGTATTGCACCATGGCATCATGTAATATGAGACAATAGACAACGATACCGGGTTCAAACACCTCCAACGCTTCCATTTCAAGTTTTACATCTACAGTCGAGTGTTTTAGTGATTCATTTTGTTTCGAGCAATCCATTACGAATATTGGACATGTCTTGAATTGCGAATAGTCAAATAATGCATCCTCATGATTGTTGATCGTGTAATATTCTCTTCGAAAATTTAAATAATCATCGCTTCGTATGGGTAACTTTCCGAGTTGAGGTGTAACTTTAGATTGCGAATATTCACGTTATCGAAATCGGCCGCTCTTTCCGTCGTTGAAAACTTCTTCCCTTTTGAAAAGCCACAATTGTCCATCGAGGTTTCTCCAATTGAGTGGAAGTTTTAATTGGCCATATGTCCGACTGTGTCTGTTTTAAAGCTGGCAATTCATATAGTTCCCATTGACGAAACGGAATCGTAATGGTTGTATTTTTATTGATTTTTGGAACAGACTTAGTTTAGCACTGTCGCTTAGCATCACATGCGGAATCTTCCATTGAATTTTATTTAACGTTATTTTAGCGTCGTCTGCGGTACCCTTATAACAATCAGCATCGCTTCTGGAACGTATTAACACCAATCCTGTCGCATATTCACGATAACTTGCTGATAATCTTCCATACTTCCGAATATGTGTTTTAGAGGTATACAGACGGTAAAATGTTTTTCTTTGTTGCTTTTAGCGTGTTCCACTTGTAACGGTTCCTCATTCCTCGGTGACCATCCCAAATGCTGTAAACCTTTGCTTTCATTCCATGTGTACGATACGTATCCTTTGAGTGCGGATGTTATACCCGGATTTCTACATGTATCCACTTTCTGACCTCCTAACTCGTAACGTATTTCCTCGAAAAGGAATGGTGCAAAGTTGTTTGTTAGATAACATGTTTTTACACCGGCTCCTTCTAGGCCGAGCTCCATTCCATTTTACCTTCAATATACAGGAAACTATCGTATGTTGCGGTTACCAAATCTTGACTCTGTATCAATATACGGATCTCATCGGATAATCCATAATTAGAAGAGCCGTACGGAAGATATGTATGAATATCAGACTTGGTGATGGTCTCATCAAAACGTGCGCTTTGAAAGATGTTTAACGAATCTGCCATTTCTATGTGGTTTTAACCCTATAGATTCCAAAAGTACTTTTCGCCAGACGTTAATTCACCAGCACGCTCCCTGCTTGAGTAAACCATTGTAGGCTCACGTCCTGTATTTATAGTATCATTGAGGAAAGATGGAAGTGGACCTTGGTTAATTCTTAAGCCCATATTCTTTTAGTTCCAGTCGTACCGTAAATGGTTCGCTCTCCCCGAAATCGATTAATTCACCCTTCTGGTTCGTTAATTTAATTGAAATATTACCGATAGTATTGGTGTTGACTACCAAATACTGAGGATTGCTAGGAATTTTGTCTAAACGATAGCCTGGTGGGACAGACACGTCTATTTCATACAGCACCTTCGCTGGATTCCCGTTTCTATACGAACCTTTGACAATATTACGCTCTATGTGAATATTTGTATGTTTAATTATTTGTATATCTAATACAGAGATATGTAAAACGTTAGCTTCCAATATCACCGGTTCAAAACCTAGCATACGTCCAATGGAATCCTTTTGAGTAAAATCTGTCAAATTCACAGCTAAGCTCGCACTTGAGCGTGTTATTATTTGCCCTTAAACTAAAGAGACTTGTAGGAATGTGCGTTTTTATATAGATGCTCAGTTCTTCCAACTCGTATGCGCCATGTGGAATTTCAATAGCGTTGAGTTCTGTCGATTTTATGTAATAAAATTTATCGTTTCCAGCGTGTATATTCCTTATGCTATTACAACCGTAAAATCCGACGACACCGATTACGTAGGTTTTCTCGAATTAAGTTCGATCGGGGTAAAAGTTATTACTCGCTATGTTACCAACACCCTCTACACTGAAGGTGATTGACATGGTGACTGTATGTTCCAACTACTGAATATGCTATTTATATAGAAACTTTAAACAGAGATGTCCACAATTTGTGGTACCGAATTGTTGCTCTTGAGAGTAATGGTATATTTTCAATGAAAATAGTCCAGAACTTCTCTTGGTGGAATATTTCCAAATATACCATACGCTTCCATCACGTTTTTGTAACAAACCCAATGAGTACCACGTCCCTTTTGGTTATCTAAATTAATAATACCAGCTTCGTTATTCCATGACAATTTTGGCATATTATCTCTCATAAACACACCCTAAAGTATGGTACATTCCTTGCGTGCTATCTTAGCTCTACATCAGTCAACGGTTTTTCGGTAATTTTTAAGTTTTTTTTATTTATTATTGGTTTCAAGTGCAAAGCCATACCTCCTCCTGACCGATAGGGTTTCAAAATATCACCCCACCGGTTTTCTTTCCTACAGCGATGGCCTCCATTGTACGATTATGGCGCGAAGTTTCATCTAACATTTTCCTTGCTACTCGATGCGTTAACTGCTTTTGCAATACCGCTGCCCCTCCAGCTAAAGCACCGACCGCAGATAATCCCGCAAATAACGGTATAAGAAATGGTAAAATCCACCCTCTTTAGGTAGCGGAATTACTCTGGGAACGCTTACTTTCCCTTCCCACCTAATCTTTTACAGTCAGTTTTGCTGCTGTAAGAGCTGATTTTATAGCCTTTATGGTTCTAGGACTGTTTTTCATTTTCTTGCTAATTATTCCATGTAATTTCAATAGACTGCTACGCGATCGTTTTGTTCTGCTAACACCCATCCTAACTTTCGTTTTGCCTTCATTATACCTGCTACAGCTAAAGCCTCTGTGCGTTCACCTAACTTTGCGTCGGGTGCCTTAACACGGTCCCAAGCTTTTCTTTCCAAAATATAATCAGCTCGATGTCTACTAACCAAGTCTTTACTATCCCTATAACTGATATCGTGAGCTTTGCAGTGAGCGTCTAGAAGGTTGATACCTGGATCACCACGCTGAAGCCTTTTATCTAATTTAGTTCCGGGACCACAATACTGATACCCTGGAATATGGAGCTCAACGGGTAGCTTATTAATGAGAGTATTAACCAGACCACCCCACGTGCACTTCTCCGCTTCCAAACTAACATTGTTTGTGTGAAGGAGGAATTGTTATATTTATAGGTAACGATCAAGAACAGGCAGATTTTTATCAATATTTTATTTATTCATATATGTGATACAGCAAATAGCTAGGTCGATAATGCAACAGCTCCATCATACAAACTGTATTGTGAGAATTTATATCATACTTGTAATTTAACACATTTTCAAAGTCATGATAAATGTTATCGCTTGTTTGTTTCATCATCACCATACTCCATCTTACGAAAGTGGCGGTAGTTGTTGACTTGCTCGATGAGATTTTGAAAGAAACAGGGAGACCGTATGATTCCAGTAAATCCAACCTATAGTTAATTATATCCTTTAAGTTGAAAAGCTCTTCAGAGTCGTTCTTGTTTAACGTACAGTAACGACCGTGGTTTTGCTGAATTGTTATGCTTTTAATAACCTTTCTGATGATGATGATGATGATGATGATGATGGCCTTTAACTACTTCCCAATTATAAAAATGGTAAAATTGTTACCAAGCAATTCTGAACTTTTCCGTATTCAATGTCCGTCTCCTCGTTGATATTTGACCAATCAATGTGGTTTTCAGTTTCTTGGGAACAAAAAATTTCATTTCCAAATATGTTTGAAACTTGAGTAGCACCTCCCAATCTTGCCTTTTTCATAACAATAAGTCCGTCTGACATACGATTCGTATAACTGCCTCAAGATGTGCTGCATACTGTATCCAATTTCAATGCATTTGTTTTTGAGAATTGGCCTCGAATAAATCATATAAGCTACAATCAATTAAACGTTCATCAGTAGCGGTGTTATGTAAATTTTCAGTTGTGGAAGAGCATTCGGTAGATATAGCTGCTGTGGTAGAACTATCCCCATCATTACAACACCAACACGAACATGTGAAGAAATTATTGTTACAACTATTCTTGCTATCCATGTACAGTCTTTTAAAATTCATTTCAATGAACTTGTGTGTTGACTACAAGAATTGATCAATTTGTGAACCGTAAACATATATTTTATAATTATTATGTTTTCCCCACCTCATAACATTATTATGATGGTGGGGGGGGGAGAACAGTTCTTGTAAATCTATCATGATATACCTCAGCACGATGTTGTTCTTGTAGTACGGGTGATAAAATGCATTCCAATTGTTTTAATTTACGACGGAAACGTAATCTATCCAGCGCCAAATTTTCCCACAGCCCTCTTCTTGCATTACGATAAGCAAAGGACCACACTATCATATTATACACTACATTTTTAGTCTCATCAATAACAACTCTCCTCATTATGATGTATCTACTCTTCATTTAATCAAGAAATAAAAGTCACTATTTGCAATTAAAAATATTTATAGTTTTTATTTTCAAACAATTATACATGGATATACATTATTATTATTATTTTACAGAAATGTTAAATTCGTTGTCTTTCCTACAGTTCCGGTACTGGTGATGTACACGTCTTTCTCAGCCAGACCTTGTTTAAACGTTTCAATGCGATCTTCTTTTTTGAAGTATTCATAAAATCGTAAAGGAAGTATACACTTAAAGTTTTCAGTTTCAATGACAATATGCTTCCCATACTTCGTGTCGATTGTATCGATATCAATCACTTTATATTTTGCACCCACCTCAAACTCTTTCACATTCGTAAAGGGTTTACAGAAAGTGCTACTGTTCAATGCAGATAGATCCATCTTTACTGATTCGAGCACGCTTTTGAATTATAGTTTCCACCGGAACTGTCTCTCATATGTATATATATATTTCAAGGTAGAGGGGAATTGCACCAGTAGGCTAATCTGCATCTGATGATGAATAACTGCTACCATCAGGAGATGCTGCCCATTTTTTTATGTCGTTGCAAAACTGATGCAATTGTACAGCTTTAAGTTCTTCTACAAAACATTTTCCACATATTTTTTTTAAATTTAAATACTTTTCACATATCGTTACTCCTTTTTCATACTTTTTCACTAACACGTTACACTCCGCTTCACTATAATCACCTCGTCCGTAAACAGCCTCATGTTCAGCATCGAATACTAATGCCGAAAATTCTTGTTTCAAGCGTTCCACCGCTGTTCTCAGGTCGGATGCTTTGATCCATTGCTCTTGAGCGTATGTCATCCACATGTTATACACACAAACAACACTCACTACCCCTATTTCCTTATATTGTTACTCAAACTATCCCCACTATGCAGATATGACCTACTTTTTATGCATAGCTTACGAAAATGTAACCTCTACTTAGTTTTGAAAGTTCACAGTAATCTTGAAGTAGTTCCTTTATGACAGTACCTATCACAACATGTTTAAACTTGTTTATACCAGTAATTTCTAGTTTTAGTTCTGACCTTGACCTTCAATGAACTCATGACCTACTTTTTATGCATAGCTTACGAAAGTGTAACCTCTATTTAGTCTTGAAAGTCACCACGAGTGACCTTGAAGTGGAGTAGCTCGGTCCTATATTACTTGACCTGCTCCAAAATTCTCTCACCCAAAAGCATGCTTCAAACGTCCTTGAGGCGTGGAGCGCGTTCTGGCATAATGAGAAAACTCACTTGACCTTGATAAATCCCATAAGATTTACATGGGTGACCTTGAAGTGGAGTAGCTCCGGCCTTATATTACTACTTATATTACTATAAACTGCAATTAAACGTTTCTGTATTGATATACATTGATATGCTCATTAATACAATTATTAAAAAGTCTGTTGCTTTAACAACGTGCTATTAGTCCAGTACAAATAATAAATATTCTGACAACGCAATCCAAATTCACTAATCTCTCCACTATTCAGTTATAACAATTTTGGTCCCCAACGTCCAGACGCTTAGATTTTTTGTTGTTTGCGCTTTATTCGATACAATTTTTCTATGGGTAGTTAATACAATTTTTCTTTACCGATTACACTACTTTTCGAATAATTTTTTTTCCTGCGCCTTTCAAAATGTCAATTACTTAGAAGTTAAAGATCAGTCGCTTAACCCAGATATGCCTGAAGAAACTTTTTTTAAAACAAGGGATCATTTTTACATTTTAATTTTAAATATGTAGAATATAAAAAATGGATACAAAATTCAATGGACTCCAGTGGGCCCTAAAAGGGCCAGACCTACATATAGGACATCAGGAACGTAACATATTGTATATAATTATTGATTATTTTACATAAAATATTATGTGTGGTATGCAACAAAGCATTTAACATGAACCCCAACATCACATTTAAGACACCTGGTAGTAGTCTTTGTATGACAGTGGCAACATTTCGTTTGTTTATTCTGAGAAATCACAGGATGTTCAATTCGATCCAAAAAAATATGCACATTTTCATTTTGACTGAGTCTTCCCTTAGAACTGCTACTTGGTTTTTTATTCTGTTGTAGAAGTGCTACAGATACACGTCTTCTGAACTGCAAATGGTCCATGCCACCTTTATTGCTTTTATGTATTTGCCAAGCGTTTTGCAAGGCCATATTAATACGCTGCGCAATCCGGGAAAAATACCATTTTTTCCCTCTAATGGAGGTACGATAAAGGATTATGTTATCACAGCGATCTACGCCGCCCATATTCGCATTGTATTTCTTCACGACATGCGGTTGTTCAATTTGCATAATCTTTTTGTCACGTTGTTAGTACCTTTTTACAATATGAATCGGTTGGTCGCCTAAAGCATTGGAACAAATTGTGACTATGTTGTTGTCGTTTTATTGATCAGCAACAATATTGCTTTCTTCTGCCAGTCAATACTCATATTTACCTCTTTTTTTTCCTTGACATCTACGGAGACAAATGGATTGTTTCTAAGTCTATTACAACGGATTGTTCCAGTTCCCTGAATATTTTTATTTAGCAAAGAAATAGCAAATCACCAGAGTTGAAAAAATTATCAAAATAAGAGTGAAATTTAGGATTTTTCCACTTAGATCTCAATATATCTGCGTATATAAGAACAACATCAGCCGCGACCCAAGTTCTGTATACAGAGATTCAATATCATTAGATGCGCCCCTAGGGTTCGAATCAGTTAACGTACCCTAATCTGGTACACCTTACCCGTAGTAGGGAACCATTGCCTCATCAATACTGTGAGATTTTTCCAGAGGCGCATGTTCTAAGAATTTTGCATTTATATGTGTAAAGAATGGTCTAAGTTTTGCAAATTTTTCATTTATTTCCAAATCTGCGAAATATAGATTACTCATGACATGTTCAAACCTATCTCTTGAGATGGCATCGGCTACAAGTTCATTGTTGGTCTGCATACCTAAAAATTGACATGAAAACGAATGAGATAATGATAAAAAAAAATTTAATTTTCTATCTGTTCGATTTATTCACCAATAGTTCAAGAAGGTCATTATCAAAATGTCAAAAATGACATGTTTGAAATAATTCAAGATGTTGTTTCGTAACTGTCACTTCAGAGACAGCGGGTTGCCATTCGTGGTCGGAATCAATCGTTTCAAAATCTTTATTTCAAGTCAGTTCTCTTGCGTTTGTGAACTTGTTTACCTTTGCGTTTGGGAACTTTCTTAACCTTTCTTGGGTAGGCGTTTTGCTACTTCGGAAAGTGGCATGTTATACTCATCATCATCAGAACTCGTAAAGGAATCAGCTAAAGTTTTGATACTTATTTCAACGGGTGCTCTTAGCTGATTACCCGGTAAATTATCAATTGTCAAATTATTCTCATCACCTGAGTCCTCATCGGTGATATTCCCACATACTTTTTCATTGTTAAAGCTTGGACTAATGTAAGGCCACAAAAACATATGCCATGAAATAGTAGAAAAAAAAGCTTTAAAATATGATTTAAAACAAAAATTCAAATCGACATACTCTATATGCCTAGCGTCCTACATATAGTACTGCTTCAAATCTACTTATCTAGGTAACCTCGTAGTACAATGCAACATAACATAGCATCACAAGCAATTAGTAGTAACCTTTAGCACCACAGAATACTTTTTATAATATTTGTGAAACAACATTTAGTATTGAAACACTTACCCAACAAACTTTATGTGACTGCCGTTCATTTTTAGACATGCAAACAAATAAACTGTACAGGCAAAATGGTACTCTACTGTAAAAATGCGGTTATTCCCGACGCGCGAGCTTCTCCGTAACTGATTTATTTGGTGCGGCGTCATCTATGTATCATTGGAAATTTTTGCCTGACCGTTTAAACCGTCAACCTACATGTAGGAGGACAGGCATATCTGGGTTACTACAATATGAATTTAATTCTCGTGGTCTACCTATACTGATGTTAATATTGGCCTTTTACGTAGAACTGATCGAAATACATCAAAGTTGGAATCGAATGTAACGGAAATGCTGCTAATACTGAATTATCCGAATTTATTTCTACATTTTTTGCAGATACTTCTATACTTACTATTCCTCGTCGTTTCTGTAGCCTTTTGGAGCATGCTCACACATAAAATAATACTTATGCACTCTAGTACTTCGGAAGAAGCAAAATAAAAGGCCACTACTTTCCTATTAAATACATTTAGTGTTTACTGGATAAAATTAAAAATCGTACTATGGATTCTTCAGACACGATGACTATTTATGTTTAATCGACACTTTCAAACCGTTACCTTATCGAAAGACTATTAATCTTCTGAAACGAAATCAAACTGCTACTTCTAGTCCACCTGTGTCTATACGTGATGAACCTAATCTTGGTACTACCATTATGTCCCCTAAACCCTCTTCACCGGCGCCCTCTACTCATCATTGACGGAATTACTCTGGTATAGGACATGTTGCTCCTCAAGTCAAGAATTGCTATGCTTGCGAAAAGTCTGGCGTTACTAAACTTTCTTGTGCTGTTTGTTCTAACAAATTATTTTCTGACAGAGGCTAAGATTCTATACTTTTCGTAACCTCGGATATCCCAGTTTCTGGTACTAGTGATAAAGAACGATTCCTTCTTAATTTTGTATTCCGTAGTGTTCGTAATGATGAACGTCCTTATTTTTTAAAGGTCTTCTAGCCTCTCTGGTGCCTATTACACCATTATCTCACCTGTGGGTGAGTCTACACTCTATGCATTAGGCAATGGAAATGGGTGCAGTGTTATAGTTAGTGTCGGATCACTTAAACTCCTACTTTGACATTTCTATTTTTTTTAACAAACTTCGCTAAACCGTCTTGAAATGTTTTCCTAGTCACTTATTAGTTCTACTCTCAATCATCTCTCTAGTTCAGATATACGTTCTGTGTATTGGAAAATCCTAGATTCAGTTAACTCTTTCACGATCGATCCCTGTACGTGGGTCACATCACTTCACACGTATGCATTTTGAGTTGCAAAGTTCGTACGGCTGAACGCAATTATTCTACTACAAAGAAAGTGGCAGGCTCTAATTCAAAAGTTTCAGTCGTACATGAAAGTTTCTCATTTAACTGTCATTAAAACATAGATTTACTTTAATTCACCGTAATGGCAAAGAACGTGTCGTTCTCTCCCTCAAGTCGATAGCATCGAACTTATTACTACTTTTTTGAATACCTTGCCAATTAAAGACCTTCGGTACTTAAATTTCTCCGTCCTGATCTTTCTTCGTAGTTTGTTAAGGATGGTCTTCTGGTTAAACGTACGCGTTCTTCTCCTGCTGAATTCTTCTGTCATGGCTGGCTCATGGTTCCTAAGGAAGAACGTCGTCAAGGTTATTTTTTGAGTGTCACTAAAACCATAGCTAGAATTTCTTTGAACTATTATTGGCCTATGAAAATGTAAACTTTCACAATTATCACACATAATCAAAATACTTACCTTTTGGGTACCAAACCGTGTATTTTCTATTTCATTCTATATAAAATTAGTCGTTTCGGTAACGATTGCAGTTACTGTTCTCAGTAAATAATAGTAGCTTCAGTAATTAATTGAGGTGCCAATTTCATAAACGTATTTAAAATCCAACTGTGGAATGTAATTTTATTTTAATAAAAATGGCTAGACATTTAATAAGTTAATTAACCTCCCTTGAAGATACAAATCATAACTTTAAAGGACAGGATAACAATGAAAAATGGCGTATTTAAAGAACGAATTTAGCCAAATTTCTGGTTATAATGTAAGTGTAAAGTTGTGAGAAACTTTAATTCAAGATTGGTAATAACTTTCTCAAATACTAACTTCATATATCGTTTAAAGGTGTGGTCACATCTAACAAAGAAATATTTTTCAGAAATTAATAATTGTAATTGTTATTGTACACTCAAAACACATGTGTACGTTTAATATGATTTAAATGTAAATTACAGTAATGCTGTGAGAACTTAACATATTTCATTGGCAAAACATTTACTTCAAGGTATAGAAAAGAGACAACAAAGTTAAAATTAAAACGTAGGGGAAACTCAGGTAGCCCCGGGCAGCGGGTAGCACCGGACAATTACTAGTTTGTCTATATTCTAGTAGATGGAGTTACTTTGTCTGCAGCAAGGGAATACTTACTTACGTGTTTAACATGTGCAAAATACTCAGCGCGGTTGAATTAAACATTGGCGGGAAGTTTTGTTGTAAAGTACTTTACAGTGTTTTTCTGTCGTTACCCTAATCTTGTGCATCACTTCTACTCTTCAAGTGTATACATGTATACTGACTTCCATAAAAATTGCAACACCTAGAATTTGTTGAACGATTTTATTGAAATGCCAATGATGTCTTTCATTAGAACAAACAAACGATTAAAATTTGGATAAAATCTAGCTAGTAGTTTTTTTTTTGTTTTTTTTTGCACTTAGTAACAATAAATTTGAAGAAATAAATCAATCAGTGTGTAATTAACTGTCAATTTTGCAAATTGTTTGTTCACAATTTCGTTCTGAACTTGGGAACAATGCCAAGAGTACATCAACATTTTTCCCAATTGACTGAATTTAAACGTGGCCGTATTATTGGCATGAGAGAGGCCGGACTTTGGCTAAGAGAAGTTGCTCATTGTGTACACCGAAATGTTACAACGGTATTGAGATGTTGGTTCAAATGGTCCGAGGAAGGGGTGCAACAACGTCGCCTTGGATCTGGACGTCCCCTCAGGATTACAGACCGCGAAGAACGTCGCTTAAGACTTTTGGCCACAAGAGACAGATTTTCAACAACTCGATCGATTGCAAATGATTGGATGAGAGGTGTAGGACCCAGAATGTCAATGTCATCTGTTTATCGCCGGATAAGGTCTTATGGGCTGCGTTCATATCGTCGATTTTTATGCCTTCCTCTTACACCACTTCACCGTCTACACAGGCTAGAATGGAGCAACGAAAGAGCGAATTGGGCGCAAGAATGGCATCGAATTGCGTTTAGTGGCGAGTCCCGATTTCGCTTGGGCCCCACGATGGTCGTAAGAGGGTCAGAAGGATGCGTGGAGAACATAAAAATCCAACATTTTTTGTGGAACGCAACACAGCCCTCACACAAGGAGTGATGATATGGGGTGCAATATGTTACGGTAACAGATCACCTTGGTCTTCATTGATGGCAACTTAAACGCCGCTGTTATATGCCAATGTGCTAGAACCCGTTGGTTTCAGGATGGAAAATCCCATTTTCCAACAGGGTAATGCGCGCCCTCATACGGTAAGGGCTAGAACACGTGTTTTGAAGAAGCTAACATTGCCATCCTTCCATGGCCTGCTCGGTCGCCTGATTTGACGCCCGTTGAACATGTATGGGATGAGGTCGGTGGTCGACTGGGTAATTTACACCCTCCAGATAACAACGATCTCCGGTTATTCAAGAACTTGGGTTGATATACCACAGGCAGCTGTAGATTATTTGATTGATAGCATGCCACGTCGTGGTAGAGCAACTCATTATTGGAGAAAACATTTTTAGTTTTTGTTCTTTTGTTTTCAAATTTTAATCGTTTGTTCGTTCTAATGAAAGACATCGTTCACGAAAATTTCAATAAATTCTAGATGTTGCAATTTTTGTGGAAGTCAATATATTTATTTTAATAACAGTTAGTTAAAATAACATCTAAAGATAGTATACACAAAGCTTTGTTAATCCACCGTCCATAACCTCGAAGGGGTTAGCGTTAATGCTGTTGTGTAATTCGAGTAGCCCAGGACACCGTAACTGCGGGAACCACCAGACATCAAAACAAAGTGTTCATTTTTTAAAGGTGCCCAAATTCAAAGAAAAACGAAATTTAAGGGATCGTTGGACCGAAGAGAATATGAAACAAAGCTACTGAATCAGTGTTATCTTCAAAAATGACTAAAAGTGAAGCATCAAGTAGATTTAGCGTCCCCAAGAGCTCTCTGAATGACAAAGTTTCGGGTTAAAAAAAAAGGAAGAGAAGTTAAATTAGTTACGAAATTAGGGCGGCTGAAACCTACATTTTCGTCTGAATACTAAAAGGAGATTGTGGATTATATGGTAGACTCACAACAGATTCATGCCTTTAACAAGAAAGGAATTCCTAAAACTTGCTTATAATCTAGCAGAAAAGTTGAAAGTAGACCATAGGTTCAACAAAGACGAAAGGGTGTGGAGGCAAAGACTTATTACAATTTTATGAAGCGACATCCCCAACTGAAGTTGAGTCAGGTGGGAAAATTAACCTCTGCTGAGAGACGAAGAAATATAACGTCGATGTTTTGCATCAGCGCCTCTGGCCAACGTATACCACCGTTCTTTGTTTATCCCAGGAAGAGGATGATTGAAAGGTTAATACTTAATGCACCCGATGAAAGTATCGCTTTTGCGCAATTTAATAGGTGGATGAATGGTGAAATATTCCTCTCCTGGATGAAGTTTTTTGTTAAGTTTGCTCATCCCACTGCTGAAAATCCGGTCTTATTAATACCAGATGGCCATTGTAACCATAAGGAGTTGGATGTAATAAACTATGCCCGAAGTAATAACATTCATGTGCTTGCTCAGCACTCCGCCTCATCCGCCTCATACGATCCACAAGCTTCAGCCTTTAGACCGAAGCTTTATGAAACCATTTAAAGGAGCTTATGCTGAAGCTTGCGGTGAGTGGATACGAAAATATCCTAGTATGAGGATAAGCGATTATGACATTTCCCAAATTGTGACTAAAGCCTACACCAAAGTTTGTAGATTAGAAGTTGCAAAGAATTGTTTTTCTTGTGCCGGTATTCATCCTTTTAATCCAAACTTTTTGCTTCAAAAATCACCGATATTAGACTGACAGAAAATGATGATGTAGCAGGTCCATCAGGCATAGTAACTAACTCTTCCCCATTATTACAGACGGCACTCAACCACCTACCAGCATTCCTAAACCATCGACTTCTCATATCATGACCAATGACTTTACTCCAACATAGAACATTACCAAAGTTTTACATCAGTTGTCACCTTTGCCAGATGGAAGCCAGCGTAGACTAACATCACGGGAGAGAAAATCAGAAACAAGCCAATATACTTCAACACGGCAAAACTGTAAAATCCGACAAAGTAATGAAAATAAACACGAAAGTTTTGATGAGAGTAAAGCTGAAGGTTCCCAACTGCAATGAAACACAGAAGAATAAAATTAGTGATGCAACTCAGAAAAAAGAAAAGAAAAGGAATGAGGATCAGAAGAAAAACGATAAAATAAAATACACAGCCCAAATTGAGGACGAAACATGCAAAGATCAAAAAGAAAAGAAAAACGTAAATTGCACAGGTGAGAAAAATACAATTAAAGGTAAAATACAAAACGATGAGGAGACCGCAAGCTCAAGTGGAAACATGACAATGCAACCACAGGAAGAAGGGAGAGACACTGTGTATCTTATCTGCAATGAAACTTTTGAAGAGAACTGGATGCAATGCCACACATACCATGGCTGGGTTAATGGAGGTTGTGCAATATAGATGGAGTAAACTATAATTATGACTATTGTGCATATAAAAATTATTATAAAGCCATGTATTGATTGTCCGTTGTTACCCGACGATTTTTGTAGTTGTCCAATACTACCCTTAATTTTATAGATGAAATTGGACATATTTTAAAATAAGTGATAGTTTTATTTTCATTGCGAGTTTTTTCCTTTTGGTTCTTCTACAACCTGTTGAAAATGCTTTAAACTTTCATATAAAATTGAACATAACGTAATGTATTAGCATTTTTGGAACCTTCACGTTACGCTATCGCTTTCTTCTGTCTTTACTAGACCATGGAGTAAATCCTTTACTCATTAAAGATATATTAACACAGTATTACAATAATTTACATATATGTAGTTAAATTAAAATCATATTGTAGGTGTATGCTGTGTACATGAATGCCCAAAAACACTCTTAGTTAGATTTGCCTAGGTCTTTGATTGGTATGCAAATTTTTATTTGTGAGTACTTTTATTAATTTTAAATTAAAGTCTTCCACTAGTTCATACTTCCATCATAAATGATTAAATGTTGTTAATTTTGTTCTTGGGCTATGACACTTTTCAGTGTCCGCCTTCGCCCTTTAGGGGCTGTTCTGATTTGTCATCTTGAAAGAAGTTAGATATTTCATTTATAAAAGAAATAACTATTTTTTACTAAATTAGATTCCATACTTCGCTTCGCAATGAGTTTATCAAACTGTGATATTAACAGCAGGCTTATTTGTATTTCCATACTTCATACATTTATTTTAACACCTCAATTAACTTTTAAATCTATTATTATGCACAGAGGACCATAAGTGATATTGTTATAAAAACGATAAAATTTATACAAAAGAGAAAAACAAACGCACGATTCAATACCGAAAAGAGAGATTCTTCATTATTATGTCAAAGTGCCAATCCTGGTCCTTGTTGGCGGGTGTGTGTGCGTGTGTGCGTGTGTGCATGTGTGCGTATGTGCGTGTGTTTGTGCGTGTGTGCGTGAGTGCGTGTGTGCGTATGTGCGTGTGGGCGTGTGTGCGTGTGTGCGTGTGCGTGTGGGCGTGTGCGTGGTGCGGTGGTGCGTGTGTGCGTGGTGGTGCGTGTGTGCGGGTGGCGTGCGTGGTGCGTGTGTCGTGGTGCGTGCGTGCGTGGTGTGCGTGTTCGTGCTGTGCGTGCGTGTGCGGTGGCGTGCGCGTGCGGTGTGCGTGGCGTGCGTGTGCGTGTGGTGTATGCGTGTGGGTTGTCGTGTGCGGTGTGCGTGTTGCGTTGTGCGTGTGCGCGTGCGTGCGTGCGTGGTGTGCGTGTGGTGCGTTGTGCGTTTGCGTTTTGCGTGTGCTTGTGCGGGTGCGCGGTGGTGTGCGTTGTGCGTTGTGCGCTGGCGGTGTGCGTTCGTGTGTGGGGTGCGTGTGTGCGGGTGTGCGTGTCGTGCGTGCGGTGCGTATGTGCTGTGCGGGTGGTGTGCGTGTGGTGTGCGTGTGTGCGTGGCGTGTGGCGTGTGTGCGTGTGCGTGTCGTGCTGTGTGGCGTGTGTGTCGTGCGTGCGTGTGTCGTGCGTGGTGCGTGTGCGTGTGCTGCGTGTGCGCGTGTGTGCTGCGTGTGTGCGGTGTGTGCGTGTGTGTGTCGTGTGTGTGCGTGTCGTGCGCGTGTCGTGTGTGCGTGTGTGCGTTGTGCGTGTGGTGTTGCGTGGTGTGTCGTGTGTGCGTGTGTGCGTGTGTGCGTCGTGTGTGTACTGCGTGCGTGTGTTGCGTGCGGTGTGCGTTGTGCGTGTGTGCGTTGTGCGTGTGTGCGTGTGCGTGTGTGTCGTAGTGCGTGGTGTGCGTGTGTGCGTCTGTGCGTGTGGTGCGTTGCGTGTGTGCGTGTGTGCGTGTGTGCGTGCGTGCGTTTGTGCGTGTGTGCGTGTGGGTGTGCGTGTGGTGTGTGCGTCTGTGCGTGTGTGCGTATGTGCGTGCGTACGTGTGCGAGTGTGCGTGTGGGCGTGTGGGCGTGTGTGTGTGTGCTTGTGTGCGTGTGTGCGCGTGTGGCGAGTGTGTGTGCGCGTGTGCGTGTATGCGTGTGTGCGTGCGTGCGTGTGTACGCGTGTGCGTGTACTCGCGTGCGCGTGTGCGTATGCGTGTGTCGTATGTGCGTGTGGTGTATGCGTGAGTGTGTGTGCGTCTGTGCGTGTGAGTGTATGCGTGAGTGGTGTGTGCGTGTGTGCGTGCGTGCGTGCGCGCGTGTGTATGCGTGCGTGTGTACTCGCGTGCGCGTGTGCGTATGTGCGTGTGTGCGTATGTGCGTGTGTGCGTATGTGCGTGTGTGAGTGTATGCGTGAGTGTGTGTGTGCGTCTGTGCGTGTGTGAGTGTATGCGTGTGTGAGTGTGTGCGTCTGTGCGTGTGTGCGTATGTGCGTGCGTACGTGTGTGCGAGTGTGCGTGTGGGCGTGTGGGCGTGTGTGTGTGTGTGCTTGTGTGCGTGTGTGCGCGTGTGCGCGAGTGTGTGTGTGTGTGCGCGTGTGCGTGTATGCGTGTGTGCGTGCGTGCGTGTGTACGCGTGTGCGTGTGTACTCGCGTGCGCGTGTGCGTATGTGCGTGTGTGCGTATGTGCGTGTGTGAGTGTATGCGTGAGTGTGTGTGTGCGTCTGTGCGTTTGTGAGTGTATGCGTGAGTGGTGTGTGCGTGTGTGCGTGCGTGCGCGCGTGTGTACGCGTGTGCGTGTGTACTCGCGTGCGCGTGTGCGTATGTGCGTGTGTGCGTATGTGCGTGTGTGAGTGTATGCGTGAGTGTGTGTGTGCGTCTGTGCGTGTGTGAGTGTATGCGTGAGTGGGTGTGTGCGTGTGTGCGTGCGTCCGTGCGCGCGAGTGTGCGTGCATGTGTGCGTGTGTGCGTGTGTGCGCGTGTGCGTGCGTGCACGTGTGCGCGTGTGCGTGTGTGCGTATGTGCGTGTGTGTGCGTGTGTGCGTGTGTGCGTGTGTGCGTACGTGCATGCGTGTGTGCGTGTTTGCATTTGTGCGTGTGTGCGTGTGTACGTGTGTGCGTGGTGTGTGTGTGTGTGTGTGTGTGTGTGCGTGTGTGCATGTGTGCGCGCGTGGCGTGTGTGTGTGAGTGAGTGTGTGTGTGTTTTTTTATGAAATATCTAATATGGGATTTAGGTTTATGTTTTTAGTTTTTCAATATAGAATAAAAAATTAGGTGGGATTAGCCTGTATATTAAAAAGGTAACCTGCACCACGGTCTAGCTCAGTAAGGCACATTACTTACGAAACTTACTGTAGTTTGAGAACTCGCTTTGGGCAAGTCGTGAGGGAGGCAGAGATATATCCATAGGTATAATCAGTAAAGCGTTTGTTTGCTGGGCGCCACTCAATTTATAGGTTTAATGATTAAAATAGAACAAAAATTGAGAAGGTTGTACCTTAATAGCATAATAGGTAATCTGAATAATCACTAATCCACTGTATTTATATGTATATTTAATAAAGCAAAATGTCTGATTAATATCAGCATAAAATAATTAAAACTATATTTATCGTAAAGATTTACGATACTAAAATTACTAAATTCAACACAACTATATAAGCTTAAAAGCTATATTTACGAAAAATTCAAAATGCAATATATTCCACACTGTATTCAAGAATAAAACGTATTCTTGACCTACGTCAACAAATATTACAGTACTGTAGGTTATGATCTCAAATGTCTTTATGTTAGGAACAGAAATTACCTGTTCCTTTATAACCGTATCAACACACTATATTGATTTATTATTTCCTTAAACGTATATTGCAATAAAAGCATACTGCTTACATGTACTCAAAATAAATTTATTAACTTCGTCTTAAAACGAACTCTAGCTTGAGAATTTCATTTCCCATTCATAAGATACACATACCGTAAACGTAAAGGTAATTTCTATTTGACTATAACGTACAAATAAACAAACGGTAGACCATATAGGTAAAGTAATTTTCATAATATAAACGTACGATAAGGTAAGATAATTTCCATAAGATCTTCCACATACCATAACGGAAATGTAGGTCAACTACAAAAGCTGGCTCCAAAAAACATAAGAGCTTTTTTTTAACGCAATCGGTTTTCCTAATGAAGAAGCGTACCTTTGTACGCTATTAAGTATAATCAGAAACCTTTACATACCTTATACAATGGAGTAAAACTTAAAAAAGGTAATGTAACGAAGGGTACGGCAGAAGAAACAAAAATGCGTAAGCGTGTTCAATTCACGTTGCGCATAGAAGAACAGAAAATTGATACCTAAAATATACACTGGGATTCGTCACTAAAGAGAAAATATCGAAAAATACCAAAATTTAATTATTGAAAGAAAAACAAATGCCTAAAGATACTAATGTAATGTAAACATATTTAACTTAACTTAACCTTTAAGCCATTTCCTTGCGGGGTAGGCAAAACAATCCCTGTCTCTTATTTATTTTCATTTACAATCTTTCTCTGGCATGCCCTTTTATTAATAACAATGACCTAAGAAATCGATTGCATAACTCGATACCTACATATGTATAAGTAGGTTGGAAGGTAAAAGAAAACGATTAACGAATATTTTTATCGGCCACGATATCTGTGTGTATATGGATTTTGCATTTAAGCTCGCTTTTATTTCTTCTGCAGCGTATTAGATTTTGGGAGAAATTCAGTGGCGGAGAGGGGGGGATTTGTTAGGAGTAGTTTTTGGTTTTTAACAATTATTTCGACAACTGTATATTTCAGACATAAAAATACTAACATCACATACACATCAATTAATTATATTCTATGCAATTTCATATGATGTGTAATTTAGCGTAAAAAAATTCCCAAGGTAGAATGTAAGTGTTAAATTTCTTTTAATATCTGAATTTAATTTTTATTTATTTTATAAGAAAATGTATAGATATATTTCTTAATGAAAATTAATTTTACGTAACTTTTCTTTATAAAGTTTCATAATATAAAGCAAACTAAGTGTAAAAAATTAATTAAACAGGATTGAAAATGCTTAAATTGTATTTATCAGTATTTTATAGATCGGGCAAAGTAACTGCGTCCTAAACCTTTACTGTACTCAAAATCAAATAATGAATGAAGCGAGGGAAGGCTTGACCTACAATTTGATTGACTGATAAGCCAGTCTTTTTTATACAGCTACAAAAGTGCAATTTCATTTAAAAAATGTTGCCAGATGCCCTTTCTGTCCCAGAAACCTTTTGTTTTTATGAATGAATATCAAACTTCAATATATTGCTTATTATTGCTTCACAGAAACATTAATATTACTCCATTTTATGCACAAAGTTGACTCCACTGTTTAAGGGCAGGTTGACTTATAAGCACCATCAGAACTCTGGTGACTATTACTGATAACACAAACATACTTAGGTAACTCTTTCTTTACTAATTATAAGCAAATATGTCTAGAAAATGTGTCATGGTGTTCAAAATTTTTTTTACACTCCTGTTAGTTTTAGCACTACCTTTTGAGCTAAACTATACTCTTCAAGTCTGTCCTCAGGTTCCATACTTTTTCCTTGACAGATATCAAATCATGTCCTCTCTGATCAGAAATACACCATAATTAATATCCACGTTTAATAGGGTTATATTGTTTAAGAGATGATCTCCGTTTAAACACAATCATTGATTCGTGAACTTCTAATAATCTGGTACCACCATAGGGTTTCTAAAAATTGAATAACTTTATTTGTCTTCGTTGCCCTTACGAATGGTACTGTTATAATTAACATGCCACTTAATAAGAATATCTTAAAACTGATTATGGGTCATTGCTTGGTTATTTAGTGGTACTGCCACATCTGACGCAGTACTCCAGTAATGTTTACAGCTCGGCAACTAATAGTAATTCATGCACAAATTTATAACAATAAAATTTCTCTTCTAACTTTAGGGTTTTGTCCTTCTGAATAGCTTAAGGGTTGCTTTGAAATGTATGTTCTTTGAATACAGATCTCATCATTGTCGTAAAATAACTTGTTGGTATTGTACAAGTAGGAAATGGATCACCCTTTATGTCATCCTAAAACTCGTAGTTGAGAATTTCAGTATTGTTTTCAGTATTCAATTGTTTCTAGTGCGATAAAAATCACTGCCAACTTGAGGCCGCTACTCTGTGAGGTTGTCCAAAGCGTACCGAGAAGACCCGTCGACTGAATGCGAATTAGTTTCTTGTAGAGAGTTTAACAAATAAATACTAATACCGATACTCAGAAGTACCATACTGGCGCAAAGGGTTAAAATATTTCAAACGGCAAAATAGAATAAAATTTACAAAATAAACGTGACAACGCTGGTATTTTATAACTCGAATTGTAGTTTCTGCTTACAACCTTGTTCCATTGTGTCCTTCTAATTTATTTTATGTTAATTATTTCTTGTTTGTTTCAAAACTGTTCTTTAAAAGCTCATTATTGTGCATCTACAGTAACCAGGTAATTACAGTTTTAAATTTTATTACGCAAGGAGATTAATAAGTTTTAGCTTGTATTATGGGTCAACAAGTTTTTAAAAATCTAAAGGGAAAACATGTAAGAAGTGGCCAAAAGCTAGTTTTTGATGGTCTGCACTTGAGAGTCTCTGTATTTTTTCAGCAACGTAAGGTATGTTTAGGTCTGTGTGGAGCGTTTCGTTGGTATATAACATAACATTTATTTGAAATACGCAGAAAATAATATCAAGACATTTTCAGTTAAGGAAGAGTATCAAGTGAGGTTGGTGTCGACCAGAGAACGATATGGAGCATCATCAAAAAAATTTATGGTTTCTGATCGGCAAAATCTCCGCAGAAAAGTAAGAAATCAGAACCTGAAGATTTGAAAAGTCAACCACCTGAAGGTAGGTCTTGAATACGATAAACGAACAAGGAAAATCATTTTAATTGAAAAAACATCTATTGTACTGTGACCGAGAAAACATTTAACAACCATTAGAAAATATCAAGAAGACAGACAAATGTGTTATGCAGATGAAAAGTGGATAAATGCGGGTTAAGTTTGGTACAATACTACTATTAAATGTACTAAACAAACAGTATTGGAAGGCCTTAAACCGAAAAAGTACCCATAGAAAGTTAGAACAAGAATGATACTAATGATTGGTTTCATGGCAAAGGAATTAAACTTTTTTTTAAGTTTGCATATTTACAATCTAGTCAATTTGAGTAATGAGCAAATGATTTCATATTGTAACGTGGGTGCGGGCAGGCCAGTGCTGGAACCCCAGATAATTACACTAAATAAGATCGTGTGGCCAATGGCGCTTAAATCTTCTTGTCACTGGGACGTTGGCGAGCTGTTGTACTAATTCATTGTGATGGTTAGCTAGTTTTTGATGGTCTGCACTTGAGAGTCTCTGTATTTTTTCAGCAACGTAAGGTATGTTTAGGTCTGTGTGGAGCGTTTCGTTGGTTATACACCAAGCAGCGTTTGTTAGATTTCGTAAGGTTTTAGATTGGAACCTCTTAAGTATCTTGGTGTGCGAAGCTTTGGCGCAGCCCCAGAGCTGGGTCCGTAGGTTCAGATGAGTTTTAGTATCACCTTGTACAGGAATAGTTTGTTGGATCATGGAAGTTGGAAATTCCTGCCGATATATCGGTCTATTTGTTTTGTTTTGAGGTCAAGTTGTTTACCTTTGGCCTTAATATGTGTTTTCCAGTTAGGTTTCTGGCCAAGATGCGGCCCAAGGTATTTCACTTCGGCCCTTATGGTAATGGGGTGTTGTTGATTGTTGTTGATTCACAGACTCTGCGTTTGATAGTAAACGCCACTTGAGTTGATTTGGCATGATTAACGGTAATTTTCCACTTCTTGAACCAGTCGCCTAGTAGATGGAGGTGTTTCTGTAACTAGGACGCTACTACATATGTGATACCATTGGCTGCAAAGACAGGCATGTCGTCGGAGAATGTTGCTATTAATGTATTAGATGTCTTGGAGCGTGTGCTGTATAGATTAGGTATAGGAGTAGACCCAACACACTGCCCTATCGCACTCCTGAGTTAATTTGGAAATATTTTGATACAGAGTTGTTCAGTTTGACTTGGAATAACCGTTCACTGAGATATGATTTTAGTGTTAAGTAGAGTTGACTATGGAAGTGTTGTTTTATTTTATAAAGAAGGCCCGTATACCGCCCCTAATCGAAGGCCTGCTATATGTCCCAAAACGCCGTTGCACAAGCTTTTTTGGTCTCAACACTTTCCATGATTTTGGTAACTATCCGATGGTTTATAGGTCTATAAGATAAGCTTTGTGAGGGAGGCTTCCCAGGCTTAGCTAGCATAGGCGAACATCGCAGGGGAAAGTACCATAATCGCAAGATGCTGTTATACATAGTGGTTAGTAAAACCACTGCTTTTCTAGGAAGATGTTTAAATATGTCTCTAACTATATGGTCATAGCCTGGGGTTTTACAATTATTAACTAGTTGTATTTGGTTCCAGACTTCAGTTGGTGAAAGCGGTTTCAGTGGAAGTGAGAGTTTGCACGGTGCGTTGCGGAAAGCTACAATATCGGGGTCATCATTATTGGGTTAGGGTGGTGTAGTTGTTAAAACGTTAAGAAGGTGCGTAGCGAATATATCTGCGTTTCCTTTATCCGATTTTTTAATTGGTGGAATTTCTGTCGTTGATCATCTTAATTTTTTTGTTGCTTTCCACACAAAGTGGTCAGTAGGAGAACGCTTAGTGATGTATTGCGTAAAGGTTTCAATGAAAATGATTTATTAAAGCTACAACTATTAGAAAATGTAAACTTTCACCATTATTACACGTATTTAAAATATTTAGGTTTTTGGGGTATTCAATGGTGTATTTTTGTATTAATCTAATTTTAGTAAATAATAACTAATTCTTTAATAAAATTAAATATTATTAAACTGCCTTGAGCATGAAAAACGATCGAAGGCTAACAGTGAAAATTGTCATAACAAAGAGCAAATTTAACAAACTTTAAATTGTGTCCCAGAATATTAGAAAGTAATAAATCATGTTATTAGTTTTTTGCATGGAAGCGGCAAACAGAAATCAATAAACGTGCTGCTTGCAAAATATTGTGTTAAATAAAGATGGTTCAGGTAAACGGCAAGCAAAAGACAACCTTTTGAAGTTCAACTTAAGTAGGAAGATCAGAAAACCCATAGACGATAAAAATTGTAGATTAATTATCAAACAACTGAAGCCAGAAGCACAGAGAGCAGAATGGTAACTTGCATTATCCATTACAATTACAGCACCTCGTGGAATGTTTGCTATCATTCGTTCAAACCATTCTTCAAAAACATCAGCGTTCGTATCTTCGTGATAATCACCTGTGCTCTTGGACTGAAACACAAGTAAAGCATTTATTAAGAATCCTTAAGTGCTACCTATATGTGTAATAATTAGTCGTCGACCTTTGCCCGATGGTGGATTTATTCCAGTTGACGAACCCTCTTGGACTGCTTGATGGCGACTAGCAGCATTTGCCAAATTTCGTTTACAGTATATCCTTTGTTCAAGCAAGTCTCATCGAGACAAAGGATTTCCCGTCCTTGGGCAAGAAACTTCTTCATTTCACGAAAGAATTTGCTTCTCCAAGAATCAACTAGGAGATTATCAATTATCATTGATGTTCGATTCAAATTTTTCCACAAAAAGTTAAGTTCCTGTAGTATTCTGTGTAGTATCGACCAAGGCAATTGTGGTCCATCATCGTCTTCTTTCAGTACTGCTACTATTTTGTAATATAAACTTTTTCTTCTTCACTTAAACGTTGTTTCTTTCTTCCTGTTAAGCAAGTCGGTTCTTTCAAAACACCCTCTTTTTGTTCTTTTAATAACATGTATACTGTTGACTGCCCCACTCCCGTCATATTAGAACACATTTCCACTACACTATTTTTCGAATTTTGATACGTTAAGGCGTTATGTATATAAGATGCCATTTTCACTACCGTTCTCAACCAAAACTTGAAAATAACTGAGCATCTTAAAGTACTTGTTTTGAAATAACAATAATGTGTTAATTACATTTTAACGCATCTGCCATTAAGTAAATCATGTTTCTAGTTTGCATATAATTAGATAATAGTGCAATGAGTACTTCTAAACTTATACAAATTTTCTAAGAATTTCGGACGATCTCCACTAACCTGTACAACAATGTATTATTTTCTTCAGTAAATATGACGTTTGTATTAATTTTTTCAAACAATTTATACGTAACTAACAAAGATAGATCTGTCGCTTCATTTCTTATTAAATGAAATGCTAAATTGATTTACCTAAATTTAAAACAAACACATGATGATGACGTCACAAACAGTTTCTCTGGTGAAACTTAAAACCGATTAAATGCACGTCAACAAACATTAGTGGGTTTGATAAAAAAGTTGCAGGCTACTTACACAAAGACTTAGATATTAAATCACTTCATTTTAATTCGTTTTGTATGTATTAATAGGTCATAATTACAATTACAAGTAAACATTTTTTAAATATTTTATACGAACATAAGAAACTGAAAAGTCAATATACCTTAAAGACCTTATAGTGTGCCCCTCTACTTTGCTGGCATGCCAAAACTCTCTTCCTGAAATTATTGATTACAGCTTCACAAACTTGCACGTCGATTTCGTTGACAGCTCGTCGAATTTCTTCCTTTAACTCGCGGATGTCTCGGGGTTTATTGACATAAACCAATGATTTGACATAACCCCAAAGAAAAAAATCGCATGGGGTTAAATCAGACGATCTTGATGGCCATTGCTGGTCACCACGAAGTGAGATGAGCCGATCCGGGAATTTCTCAAGCAGCAATGCAATGGTTTCGGCGGAAGTGTGACATGTGGCGCCATCTTGCTGAAACCATAACTGCGAATGTTCGTTGCATCGATATGAGGCCAAAAACTCTCGATTTGTGTGGGCTATTATTGACACTATCACGAACTTCAGCAATGTTTTCAACAGACCGGCCAGATCTAGGACGACCAGAATTTTTAATGTTGAGTATTGATCCTGTTTCAATAAACTTTGTCATAAGTCTGCGCACTGTTGATTCATTCGGAAGTTCATTACGCCTGAAAATCGCACGAAGTCGTCGGACAGTTTCTGCAAAACTTTCTCCGTTTTGAAAAATTGATAAATTAAACAACGTAAATGAAAAGCGTTTTTCGAATTTTAAATTTAAGTCGGATGGAGCAAATGATTATACTGGCTAAAATAAATTAGATTTTCCTTCAAAAAATCAAGGACGATTTTAATAATACAAATTGGATTCTTGAATCACCTTGTACTTAATAATATCCTTGACTGCGCATGTCATGTTTTTAGCAGGATTACTAATCTACCTGCTATGAGAAATAAGTACAATTTAATTTTTAGACGATTTCAGCTAAAATTGCAGAACCTGCATAATTAATAAATGAATATGCATTCATAACATTTTGTGTAAATAAGTTATATGCACTTTATATGCATTTATATTTAAGAGCTCTAATTGATGCCTTTTTAAGTCATAGTTGCCAAAAACCTTTTTGTAGGAGAATTTGGTAGTTCACATAAGTCTATGGTTCCGACAGTTATTCCCAATAGCCAAAGTCGTTCATATTGGGTTTCCTGTGATTGTAATATTAATGTATTGTAATTACGTTTAAGATCAAATAAAGCACGGCGTTGACTAAAGGATAAGTTGGACTTTAGAGGTTTTGCTTTACAAAACTGTTAACAGCTTTGTAATCAAAGCTTTTTCCGGCATCAATGTATAACGATTTAATAGATTCTCAATATTGAAAATTATATCTTTTGGTGTTATTGCGTTTCAATAGCATCATTTCTAGAAGATTTTATTTCTACTGACGACGATAACTGTAAATCTTATCGAAACGTCTAGATTTGTATCAACATAAATTCAAAAATACATCACTAAATTTTTTATTTTTTTTTATGATTGTGGACCTGAACTGGCTAAATTGCCTATCGTGCTAAAGCACTCAGGTTAAATATGATGGATAGAGGATAATGAATTGCCAATAGATGTCTTGAACAGCTACCTTAAATTTTCTCATATCATTAGTGAGAGGAAAGCAGGAACTAGGGAGGTCATTCCAGAGCTTAGAAGCCGTGTAGAAAATGTGGATTGCACGTTTGGTACCACAAGTGGAGATTTCTACTGCATACTGATGGTTTGAGTCGAACCTAGTGTTTCTCGCAAAAATAGCCCGAGATGGTATCAAAGAATATAATTCACGCACAATAGCCGTTGTAATAACGATAATACAAAAAGAACTGAAATCATCCTTCTATGCTCAAGGGACTGTATGTAAAGTTAAGGACGGGTCATTTATAAGCCTAATCGCTCTCTTTTGAATACGATCAATTATCGAGAGCGTATTGGGAGCACTAACCCATAGGTGAGAATTATATTCAGATGAGGCCAATTTGGGCCTTATACAGCAGAAGGAGTTGTCGAGAGGTAAAGTACTGCTTGATCTACAAAAAGCCTATTTTACGAGCAGCTGTTTTGGTAGCTGACAGAAGATGGTCAACCATGAGAGATTTGAAGATACAGTCATACCCAACAGAGTAATAGAGTCTGAAAACTTAAGAACTGAGCCATTCATACTTACAACAGGAAATGATCGATTTTTTGGCGGACACAAGGCAACACTGAGTTTTGTTAGCATTAAATTTACTAGATTATTGCTTCCCCATTCGAGAATACGTTGAATGTCTTTGTTGATTGAATTTGCCATTTCAGCTTTAATTTCTTGATTTGACATAGAAGGTGGATTATCACTAAGAGTAGACTGCAAGAGTACTCAGCAAAGCAATGTATGGGGTTAGTTGTTGAAGAAATAAGGTCATTTATGTACAGCAGAAAAAGTGTAGGCGCTATAACGGATAACTGTGGTACGCCCGCGTTAATGCTAACTTCTTTTGAAAAAAAGCCATTATCTACGACACGAATTCGTCTTTTATCAAGGAAACTAGAAACCCAGTTGATGAGCTATCATTTAACCCAAACGAGGTGAGTTTGTTAATAAAAATACAGACATACCAAAAACCAACATTAAAATTAAGACGCATCATTGTGCCTTTTTTTAGTCATAAGGTGCCAAAACCGATTTCAATGGAGAATTTCTTCTTGCCTATTGAAGTTGTTAGGAAGTTTATACATCCCAATAGCTAAACGAACGTAATAATGGGTTTACCTTGACAATATTTCCATATTGGAAGTCATGGTTTAAATTATTTAAAGCGCACTCAGCTACTGCAGACTTCTCTGATTAACCTAATCTACAAAATCTCAGTTCTTTACGTCTTGTAACAAAGCTACGTTTTGTGGTTCCAATGTATACTCCGGAAGATGACAACGGGATTGAAACACCTTCAGGTCACCTTAAATATTCTTTAATTTTTCTTGTAGGTTTAAAAAACAATCCGAATGCCATCATTAACTAGAATTTTTTCATTTCTATCTGCGACATATAAAAGGAAGAAAAGCAGTACCACTGTTTTTTTATGGTTATGCCGCGCAGGAGTAATAAAATTATAAATATCATTAAGTGGATATGCATTGGTTTGTAAGGATTTTCTTAAATATTTCTATTCATCTTCCAAAACTTCAGGATCACAAATTCGTTTCGATCGATCTAGTGAAGATTTAATTACAGCATTTGAAAATTTATGAAGATATCTATCAGTGTGTGTCGGCTTTCTGTAAGCTTTAGAAGATAGTGAATTATTAGTCTTAGATATTAGTATGTCAAGGAATCGTAAATTTCCATTAGTAATTTTTCTTGTAGGTTTAAAAACAGTCCGATTGCCATGATTAATTAGGATTTTTTCAATTCTAGCTGCGACATTAGTTATAAAAGGAAGAAAAGCAGTTCCAACTTTAAGCATTGGTTTTTCTATGGCTATGCCTCGCAGGTGTAATATTATAGATATCATTAAGTGAATATCTATTGGTTTATAAGGATCTTGTTAAATATTTGTATTCTTCTTCAGAAAATTCAGGATCACAAAAAAAAAGGTACCTATCAGTGTATGTTGGAGTTCTGTAAACTTTAAGGTCTTTCAGGCACATTTTGTAAATTTTACATGTAAAAATTAGCTATAACAGGAGTAAGAGAACTACGCATTTCTACACCACCAAGCTGTTTATAGAATGTATTATTCCACTGAAAAAAAAAAAAAAAAAAAAAAAAAAAAAAAAAAAAAAAAAAAAAAAAAAAAAAAAAAAAAAAAAAAAAAAAAAAAAAAAAAAAAAAAAAAAAAAAAAAAAAAAAAAAAAAAAAAAAAAAAAAAAAAAAAAAAAATTTTTTTTTTTTTTTTTTTTTTTTTTTTTTTTTTTTTTTTTTTTTTTTTTTTTTTTTTTTTTTTTTTTTTTTTTTTTTTTTTTTTTTTTTTTTTTTTTTTTTTTTTTTTTTTTTTTTTTTTTTAGTATAAAACAACGAAATAAATACTCATTTTACCTAATATTTAAATATTATTTATTGTAAGAACTACATATACAAAAAATAAACAAAAAATAAGTATAATAAATTATTTTATTTATTTATTAATAAATTGTAATTACTATATTTTAAATTATAATCCATTATTATATTACCTTTATTTATTTCTGTTAAAGCAATACAATATTAAGTGGTTTTCTAAGTTGTCTAAAGTAAAACTTTGCCGTCTATCTGTTAACACTAATTTGTAGGCGGAAAAAGTGCGTTAGACTTCACAAGATGTCAATGGAGCAAATTAAAATTATTGTAAAGGTGTCTAGAACAGCTACCTTAAATTTTCTCATATCATTAGTGAGAGAAAGCAGGATAGGAGGTCATTCCAGAGCTTGAAGTCTTAAAAAATTGGATTGCGTATTGGTACCACAAGTGGAGATTTCTACTGCTATGTATGAAGCGAATCTAGTGTTTTCTGCAAAATACCTGAGATGGTATCAATGAATATAATTCAAGCACAATAGCCGTTGTAATAACGATAATACAAAAGAACTGAAATCATCCTTCTATGCTCAAGGGACTGTATGTTTTAAGTTAAGGACGGTCATTTATAAGCCTAACATTTTTTTGAATACGATCAACATATCGAGACGTATTGCACATAACATTGAGAATTATATTCAGATGTGCGGAATTTGGCCTATACAGCAGAAGGAGTTGTCGATGGTATACGTTGTTTACAAAAGCCTATTTTACGAGCAGCTGTTTTGTAGCTGACAGAAGATGGTCAACCATGAGATTTGAAGATACAGTCATACCCAACAGAGTAATAGAGTCTGAAAACTTAAGAACTGAGCCATTCATATTACAACGAAATGATCGATGTTTTTGGCGGACACAAGGCAACACTGAGTTTTGTTAGCTTTAAATTTACTAGATTATTGCTTCCATTCGAGAATAGTTGAATGTCTTTGTTGATTGAATTTGCCATTTCAGCTTTAATTTCTGATTTGACATAAGGTGGATTATCACTAAGTAGACTGAGATGAACTACAGTGAAGAGTGCTATCGTCAGCAAAGCAATGATGGGGTTAGTTGTTGAAGAAATAAGGTCTTTATGTACAGCAGAAAAAGTGTAGGCGCTATAACGGATAACTGTGGTACGCCCGCGTTAATGCTAACTTCTTTTGAAAAAAAGCCATTATCTACGACACGAATTCGTCTTTTATCAAGGAAACTAGAAACCCAGTTGATGAGCGTATCATTTAACCTAAACGAGGTGAGTTTGGCAAGTAAACACTTATGCCAAACTCGGTCAAATGTCTTTGAGATATCTAAAGCGACTACAACTGTTTCACCGGACTGCTCTACTGTATTGTTCCAAACTTGGGTCACATATGAAAGAAGAACCGTTGAACGACTTTGCCTAAACCCATATTGGTGGTCACTAAGGAGTATAAAATACCCAAAAAAGCTAAGTATTTATTAGAGTTGGTCAAATAGTATACTTTGCCAAATCCAACAAGATATGTTATTGATGAACTCAAGAATAGTGAAATTGTAAGGTTGCTCTATCCAATTGAATAAATATGGGCTCAGGTTAAACGACATGTTGCAACAAATAATCGTACACATACCATACAGTATGTGAGATAACTACAATCTGAAGCAATTACTACGATAACTGCAGAAAAATGGATATATTGTATAAATCACATAATAGATGAAGAATGTGGAAATTGGATGGGATAACTGAAGAAGTGGTTAAAATTTTGGCAAAATTAATGTCATACATTTTATAAATTAAATTTATTTTGGTAAGCTGAAGGTCTAAATAGTTTATAGCTGCTTAAACCTATCTTGAACTGAAGCGTCATCTACTTCATTCTTATTAGACTGCACTGGCGGCTTTTCCTTGAGGTCAAATGGTCAATGACTCTAAAAAATTCAAATCATAATTTTAGTAAAAATATTTTTTAATAGTCTAAAATTAGTGCAATTTTAAAATCGTAAGGGTTCTGTATCAAACACGTCAAGCAATACAACAAAGCTTGAATAATGCTAAATGGCCGTATTTGAAATGACCTACAAGCTTCTTATGGGTTATGAAATACCTGTAAAGAAAACGAGACGCTAGATACCACTTTTCCGTGTTGAAGAAAGCAATCTTTCGTTGCTATACTGTGCATTAAGTCGACGGCCGCATTGTTTAAATGTATACAAGTGAGGTTGCTAGCGTGTTTTCAAAACGTAAACATCGAAACTTTCTCGTGAATGCGTTATCGTCTTTAACCTACGCATTCAGTTGTATTAGTAGTTTGATTATGTTACTAGGATATTAGCTTAATATTTAATATTAATAGGTGACCTGGTGTTATTCTTGTGTAAACTGTAAAGTGTAAACGCGGGTCGTATTTAATATATGCGCTTGATGCTTGTTCTTATTATTCTTGTGTAATGTTAATGTGTGTTAATCGTTTAATTTTGGTAGCGTGGTTGTTTTGAATTATTGTGCGATTTTAATTTTATGAAAATGAGTGTTGTCGAGGATATAATTGCTCTGAAATCGGCTGGAACATTAACCCATGACCGCCTGCTTGAAAAAAGAACTTGGACGACCAAAACCAAACATGAATTTGAAGCAAACAGCGAAGGATCGAGTAAAGATATCCAAAGATATTTTAAAGAATTGATGTTTAATTTGTGTGATTGGATTTGTGGATGTAGTGTAAAACATGCGTTTTTGCTACCCGTGTTTATTATTTTCAATGACGCTGTATGGGTTAAAAGCGGTGTAACCGATATTAAACATTTAAAAGACAAAATTAAAAGCATGCTTCTTCGGCTACTCATATAAATTGTTCAATGAGTTATTCTACTGTAGGGCGTGTAGACATTAGACAACAACTTGATCGTGCGTATCGTAAATCAATTCAGGATTTTAATGAATCAGTTTCTAGAAATAGATATATTTTAAGTCATGACGAAAGTGACATGTCTGATAATCCTGGAATTTTCGAGGACTTATAGATTTTGTTTCGGAACTGTACTCGATATTTAGAGAACATCTAGAAAGAAATTCGGTGTTTAAAGGAATATCGAAAACAATTCAGAACGATATTTTAGATTCAATGCTGGCTGTTGTACACACATGTAACAAAAGAAATTTACGAGACAGATTTTGTGGCAATTCAAGTTGATGAGACAACAGATAGTTCAATAAAACACAAATGATTTTTATATTTCGATACGTACTCGATGGTGCGTGTACGAAAGATTTTGGAAATTTGTTAACTCTTCAGGTACCACAGCACAACATTTAACCGACGCGATATTGGAAGAACTCCACTTATTAAAAATTAACGAATCACCTCATAAACTAATTGCCCAAAGTTACGATGCATCAGTTATGAGTGGTAAACTGAGGAGTACAAACAAAAATTAAACAAACGTATTCAAACGCACAATTTATTCATTGTTATGCTCATCAACTTAATCTCATCCTCAAAAAGCAACTAGTCAGCACAAGTCGATAAAAATATTTTTCAAATTTACACGCATTTTCGTCTTTTTCGGGCAATCCCAAAACGTACAGCGGTATTAGATAGTGGTTAAGATGAGATTACCTAAAGATGCACCACTCGATGGTCTTTCAATACGAAGTGTGTTGAAACTGTACATACTTATAAAAATGAATTAATATGTTGTTTGGACAAATTATTGATGAGGAGAAGACGGTAACAATATAAATCAAACCGGTTTAAAAAACATTTGAAGAGAACTTTTTTATTTTGGTTGAATTTTTTAAGAAAATAATGCCTCATGTAGACATTCTTTTTAAACAATTACAAATGCAGATATTGATGTTATATCAGTCAAAATTATATAACAGCAATATCCAAAAAGTGAATAGCATATTGGAGTCAGAAGAAAGCATCATCATAAAAACGACAGAATACTAATGAGGATCCTAGACGTTTAACTGCCTTAGAAGTTTGAGACATATTTTGTCTGAAATTCGCCATAGCTTCGATTTCAATAATTATCTCATGATCGCACAATTATTCCTGACTAGAAGTTTCAAGCATATAACCAACTTTCCTGAAAACATTTTAAAAATGGTACCAGCTAATTATCCTACAATAAATATTGCCAAATTAAGATCAGAACTTAAGTAAGTAATTTATTTTCGGGAAGATTTTCGTAACAGTGCTGTCAATTGCCATACTTCAACTTATTATTAACATGAATTTATCTGAAACGTTTTCGGAAAGTGAAGTGATTAAATATTTTGTGAGAGATGTTTTTCAACATTAAAGCGCGTCAAAACTTTTTACGTATACGATGGACAGTCTAGACTTACTGCTTTATGTATGTTGAGCATAGAGCAAAAGCTTGTCAAAAGCAGTCAAATTTTAACGAACAAGTCATGGACCATTTTGCAGAAGAAAAGGAAAAGGATTGACTTAAAAAATATAAACGAGTTTGAGGTATGTTATACTTTAACAATACATTTTAAAGTCTATGTATATTTTAGTATAAATTATTAGCTGTTAGGTTTTTAGCAAAATGATGTTATCAACACAACATTGTTAGACTGTGGATATAACTCTTATTATAATACCTTTCAATGTATTATTGATATTAACTAGAGATCTATTTACAATAGTGAGGGATAACAGTAGTAGAGGAGCAAGCAAATAAGTACGAAACTTTAGCACTCCACGCCACTGTTTTAGAGTAGATGGATATCATTTGGAGAAAAAAATCTGCAAGTAAAGACGTAGATATGCTTTTATCATACACGAACAAATTTATATAACTTGAAGCGAATTTAAATCAAATGGTATTAGTTTTGAAGCGCATACAAAATATAGTTTTTGCATATTATTAGCATATTATGAAACATCACTTTTATATAACGTCAATATGCATTTCAAGAAATCATGCATGAAATCAAAACTTGTTTAAAATAAATATTTTACTTTGGTACGTAGATATTCCTATGCATTCTACATTGGAATAAATTCCTCGTGGATGTAAATGTTTTATTTTATTTTTAAGTAACTACGAATAAAATATAAACAATAGTATTTATTCAGCTAGCGAAATAGGCAGTCGGCGCGGCGCAAAGATTAAATTGACTGTAATTTTCACACGAATGGACTTTATTTACAATACTTTCGTTGACTGTAATTTATTCCATAAAACTTGTGCGAGGAATATAAGTTTTGTTTCAGGTTAACTTAATTGCGTACTGTTATTGCTAAAAGTAGTTAGAAGTTACACTGTTTAATAACAGTATAACTAAAACATAAATGCATATATTCGATAAAGTTTGTGTAAACATAAAAAAATTCCAATACTGGTCTGTGAACAAAGAGTTCTACTAATAATAAAACGGTATAGCTTTAATATTGTTGTTGCTTTTATGAAATTTTAGATTTTGTTATAAAATCTATCAGTAAAGCATAATTATCAAATATGTATTAAAAAAAATGCTTCTTGAATGAAAGTCGATACTTATACATTAATTAGTGATATATTGTAATATCTTACGTAGAATATTCCCTAGGCAAACCCGTTGAAATTCTCTCCTTTATCCGATGTGTTGTTTGTAAGCCATAATTAATAGGATATCATCGTTACCGCTGTATATTACGTATTTTTTACATACGATCCTCTGCTTGTTTATCTAACAACGATTCATGATTGATGTTTCCCTTTGGCTTTTGTCGGCAGAGAGATAATGACAATACAGATAGACGAATCACGTTACATGCCCTAGTTAGTTATCCGGTATCCTTGCATATTTCACCTTTTCAAATTCACATTACTGGTTTTGCTTTATCGAGTCGATTAATGTTATTATTATACAGTAGTAATGTAATCTGAACACTCCACAACACTGAGCAGTAATTTGATACCAAAAATTTCGTGTAGATTTCAACAAAGCTTACAAGATTGCAAGTGGAATTAATTTAGATATGTTTGGAATTTTAATCAATTTGTATCATTACGTTCACTTTTTTTATCACACCAAAACATATTAACACTTTTTAAACATTGTAGTATAAGTAAATTAATTTTTCCTACAACTGCTATGAAAATAATTTTCTTAAATTTCAAAACCATGTATTTATCTGTGGAATTTTTTTCTTACGCTACTTTGCCCACACCATATACATTTATTTGCAGAATCAACAAAAATCGACAAAAACTTAAATGGAAGCTGTTGAGCTTTAAATAGTTGCCACAACTGTCAGATTATAGAAGTTTTTTAAATTCTCAAGAAAGTTTTCATTCGTGCTTTGATAACAGTCGCAATTTCCATTAGATATTATTTTAATAAGACATACAGGGTGTGGCGCGAAGAGTTTCGATTAAAAGTAATGGCGGATACAGTTATGTTAAAAATCTGAAATTACGAAGCTGTAGGTTATGGATGACGCTGAGTTCAAATATAATATTGTCCTGAATGCGGCACTTCCGGTTATACCGGAAGTAGACGTCAACTTTGTTATTTTAAATGGAACCTAATATTTTTATTTTATTTTCGAATTCTACATGAAATTCTAGATAAAATTTGTGCACAATGTCCTACACCAAAAATGAAGTATTTTCGAGATATTTCGATTTTTTTTTTAAATTTTGAAAAAATCCTAGTCCACATTGAATAAGGATATCTCCATTAATAACGAAGCTAGTGACGTGAAATTGTAACCAAATTGTAAACTTAGCCGGCAACATGCACAATTTAAATCATTTATAAGTTGCTTACTTTAAATAGAACACCCTGTATTTTATTACATTTTCCGCTGTATTTTTTTAAGCCAATTCGTTTGGTATGAGTATTCCCTATACCTAAATCCAACCACTTTTGAGATATTTCATTATCTTAGTTAAAACATAACAACAAGTAAATAATCGCAAATGTAGGATTTACTAATGATGATTTTTTAAATCTTATTATTATTTACGGAGAGTGTAATAGAATTGTTGAATGAACTTGCCGTGTTTTTGCAGCAAGATATCCAAATCGACCAAATGCAACTGGTGATATTGTAAGAAGACTGCTTAAAAACTGCCGTCAGTTTGGTCAATTTAAGACAAAAAATAATAAAAATAAACCACTAGTGGACAGTGACATAAACGAAATTAATGTTTTGGGTTATTTTACTGCCTCCATTAGAGATTGTGAGAGAGATCTTACTTTGTCGACAAGAACAATTCATCTTATTTTAAAAAAACACAAATGGAAACCATTTTCATATCATTTGGAGCAACACTTACAATTAGCTGATCTTCCTCGAAGGGTAGAATTCTGTGAATGGTTTTTAATGAAGACCCAAGAGGATGAAAACTTCATAAAAAAAGTTATATGGTGTGATAAAGCAAAGTTTAGCAAAACTGGATTATTTAATCGGCATAATTCCCATTTTTGGTCTAATGAAAATCCACATGTTAGTAGAGAACGTTATTTCCAAGATAGTTGGAGTTTTAATATTTTTTGTGCAATAAAAGACGATAACACTTTAGCATTAAGATTTTATGATGAAAATTTAAAAGGTACAGCATATTGCCACATTTTAGAAGAAGCCATACCACCGGCGTTACATACTTTAAGAAATGGAGAGGCGGCTTCAGCTTGGTATCAGCAAGATGGGGCACCTCCTCATAACTTTGGGCCTGTTGCTCAGCATCTTTACGACATGTTTGATGATAGATGGATTGCCAATCAGGGTCCGTTTTGTTGGCCAGCTCGCTCTCCTGATTTGTCTCCTCTGGATTTTGTTATTTGGGGTTACATTAAGAATCAGGTATTTTCCAAACCTGTTACGACAAAGAAAGATATGATGCAGAGTGTCCTAATTGCTTTTAATTCTCTAACACCCGACCATATTTCCAGAATTACAAGTCATAACTTAATGAAAAGGTTTCATAAATGTTTAGCGGTAGATGGTGCTAATTTTGAACACTCATTATAAAACTTTATTTGTTTAATATTACATTTAGTTATTTTTGTTTTTAAGTTATCTAATTAAATTAATACAAAATACCTAGTCAACGTTTGTAATGATATCCACAATTAATAATCCTTTCAGGTTATTGATTACTTTTCAGAATTAATAACTTATGAAAAAATAACAAAATATCACCTTAAATAATGGAAATCATGGCCTACCCTTTACTAATGTTGAAATAATTAAGTGTTGTTATGTTTTAACTAAGATAATGAAATATCTCAAAAGTGGTTGGATTTAGGTATAGGGAATACTCACACCAAATGAATTGGCTTAAAAAAATACAGCGGAAAATGTAATAAAATACAGCGTGTTCTATTTAAAGTAAGCAACTTATAAATGATTCAAATTGTGCATGTTGGCGGTTAAGTTTAAAACACCCTGTTGTAACGATTTAAAAATAAATCCTTACTTTGTGGCAAATTGTTGTTTATGTGACCGCCCGGTATTTTTATAATTTCAAAAAATTAAATTAGTGAATAAATTCTTACACAATAGCCTAGATACAGTTTTATTAATTAAAAAAAAATGCAAGATGCAATGATTTTAATTTAAATGATTTTCATTATAATTACATAAATTCACAATTTTAATATATAAACATTTCCCATTACACATAAAAATATTCCATGTTCAAAGACACGTTTCATTATCAATTTCACAAACGTGATATTTTATTGCAATTGACATTCATGCAGAATTAATGTAAGAATATACAACTTTGTTTGATAGTGACCGGAAATTTCCTTAAATTATATTACATATAATTAATCACGGCTTTTTACTTTGCTGCCAGCTCTTCGTTACAGGTAAGTCTAATTATTACCGTCCAATTAATAACGCACTTGTTAATTATTATAATCATATTAGCACTTTTACTTTAGTTAAAATTACGTTTGAAAATATTCCGTGATAAGCCATTTTATCAACTATTGTTTATTATAAAAATTCAGAATATTAATTAAATTTCCACCCGTTTGCTTATCGGTACTCAATTTTATTTTAAATCATGGTGTAAAAGATTAATTTTGTTAAAATCGTTTTTCCCTTTATTATCTGTTGCAAACTTAAATATAATATTACCGCCTAATTAATTAGTGTACATAATTAGAATTGATTTATCATTTACATATAGTCTAGTTAGTTGAATTTACAAATTTACTTTTGGACCTGAGTAATTGATTTGAATAATTATCACTGATTAATACGTGATTCTTTAATTTTTTTATGATAAATTTGATTTTTGGTTTTTGTTAATTTTCTGCTGCCGTATTTATTTAGTTAGAATAAATTTTTTTTGTTAGCCATTTGGTGAGCTTTGGTATATTTATGTAAATAAATTACATTTATTTTTATTTTGTGAGCAATTTTGTTACGCTATGAGAAGTTCTTTATTCATGACCGTTTAATAATAAAATTTTCTTTTATCAGCGGTTGCTCAATTATCTTTAATTTTCTATTAATAAATAACGTTCTCTTCCCTCCGTTTTGCATTACCGAGTTGATTACTTTTTTTAAAACTGTTTAAATCTCAACTCGCCGTCCGTTTGCCGCTTAATATCAGATTACAGCGGCACCGATTTAAATCTTCAGAAACCCTGGTAGACCGACATCTTCACTGACGCTACTTGAACCGCTTTTACCCATTTAATTCTCTGCGAAGAGGAATCTAGGCCTCTATATCACCAGTTACATAGATTGGCGCTTGAGTAACCCGATTATACCGCGATAGTCCAACCGCAGTTCACCGCTCGACCCTCTCAGACAACTTTGATAATAACTAACCGTCCACCGAAGGTAAAAGCGTTATACTGTATGAAATATCAATGAGCTGGATATATGGTGTTAACGGGCAAGCGCTTGTTGTTTATTGGTTACAACTTCACGATTTTTTCAAAATTAAAAAAGAATCAAAATATCTCGAAAAATACTTCATTTTTGGTATAGGACATTGTGCACAAATTTTATCTAGAATTTCATGTAGAATTCGAAAATAAAATAAAAAATATTAGGTTCCATTTAAAATAACAAAGTTAACGTCTACTTCCGGTATAACTGGAAGTGCCACATTCAGGAAAATATTGTATTTGAATTCAGCGTCATCCAATACCTACAGCTGCGTAATTTCGGATTTTTAACATAACTGTATCCGCCATTACTTTTAATCAAAACCCTTCGCGCCACCTATTATTATACCTATTTATAATAAATAATATGGATACTGACAGTAGTTTTGATAATACTCCGCCAAAGATATTGGAAAACGTAACGTTAAAAGTATGAATTGGCATACGAAAAATGTATGGAATGGAGAAGAAATACAAAAATAAAATCTTTTTCGGAAAGAGTACTTTTGGTATAGTTTAAAGAGCTGTCGAAATCTTTAAAGGCGTCTACACTTTGGTCACAATTTTCAATGTTGGGAAGTACTATCAGTATAAAAAATAACATATATATATATATATATATATATATATATATATATATATATATATATATATATAACAATATATCCACGTATCAAAAATTACGTTCATTTTTGAAAAGCAAGTCCGACAATTACGTGCCCAAAAAATCATATTGACAACCGACAAATTGCAGAGATTTTTAAACTAAGCTCCAGACAAGGAATATCAACTAAGAAAGGTAAGTTTATTTAGAAGGAACTATTTTTAGAACTTCTTTCGCTTTTTTCCTCGAATTAAAATAGCTTTTTGTGATTACTGGGTTTTTTAGCAGATAAAAAGAATTAGATAATTATTAAAAAATCTATTTAACATTCTGCTAGATAGGTCCAAGATAAGGATGCACACTATGGGGATCTCGGAAACGGTAAGAGATGGAAGATCGGTTAAATGTACCAAAAGCTACGCATTTGAGAGGATGTATTTATGGTCTTTGTAGAACTCGAATATCTCTTTTAGTTTTTGATATATTTAAAAAAAATTGAATTTTCTGAATTTTGTTTTTTCTGACATTATTTGAAGAGCTATCAAGAAAAGAATAGCACATTTTCATTTACACTTTTCTAGCTCTACTTAATGCTGTTATTCAATTTTTTGTACAACGTTTCGTTTGTTAGCAACCATCATCTACTTTATTTTTTTAAATACACGAAAAAATTATTTTTGCCATATTTAAATTATCTCCTTGATTCTGAATTCAACGATATATCACACTTTATATTTGTGATACGTTTCGGATGAGAAAAGTCATATTCAATGTAAAACATCGAAAACGTACAGTTAAAACTAATACTAGAAACATTAGAAAACCGTAAAATTATTATAAAATTATGTCTTGTAATTTTATATAATAGACAAATAAAAAACAAATTTATTTTAAAGGTTAATAGACTCACAAAAGATGTTCAAAAAGATTCCCGTTATTTTCTAAACATAAATAGCATTTTCTAACTGTAGCATCTAAAACATTCTTCAGCATTTGAGGAGTAATACTAGCAAACGCTTCAAGAACTAATTCATTTTGGAGTAAAATTTGGTAAAGTTCAGAATTTAAGGACTCGTGGTAAATGAAAGGACCTATAATTCGAGTACCGAATATAGCAGCCCACATATTAAATCCGAAACGGTGTTGGTGTTTGGACGTTTTGTACAGACGTGGATTTACTCTTGCCCAATAATGAGCACTTCTACGATTAAAAATTCCATTATTATTAACCATACTTTCATCGGACCATATTATTTTATTCGGAAAATATCTTACGTCGTTCTGGGTCACCTGATCGAAGTCCTTGGCAAATTCTAAATTTATATGGATGTGCTTTCTCCTTTTTTAGAACATAATGAGCTGTGGAATGGGCTATGTCAGTTGCCTCTTCGATTTCCCTAGTAGAAACCTTTGGATTTTCCGTTACAGCTAATAAAACAGTATTGGCTTTTTTTCATTGCAAGGTTTTTTGCTAGATTTTACAGGTTTTTTGAACGCACCATATTCTTTTAGAATAACCGCTAATGTGGTTTTTTGTGAGGTTGGTGCCTTTCTGGATATTTGTTTAAATACATTATTTCGGCTTCAGAACAATTACGTTGACACAAAATGTAACACGTCAGTATATCGAACCTTTCATTATTTGAAAAATGTACTCCTACCATATTGTTTTTAGGTAAACACAAAATGTAATTAAATCAAAGACCACCAAACAAACGTAATACGGACAACAATCAATTATGACAGGTAGGTAAACAAAATGCAAAGCCAACTTATTTTTATCAAATGCATCAGTACGACGGAAGATGTATTTTAACTGTGTAATTAATAGTATTTCCACTAAATACGTACTTGTGAATTATTTTATTCGCAACAGGCATTAGAAAATGAGAAAACATTATTTTATAATAATTTTACAGTTTTCTAATGTTTCTAGTATTAGTTTTAACTGTACGTTTTCGATGTTTTACATTGAATATGAATTTTCTTATCAAAAATATAAAGTGTGATACATCATTGAATTCAAAATCAAGGAGAGAATTTAAATATGGCAAAAATAATTTTTTCGTGTATTTAAAAAAATAAAGTTGATGGTGGTTGCTAACAAACGAAACGTTGTATCAAAAATTGAATAACAGCATTAAGTAGAGCTAGAAAAGTGGCAATGAAAATGTGCTATTCTTTTCTTGATAGCTCTTCAAATAAGGTCAGACAAAAATTAAAACGAAAATCATAAAATTAATTTTTTTTCAAATATCTCAAAAACTAAAAGAGATATGCGAGTTCCACAAAGACCATAAATACATCCTCTCAAATGCGTAATTTTTGTTCTATTTAACCGACCTTCCATCTCTTACCGTTTCCGAGATCCCCATAGTGGGCATCCTTATCTTGGACACGGTGTATACTTTTAAACAAAACTTTTAAAGTAAGACTCAGTGGTATAGTTGATTGTGTATCCGCTTGGCATACAGGCGAATACAATCGTCAAATTCTAATTTTACATCCTGATATTTTTATTTGTAGGTTGCAGTGGATATTGGCGTAACAGGGGCATGTCGTAGTGAAGAGTTGTAGAAATTAAAAATCGATAATTTAGAGAATTTAAATTTGGCTTTACCGGTGAAATTATATAACACCAACACAAAAAAACCAAGAAAGTTCACTGTAACGGGAGAATTTATAATATATATAAAAAATATGATACTCTTCCACTGATTGATTTGCGAAAAAAACATTTCTTTTTAAATTACTAGCACGCAAAATGTATCAAATAGGTATTCGGCATTAACAAATTCGGTATTATGGCTAAGAGAATTGCAATTTTTTTTAAATTGGAAAATCTCCATCTATATACAGACGTTCTTCGGCAACAATTTTAGTAAATGCAGGAGGGGAGATATTAACCTTAAAGCGCCATGGAGGATGGCAATCCAATACCGTGGCAGAAGGATACGTCGGGGAACGGGGAATCTATTAAAAATAAAATTAACGTTGCTAATAAAATCGCCAACTCTATTGAAGAACCACTCGAACTCCTTAATGAAATGGAGACAGAAAATTCACCCTATATCAATGATCAACCCTCAACTTCTACAATTAATACAACAGAAAATTTACTAAAAAGAAAAGACGTTACGGGTTTGACCATACAAAATTGTACGAATTTTACCATTAACTATAATTTTAAATAAATTATTTAACTGTTAAGAGGTAGGATACTTTAATGTTGTTTTAGTTTTGCTAACCATAAAAATAAATATTAAGTTATATTATTTGTATTATTTAAATTTGTGCAGTGGTAGGAAAAGTATAGTGTGCAATATGTGGGGAAAGTACTTTTCTCACTCGTGTGTTTGCGGCACTCGCCCTTCAGGCTGGTGCCACAAACTTCCACGCTCGTGAGAAAAGTTGAACTTTCCCCACTTGTTGCACAATATACTACTTCTGGAGTGCGACAAACATTAAGTAAATTCCATGTAAAAAACTCTTTGTACAATGTAGGGTAAATGCGCCTAATGTCGCCCTAGTACGGTAATCAGCCATTGTTATAGAAAATTGTTTATAATTCAAGAATGGTTTGAGTCTATACAGTTTCATGGTCCAATACTCAGCTACATTTCCCGCTAAAAATTGATAAATACAAAGATCCTAACCTAAAAACATAAGGCTAGTGGCGTCTAAAGCGAGTTGTTGGCAGGGGAATGTTTAATGGTGAGTAAATATTGTATTTCAGTCCCAGTGATTCAGAATAAAATTTAGCTGTAATATCAAATAATTTTGATTAAAATGTTAATATTTCTGTAGTAAATGGAAAAGGGTAAACTTTTCAACTTTCTGATCGTCTGAATGGTGTATTTTGCATAAAAAATATTTTCCTTTGGTGGCTGAGCACTGGATGGCCAAAATTGCAAAAATCGATTTGTCAGCCGGGGGATGACGACTAGCAAATGTGCGATGTCTAACATCTTGACCTTTATTTACAAGGAATATAAAGCATACACTTGTAACGATCCTGCGAATCCTGTACAAATTTTCCTATCCTAGAAAATAATTCCTATCAAACCTTATTTCCTAATTACTTCTACAACTACATTATCATTATTTAAAAATGTTGCCATTCCTATTCCCACTCTCTACATTTCCCCTATATATAACAGACCACCTACCGTCCCAATTCACTCATTTATTTATTTGCACTTATTCGTACTTACTTTTACTTATTTACCAGACCAGATCTAACACCCTTTCAATTATTACCGTTATTTATATCCAACATCCAAACCAGCATCGTTAAACCATTAATTTCACATATAAATACGCTGATAACAAATAAACATGCCTAAGGCACGTTGTATTTAATTTGCCGGAGGCCTTGCCCCGTATTTGTTAAGTACTGCGCCCCTTAAAAGTCACCTAGGAATAATTACCAATATCCTGCACAAAAGGGAAACATATTTTAAGTCAGGTTACAGTTTAGACCATCGTTTTGGCTTCCGAATTGTCACCCTCGACGTAGCTACTTCAATAGTGGTCCAGCCCCGACCAGGTAGCTACTTTTTGGGAATCAACCACCCTCACATCCAATTATCTTCCTGGAAAGTGACCGGCAGCTTCGGCTCAGAAAACAAGGTCCTTAGTATTAATTCGCCCACAGCATCTCCCTATCTCTACTTCTCTACCATAAACACTCTTTCTCCCAACTCTCACCTACCGAATTATTTACCCCATGTCCATCAACACCCAAAGCATCACCGAGAATTCATGCATAATGTCTATCGTCTCCTGCACCTCCCTAGATCGGTGCATCGATCTATAACCAACCTAGACATCCTTCACTGTCAACCCTTTAAGTAAAGAATCCTTTCTTTAAATTACAATTACACAGTGCGACATTTTTTGTAATTCACTATCAAAATTTAGAAACATTGCTTTAAGAAATCTATTGTAATTTTTGTTGTTTCGTGTTTCTTTTTATTTTGCTTAATTAGGTTTTTCTTTTTTTTTGTTGTTTATCAACACTTTGTTTTCAAATAATAAGTTACTTTTTGTGATATATGCATTATTAAATGTTTTTGTTGATCATACTGGCATAATCAAATTACTTGATTTATATATATATATATATATATATATATATATATATATATATATATATATATATATATATATATATACAGGGTTAGTCAAAAGTATGGTATATGCAGTTTATCTCCGTAAATATGAACTTTATGACAATATGTCATTAATAAACGTTTTTTTACTAATTATTCTTTGTCTCTTAGCATGCTCGTGGTTTTTTTTATGTCAACGCATTTACATGGAAACGTAACTTTTTTTTGTTTTTTAAGTGGCAACCTAGCAATTTTTTTGCTGATTTTTGTTCTTTTTTTTCTTGAAATGATCTAGTATATTTTTGTGTAGTTTGATAACAAAATTTTAGAGAAAATGGCCATAATACTGTATTCAATCAAGTAATATTTAACTTAAATTAAATTTCCAAACTGAAGACCCACTGTAGCTTGACAGTAACCTAATTTGTCATAAAAATTGCATAACGAATTTTGCAGTCAGTTAGGTGGTATTTCTGCTATTACATGCCTTATTCTGGCTTCCAGATCTTCAAAATTTTGGGGTCTTTCTTTGTAAATTGTAGTTTTTAAATGACCCCAGAGGAAAAAAACTAAGGGGCCTAAGTCGGGGGACCTAGCAATATCCAATCCGGTACTACCTAGAATGTACTGCTTAACTAAGATTCATAAGCCAGGTCATGCTATGCGACCAACAGTTTCTGGTATAAATGCACCTACTTATCTGCTGTCCAAATGGTTATCTAGTAAATTACATAATCTCTTCTATCAACAGCCCAACTTTAGTGTTTCAAATTTGCATGAATTTATTGATCAAATTAAAAACATTCACCTTACAGAAGAAATTTTAATATAATTCGACGTTTGTTCATTGCTTCCGAGCGTTCCAATTGATCAAACATTCGTTTATTTAGAAGATGTTTTAAAACAAAACCATTTGGACGATACAGAAGTTGATGAATTTCTTATATTAATAGAGTTGTGTATGAAACAAACCTTTTTCCGAATTAACCATCAGTTTTTCAAGCAAGAACATGATACTATAATGAGCAATAGCTTTTCTCCGTTTATGGACAATATATTCAAGGATAAATTTGAAATAGACTTAAAACGCGATTTGCCTTATTTTTCTAAAGTTTGGGTTAGATACGTGGATGATGTGTTTGCCATCCTTAACACTAAAATTTTTAATGTTGAGAACTTTGTAGAAACTTTCCGGCAATCAAACTTACCTATAAGATAGAGGCAAATGACAGTCTCGTTCTTTGATACTCTGGTAATAAGAAATGGTAGTAAACTAGATATAGATATTTATCGTAAGGATGCACTCGTGGCTTTTAACTTTTGGTTCATAGATTGCTTAATTTTCGTCTTTCAATTCAAAAGTATAATAAATAGTTGCATACTATTAAAAAAATTGCTGTATACAATGGGTTTTTAAATGAAATAGTTATGAATATAGTGAGCAAACAAACACATAAGGTGAGGGTTCAAAATGTTACTACGTTAGGTAACGATGGAGAACAAACTGAAATAAAGTATGTAAAGTTACTACTTCAGATAATAGATTGCATACCATTTTAGGCAATCCAAAAGATCGAGTGGATAAGCAGAGGTAAACTTTGTGAGCAAATATATGTAGGGCAAGCTAAACGACCTATCAACATTTGTTTTAAAAAACATTTAGCTTATATCAAATACAAACGTTGGGACAAGTCTGCCGTAGCCCTACGTATCTTTGATACAAATCATGTAGCGGATAAGGTATCTTTAATCAAACATGTTGGTAATAAGCACGAACTTGATTGTTATGAAAGTTTAGAGATATTAAAAAACAAATTCTAATGAATAATGACGATTGAAGATCTTTCGGCTACTCAGAATTCATTAAACTTTTATAATTTTCACTTTTACTTTCACCAGATAAGCAACGAAGCGTTGCTCGCTAATAGTATATACACTAGAAATTTCTTTAGTTCTAGTCGACCGCTGCTAATGGTAGCTTACCCAATGAAAGGCGTTCTGTGTTTTATTTTTTTTTTATTTTTCGTTCTTTGTGTGGTAATAAATTGACAGAAATTTACTGGCCTAACCAAATCTTTTTCCAACAATTATTGCACTTTTTGGATGTGATATGGGTATAATAGATTACGTTTGGTAACTCGATGCACATAAGTTTGCGATATATCAGTTTGTCGAGAGATAATTCTCGTACTTATATGTGGGTCATGTTCAATTGCATTTAAAATAAGTTCTTTTTCTTGTGCCCTGATTGCAATAGCACATTCTCGGGTGTTACTGGAAAACCTGAATGTTTCTCTAACCTGTGATTCAACATTAGAAAATATTTCTCTTCACACGATTAGAAATCTTCTCCGATATTCTTTAACACTTCTTCTGTAGCTTGCTTCACACAAATCGAACACTAACAGCATTTCAATTTGTTCGCTAAATGGAAATCCATTTTCAAAGCACTCAGCAAACAATAAAATTAAATGGCTTACTTTCCTTATTGGAAAGTTTCACGTTTAATTTCATAGTCAACTTTTGAATTTTCGATAATTTCAAACAACATAACCATAACGCGTGTTATTTAGTTATTCGTGTTTTTGTTGTAAATGGCAAAGTTTTTTGAAAAATAAGAAGAGTAAGAAAAGTTTCAGAATTAAATTTCCTATACAATAAAGATACAATTTTGTATTTCCGCCAACGGGTTAAAAAATTATGTCAGATTTCAATAGTGCATCATTCCTTAAAATGCCACAATTGGACTTACAGTCCATTAATGCTGTTGGGGTGCAACTTAGTATAGAGGCAAGTTGCGTTATATTATCATACTTTGGGTTCCCTATATGTCCCTGCTCTGTGTCGGTTTTTATACAAATCACAATATTTGATATCGATACTGTAAAGCGCTGTGTACTGAATAACTACTAATCCAATTTATTGCAGCTCAAATTATTTAAACTTATAAACAATATATAAAACGATATATCCCATTTAGCTGCGGAAACAAACAAATTATTCCTGTTATTTGAAGAAAGTTGCACACATTCTTCCAAATGAATTTTATTAATGCTTCATGAAATCTCTGAATGTTACCCAGAATTATCGCATCATAAATATATATGTGCAGTTCCCTTTAAATAGATCAATAGGTAAGACAATTTGTACAGAATTGTGTACCGGGTGGACCAATAAACCGATCTTCCGGCTATATCTCAGGAACTGTTAATCGTACAGCTTTAAGAAAAAAATTTCCTTAGTAAAAACGGCCAAGAGAAATCGCTGGAAATAACTTTCAAGTTTCTAGCTTTACCGCTAGAGAGCATAATCTTTATAGAAAAATTTAAACATAATTTTTTAATAAAATATGTCCAATCATAGTAAGTATTAACGTTGACTGAAAACTTTTACTCAATGGTATTAAATAAGTAAATTAGAATGATGCATAATTTCTGCACAAATTTTGTTAAATACTGTTTTCTCTATTATTTCAAATAAAGGGTGGGGAAGAGTGGGAATGTTTGTATGAATAAATGCCTATAACTTTTCTTTGGATCAACCTACTATAACGAAGTTATTCTCATTCGAAAGGGTGTAGATGAACCAATTACCTCTACTATAAAACAATTGCATTTAGTTTTAATTGTCGTAGATAGATGGCACTTTCGAATAAAAAAAAATTAAAATTTTTCTATGTTAAAATTTTTAAATTGAAACATCTAAGTATTGTAAATTACAACGGAAGCTGATTAAATTTTTAACAAAATGGCGTAAACCGCATGTCGATATCTTTTGTCTAACTCGAGATATAAGTAAAAACGCGTATACATACGTAACTAGTATAGGCTCATTCTGTATTATAACACAAACATTAAAACTTAATGTCCAATTAAATTTTTTTTTAATGTTTTCCATCATTGTCTACACAAAGACGTAATCTATCGCGTGTAGACATAACAACTGCTTCAATGTTAGCTAAGGACATACCATTTACTGCGTTTCTAATGCGTTGTTTCATGTCTTGTCGCGTGGTTGGTCGAGTTTGAAAGACTAACTCCTTCAATCTTCCCCATAGGTAAAAGTCTAGACATGTTAAGTCTGGAGATCTAGCTTGCCATGGAAATATACTTCCCCTTCCAATCCATTTATGTGGATATCTTAAACTCAAATAATCTCTAACTCGCCTGGAAAAGTGCGCAGGGCACCCATCATGCTGAAATATCAGATTTCTTCTTGTTTGTAAGCAAATGTCTTCTAATAAAATAGGCAATTCATTTCCCAAAAAATTTAAATATGTATCGCCATTTCAAACTTCTTCAAAGAAATATATACTAAACCACATCAAACATTAAGACTCCACCTACCTGGAAGCTGCACTTCGTCCATCCAGTGCGAATTTTCTTCAGCTCAATAATGCATATTATGCAGATTAACACCATCCGCACTACTAAAGGTGGCTTCGCCTGTCCACAAAACATTTGATATGATATACGGTTGTTCTTACAGCATACCTAACATCCAATTGCAGTAATCCAGCCTTGTATCGAAATCCCTTTCATGTAAAGCTTGGTGGAGAACTACATGATAAGGATATAGTTTAAAAAATATACAAAAACAAATATTTTTAAGGAATGAATGAAACGATTAAAGTGCCATGTTGCCATTTTTATCACAATATGGAAATAAAACAGTTGAATCTAAAATTTAAACAGGATTACAACCTTCAAACTTAAACGTGCAGTTCATAATATTATAAGAAACCTACCTGTTATGCTTTAAAATCCTTAGAACGGTAGTTTTTGGTATGTTTAATTCTGTAGAGATTTGTCGACTACCTATATGTGGACTCTGTTGAACTAAAGCAAGAACATTGATTACATTATCTTCGGTCACACCTACACGACGTCATTTATAACAAGCACGATGAAAGCTACCAGTTTCTCTTAATCTTCTTGCCTTTCTTTTAAATACTTCTTTCCGATGATGCAGGATACCTTATGGCGGCATTAGTGCGTCGAAGTACAATATACCCGTTATTAAGGTGATATCAAAAAAAGTTATTTACAAAAATTATAGGCAACTTCAAACTTCACATTATAAAATTATTTTCGTATTTACAGGTTGTTACATATTACTAGGGTGAACCAATTAAATGTGACACCTTATATATTATTTCAAATTTAGATTAAGCTTATCGCCCCCATACTTCCAATATAGGGTTTCATGACGTTATATAGAGTATTTCAAAAGTTGTGGTCAATTGTACACGAAAATCATTCTCTTTTAAACGTGCTGTATACCCTAGACAGAGCAACCTAATAATAATTTTTTCCAGGCATAACTTTTTGACATTGGTACAGTGTTACGAGAAAGTGCTACTTCTTTATTATTGCACCAATTGAATATAGAGCACTCCAGAACTCAAACACATGATTTTGTCAATTTTTTCAAATAATTCAGCCTGTATTTTATTTTATTTTATTTCTATTATATCAAGTTAGCCGTGATTAATTTTATAAGACTTTTGTCTTAATAAACGATATTTTTTGAATTTTTTATATTAATTTGTCACAATTTTAGTTGTTCACGGTTAACTTGTAAAATCTCTTTCTGTTATTCAATTGAAAATATCTCAGAAATTCACCATTTTAGCTATAGGGAGTGCTTAATAAAAACAAAAGAACAAAATGTATATTTTTATAAAATAAAATACAGGGTGAGTCATTTGAAAGAATCTCTTTCTCTTATTAAATTGAAAATATATCAGAAATTAAAGATTTTAGCTTAAGAGCGTGCTTAATGAAAATGTAAGAAATTAAAGTTTATTTTCACTTTTTAAAATAAAATACAGGGTGAATTATTTGAAAAAATTGACAAAATCATGTGTTTGAGTTCTGGAGCGCTCTATATTCAATTGGTGCAATAATGAAGTAGTAATTTCTCGTAACACTGTACCAATGTCAAAAAGTTATGCCTGGAAAAAATTATTATTAGGTTGTTCTGTCTATGGTATACAGGACGTTGAAATGAGAATGATTTTCGTGTACAATTGACCATAACTTTTGAAATACCTTGTATAACGTAATGAAACCTTATATTGGAAGTGTGGAGGAGATGAGCTTAATCTAATTTTGAAATAATATATAGGGTGTCCCATTAAAAAAAAAGTATGTTTGGTTCACCCTGGTAATATATAACAACCCGTAAATACGAAAATAATTTTATAATGTGAAGTTTGAAGTTGCCTATAATTTTTGTAAATAACTTTTTTTGATATCTTCTTTAATAACGGATATATCGTACGTGGAACCACTAATACCGCACCCTGTATAAGTAGCGGCATTTTGATGGCATTCGAAATAAACTCCAATCATATATAATTCGGCATTTGATATACCCATTATGAATTAATGCTGATTATTTACTGATATTAGTAATATTAATATCTAATTAAGACAAGTTATATTCGAGTTACTTATATGCTAAAAGTTCTGAAAAAGATAGCAATATTTTGAACTACTGTCAATAAATACACAGTTTGAAGCCCCCGTCAACTTTATTTCCCAGATTTCTTAGTTTAACAAATTCTGAAAATACTGACATATTTTGTTATTTTAAATTGATACAGAGTGAGCCACTACTAGTTACGTATGTTTACGCGTTTTGACTTATATCTCGAGTTGTAATTCACAATACTTAGGTGCTTACATTTAAAAATTTTAACGTAGACGAATTAAAATTTTTTTTATTCGAAAACTAAATGCAATTGTTTTATAGTAGATGTAATTGGTTCATCTACGCCCTTTCCAATGACAATAATTTCGTTAAAATCGGTTGATCCAAACCAAAGTTATAGGCATTTATTCATACAAACATTCGCACTCTCCCTCACCCTTTATTTGAAAAAATAGAGAAAAAGGTATTAAATTGGAGAACGTTCCTTTTTGATAACGTTAGTAGGTAAGATTGGAGACTTTTGGAACACACCACATTTCCAAGGTCCCACATTTCCATGGTTGCCACAAAACCAAGGTCCCCACCGTACCAAGGTCAAAAAAGCGCAATGTGTGACCCAAATGCATATCATTACCACAAAACCAGGGCCACAAACCCCGCTTTCCTGTTCCACTACTACAAGGCCATCACTGTGACCTACTTTAAAACCACGCTTTCCTGTTCCACAATTACAAGGCTATCCGTGTGACATATCATTACCACAAAACCAAGGTCACATACCCCGCTTGTCTGTTCCACAACTACAAGGCCATCTGTGCGACCTAACGCGCGTTCATGTTCCACAAGAACATCCGTGTGACCTGGTTGCTACTCTATACCCCACTTGTATGTTTGTTGCTCACTTGTATGTTTTTTGCCCACTTGTATGCTTTTTGCTCAACCTCACTTTTTACCAAAATAAAAGAAAACGATATGTTAATATATTTAATTCATTAGGAAAGAAATACGTGTACAAATTATGTATAGAAATAAAGACATGTACAAATTATATTTAATTCATGTAGAAATAAAGACGTACAAATTAGAGTAGGAAAATGTATTACTCAGTTATATGATTTGCTTTAGGAATAAAACAGTTTGATTTAGTACAATTGCAGAAGCTCCTCTCCACTTCCGTTTCATTACATCTGCGTGTACGCGGTCTGTACTGTTTGGCTGCCATCGATTTCTTCTACTGCAAAAAAATAAAAAAATTAATGTACATGATAAGTGTGAAAAAATGTTTGTGAGTAGGGAATAAAAGGTGAAATGTGATCTTGTTACATAAAGGTGGTAGAAAGATTGTTGATGTATTATTCAGGAAATAGCAATAAATAATAAGTAAAATGCTGAGATCGAGGAAGTTTTGCAAAGTAATATTTCTGTATAACATGTAAAAAAAAAATTTGGAATAAAAACAAATGGGATAAAAAACTACTTTAAAAACGTGTTTTGTTTGAAATCTATAAACACTTAACGAATTTATATAACCGGTCAGTGATTTTTAAAGAAAAAAATGAATAAGTTGTTTACCTACTCCTGTAGCAATAAAATGATCCTGCATTCCTGGATAGGATGATCTGTAAAGAAAGAAGCAATTATTCAAACTATCTACATAATAATAGAAAAGATCTATGGAGGCATTAGTTTAAATAATGTATACATAAAACATTTTTTTCTATTAATTCTTTAAGAAAACGATTTTTTTTCATTAAAAATATTACTCAAGTGATAAGTTGAAAAACACAAAAGACAGGAGGCTTTTTTTCAAAATTATAAAAAACAGTTTGTTATTAGACAAGATTGTTACCAGATTATATATGAAAAACTAGTTCTGGGTGTAATAACGTTAAACAGATTGAAAAAAATGCACATATACTTACGTAAAAAGACACTGTTTATTCCAACTTCAAAAATATTAGAAAAACCAGTAAAGCACTTCACACAAATTACTGGTAAAATATATCACAGTTGCTGGCGAAAGGAAGTAAACAAAGTACGTCACCATTGTATTTATATAAGAGTGCATCTCTTGTATGTGCAATCTTTTACGTAATTTACATAATGTAGTAGGTATTTTACGGGCTCTTGTTAAGAAAATTAATTATCACGCGCGCGGTGTGTGTGGCGCGCTGTGGCAGGTGTGCTTATGCACACTAAACACTACTTTTTATTTTTATTTTTATTTTTTATTTTTTTTATTTAATTTTTTTTTTTCTTTTAAATATATTTTTTGTCACCATGCAGGTGTGTTATGAACACTGAACACAATACGTTTACTTTTACGTTTATGTTTGTTTCCAAATGGTTATATACGGAATTATAAGGTTGAAAAACATACTTACGGTCCCTTATGTTCTAAATAAGAACTCCCAAAACAATGCATATATATATATATATATATATATATATATATATATATATATATATATATATATATATATATATATATATATATATATATATATATAATTTTTAGTTTCTAATTAGCCTCAACTTTGTAATTGCACGCTTTCAGAGTTCTACTACTTCAAACCATCAAACCAACTTGTCTGCAATGCAGAGTAAGAATTTTTTCTCCGGTACATATTCAATGGAATATTTTGTCTTCAATGTTATTTCAGGTGTAAATAATCGATTCCGTTGTGAATGCATGAAAGATTTTCTCGAAAGGATTCCTTACTGAGACATCAAAAACAACATGCTGGATGTCAGTATCTACCCACCATCTGGAATGCAGGAGGTTTCATTGCAGAACCAAACCAAGAGCAATTGGTGCAAGGAATCACTTCGACGATAAAAAAGCAGTACATAGACATGTTACTGATTCCTTTGCGCAACCAGGACCATCTGGGGTAAACTACGCGAAGGATAATGCGAAACCCGGATCATTAGGGTTGAGCAACTCAAGGAAGCGGAAGTCTGATCAATGCGATGAACCGGAACAACCTAAAAAAATTGGTGAGAGTTTGCACTGCACTGATTGTTCAATGGATATACCTCGGTATGCGTTCCAAGGACACCTCAGAAGCAATAGGCATAAAGCAAATGTATGTTTGGTTGTCGATACTGGGGTTGAAGTGATTCGAAATGCGTTTAAACAACGCATTGTGTCGTACCGATTGTCCCCATGCAATACGCATACTGATGTGTCCACCTTTATGGCAGACGTTAAAGGAACTATTGAAAGGTAGTACAAAGTCAGTTGCAGAAACACTACTCATTAAAATGTAATGTGGAACTATTTGGTTTATACTTTTGAACAGTAGGAAAGCACAAAACTGAAATCCTTTCAGACTAAGTATGACATTCTAAGTATTGGGACGGTGTTAGAAGAGTATTTCCAAAGACTAAGTGAAATATTGGATGCAAAGCAATCTGAATTTCAGCATAAAGATTCTGGTAAGTGTGAGTAATGGTGTAATCGATTAGTAACAACTGTTTTAGGATGGTCCCTGGTGCAGTTCGTATATATAGAGGTCAACCTGTTGAAATTTGCGCCCACCACGGGTTCAGCATATATGGCTGTCCCCGCTGAAATCGCACATAAACACGCCATAGTCAATGTAAGAAATAATGACAATTGTTGCTTTGCATGGTTGTTGTATCGGCACTAGTGACACCAAAGGGTCTACCACAACGTACAACGTCTTACCCTAATTTTCAAACGTTATTCAACTGGAATGGTGTACAGTTCCTGTTAAGCTGACGAATATTTCAACGTTTGAGAGCAATAACAACATTTACATCAATGTTTATGGGTTAGACGATACGTATCGTGATGGTCAGCGTGTCACAGAGTTAGTGGGACCTCTGTATTATACCAAAGCCAAACAGGCAGTCCATGTTAATTTATTATTATTAGTCAGTAACCAAACAGATAATCAGCATTATGTATGGATAAAAATTTTTCGTTTACTTAGCAACCAAATAACTCGGCGGAACGGAGCAATGTATTTTTGTGATGCATGCTTGTATTACTTTAGATCCGAGGAGCAATTAACACGTGTCACACGACTGTAACTTCGTATATACAAAATTACCGGGCGTGAAACAAAAAAAGACATAATCGGGGAATTCTACGCGGAAAATATACTCGCGTTTCGGAACTATCAGAAACAAATGGTTCTACCATTCTAATATATGCAGATTTTGAAGCGCTCTTAGTACCGGTAGATACGGCTGAACCAGATCCCGAAAAACCGTTTACGATAAAAACGTGTAAACACGAACCATACTCGTTTAGTTATTATATTAAGTGTAGTGTAAACGATGCTGGTCTAAGTTAGAGCTGTATAGGGGAGTAATGCAGGGAGATATTTATAAGACGACTAGAAAGTGATGTAAAACGGATATATAAGAACATTTCAAAGCTATTGTTCCAATGACACCATTAACGGATGAACAGCAGGTTACGTATGAAGCAGTGTATGTTGTTACATATGGCAAGCACTTTACGGGCGATCCGACAAATCCGAAAGTACGAGATCACTGTCACGTTACTGGTAAGTATCGTGGTGCAGCACATTCAACGTGTAACTTAACTATCAGGTACCTACATTTCTCCCCGTTTTTCTACATAATCTCAGTGGTTATGATTTCACCTGTTCATTAAACAGTTAGCGAGTGAAACGGAAGAAATTACCGTACTTCCGGTTAACAGTGAAAATATATAACGTTTGGTAAGACATTTTGTTGATGAATATGTAAACAGTTATGGTATCAGGAAAAGAAATACATTAATTTACGTTTCGTCGATAGTTGTAGATTCATGGCTGCATCCTTAGATACTCTATCTCAGAATTTATCAGATGATCAATGTATGGAGGTACGGAAATATTTTAGTAATGATAGCGACTTCAACTTAGTGAGAAAGAATGGTAGTTTCCCTTATGCGTACGTAGACAGCTTTAGTAAATTGAACGACGTCACGGTGCCATCATATGACAAATTATATGATAAAATGCGCGATGCAAATATTTCCGATGACGAATACTGTCGCGTTCTACTGGTATGGGAACACTTTAAGTGTAATACACTAGGTGATTATGCTGATATTTATTTAAAATCAGACGTGTTGTTATTGGCTGACGTGTTTGAAAACTTTAGGAGATTATGTATGGGTGTGTATGGGTTAGAACCTGCACAGTATGTCACTTTGCCTGGATTGGCGTGGGATGCCATGTTGAAATGTACGAAAGTAAAGCTAGAATTACTGACGGATATGGATATGTATCACTTTTTTAAACAAGGTATTCGGGGTGGAGTCAGTACTTGTATCAAGCGGAGAAGCATCGCTAATAACGAGTTTGTTCCAAACTATGATCCTAGACAACCGAAAGTGTTTTTACAATATTTAGATGCCACGAGTTTATACGGATGGAGTATGAAGCAATACCTGCCCCACGATGGGTTTATCTGGTTACCTCAAGAGGAAATAGATCACTTTAACGTATTAAAGATTGATGATGACACCGATGTTGGATTTGTACTGGAGGTTGATATACATTATCCCCACCATCTGCATGACGAACACAACGATTATCCGTTTTGTCCTGAAATGATCTGCGCACCACATTCCCAGGAGGAGAAGTTAATCCCTAACCTGTGTGATAAGACCAACTACGTTATACATTACCGCTATTTAAAACAATGTATAGAGCATGGCTTAATTGTTACTCGTATTCATAGGGTTTTACGCTTTCGTCAGAGTCCGTGGCTAATACCATACGTAGACCTTAATACAGCTCTTCGCAGCACAGCACAGAACAAGTTCGAAAAGGATTTCTATAAAATCATGAATAATGGCGTGTTTGGTAAAACAATGGAAAATGTCGATAAACGAAGAGTTATTAAACTGTTAACACATTGGGAAAATAATGGTCGTCGGGTAGGTCTAGCACGGTACGTTGCAAAACCGCAATTTAAAAATTTTATTCAATTCACTGATAAATTGTTTGCGGCGGAATTGTCGAAACAGGTAGTTACGTACGACAAACCCGTTTATGTCGGATTCAGTATTTTAGATCTTTCCAAAATTATAATGTATCGGTTTTTTTATGATATCTTACGAGCTCATTATGGCAAGAATGTCACGTTGCTCTATACTGACACGGATTCTTTGATTGTTGAGATACTAACTGATGATATGTATGCACACATGCGAACTAATTTAGACGAATATGATACTTCCAACTATCAAAATGAGTTGCATGGTATTCCTACGACTGCTTCCGTCGTTGGACGAATGAAAGATGAGTACGCAGGGAAAGCGATTCATTATTTTTATGGTGCTGGATCGAAGTCATACTGTCTGAAGCTTGCTGATAATGAAGTTGTTAAGAAAGCGAAAGGTGTTAAGAAAGTTGTTATTCAGAAAGTGTTGACGGAAGTAGACTACAAAGCGGTTGCGGAGGGGTCTGATAAAACAGTAATGTGTAAAATGCTTGTGTTTCGATCAACCTTACATGATATATATACCGAAATGTTAAACAAAATTGCCTTTAGGTCCCAGGATGACAAACGATATCGACTACGTGATACGTGTTCTACATTGGCGTGGGGGCATTGGCGAATACCGGAATTGGAGAATGCTGATCCGTTGAGCGAACTATTGAAGGTTGCTAAGCAAATGAATTTATATTAACCGGAAGAAGAATAGTTTGGGTACTGACACTTGCTAGTTTCTTTCCTATATTCTCTCCATAATGAAACTTATATTAATAATAAGTTGTATTATTCCTTTAGTTGTTTAACATATATTAATATTATGTATTCGTTGAAGAATATATGCTATACAAATACTGTGTATATAAAAAAAAAAACGAGAATGACTATTTACTATTTTTATTAAAAAATATGTACAAGACTTATTATTATATATATATAATATATATATATATATATTATATTTATAAATATATATTATAAAATGATATAAGTACTCAAAGCACAGTGACATAATGATTCACAATGAAAGTAACAAACGGGTTGCATAGCAGGAAGAGGTGGACTTTCTCAAGTTCAATAACAGGCTGGGTCACAAATTTTCTGATGTAATCTGCTTTCTCTCTGCCCTTGACATAGACAGAATCTGTTGGCTGAATCAATCTCTGGTATTCTTCGAAAGTGGTGTGGTGGTGTATACCCTTCTTCCCATTTAATACAGTGCTGGTTATGTATTAACCAAGTAGCTTGACGACGACTCTCTGCATCCAATGTATGCCAGGGATACGGTGATTTAAAAATAAAATGGGCAATTTGCTTCCCATTATAAATGGCGAGTTCTTTTGGTATAAAAGCTTTTGAAATTTTAAACCCTTGTACATCGACTATGACGGACATTGTATTACAACTGTCGTACTGCTTTGGTTAACGCGTTGTATGTAACTAAACGATCGTGGAGTATAACACAGTATGCTATCGTATTGGCAGCTATGTTTGCCGCTGTTTCAAACTCTACACGAAGAACTACTGCTTTAGAGTGTAATGCTTCTTTTTGATTTGAGCAATCTACGACAATCAACGGTGCAGCTGTGGTAAATTGCGTGGGGGTGCGTAATGGTTGCCCCTCTCTTTGGTAATCATTTGGAATTTAGCAAACATTTCATACAACGTAGCAAAGCAATTGTTCTCATAATTAACGTTGAGATTGTCATACGGATAACGATCCGTGTTCAGGAACACGCGAATATTATTTAGTGCACATTTATCGAATCTGCTAGTATCTTGCATAACATTATTCTCTCGCCCAGTTTGAAATCCTATAATAATGTATCTAGGTGTTTCTATACTAGTAGATGTTTTGATTGCCCATGTATGCTTATCTGTTGCTGGAACGGCGGGATATATGTGGGTTTCCCAACTTCTAAATGCTACTGGCGTATTTACATTTTTATCAAGTATTTCGTTAACGCCAACTCCTCTGCTAATGCTGGAATGATGTGTGGAACTTTCCAATATATCTTATCTATGTTAACTTTTAATGCTTCTTCTACAGTTGAAATTACTGCGTCGGTATCAATGTTACTACGAATTAATACCAGTTCTTGTCTAATGTTCAAAATCACTTTTGTAACTTCGCAAAGCCAATAGCATTCCAAGGTATACAAACTTAATCTTGACATTTGTTATTCTTTTGATAGGAAACCAACCTGCATTTTCGATGGCGAGATCATTGGACGTCAATGATACCAATCCTTTCATTGTCGACGTTAATCCTACTTTCGTTACGGAATCTACCACTATTCCATTCATTTCATATCTAATTTCACTGAATAAAAATGCGATACCGTTATCAACGAACCTTGCGGTGTTAGAGACAGTACCATCCTGACGTAATAATCGTCCCTCTAGGTAAACATAGCTTTCGGATGGTAGAGTGCACATGTCTTCCTGAATGGGTATCCTGATTTCATCATTGTTTCCAAATCTGGTAGTGTATGGCTGATGGGTGTGCAGTTCGGAATTAACGATAGCATTATCAACAACAAATTTTTCATTAACGTTTAATATACTCATTGTAGTACTGTAAAGCCGAGACTTTCCAATAATGCTTTGTTCTGCGGTGTCAATGCTTTGGGCGCTGAACGCTTACTGACTCTCACCTTTCCACACTTTGATCTTTTATAGTTTGATTTGCACTGGGTACATGCACATGTGTTATAGCGCGTCACCATATTTTCTTTAAATGTAGTCCTATCGTTATGACTTCCCCGTTAAAATTGACGAGATCTCCGTCTTGGTCTACTATTTTAAGTGTTATTGTCGAAATGGTAGATGTATTGATAGGCAGATAGATGTCATGTTGAGGGGACTCTATTATTTTATACCCCGCTGGTACACTGGGAAAGAACTGATGAATTATGTGTGATGTTTCACCATTCTTAAAACTACCACTTGTTATATTGCACTCGATAATTAATGAGTTAATTTTGATAATGTTAATAGGAGTATCAGAGGTATGCACTTTCTGAGCCTGGTAAACAGTTTTATTAAATCCCAGCATAGGTCCTATCGAATTTTCCACATTGAAGTTAATGTCATGGGTTGCTTTCATACTTGCTTTCATAGTATTATTATTCGCTTGTAAATGCATAAATGCTCTCGATCTTTTCACTAACTCATTAATATATTTATTCACATCCGCGATTTCGTATGATCCTGGTGGTATTGTAATTTTATCGTTTCCAAATACGAGTTGGTTATTCTTTGAAGTAACATTCTGTATAGTATTGAAAGATTCAAAACTAGTCAATCCCATTACGTATTCCGACTCATTCTCAAGAAAAATCGGTGGATTAAAGGTTGCTTGCAAGATACACTTTTGCCGGTAAATGTAAATGTGTACGACATTACGATCACGTAACGACTACTGAAAATCAGTACGAGTAGTCATATAAAAGTGTAATACTAAATGACCGCAGTTGTATGTATCAAAATCTTGAACCTTGGTAAAGTTATACTCAATTGTGTTTCTGCTACCATCACTTTTAAAATAGTGGAGTAATTCAAAGGGTGGTTTAATATGTCCTATGCTATCAAAATATGTAATATGCCTGTTACGCTTAATGTAAGCTGTCCAGTGTGTACCCTTGTTAGTTTGATCATCCAGATTCACAATACCACATTCATTCGCATGGATTCGTGTAGGTAAGTTATCTCGCATATATATCCATCTAAAATAGGGAATCTGTAATTGCTCCACAAATTTTGATAGCTCAACATTACTTAAGGCGTGGCGTGGTAGCTTCAGTGGGAGTTTTTGAATACGGTTGTAAATATATACCTAACCCTCGTTTATATGGCTTTATGTATAAACCTTTTCCTAATGCAGCTGCTTCCATTGCTTGGTTGTGTCGTTTGGTTTCGTCTAACGTTTTTGTCGCAGCTTTTGCGTCAGTTACCGCTTTTGCGAGTGCCGCAGCACCGCCACCTAGAGACCCTAAAGCTCCTAATGCTGCAAAGAGGGAATAAGAGGTATGAATCCCCACGTTTTGGTATTGGCAATATTCTGCTCTTGGGTGACATAATTTTTTTGTGTTTTAGAGCGCTCAAGGCTTGCTGTATTGTCGCTTTTAAAGATGATCGAAGTTTACCACCAACACGAAGTCGGACTAGAAGGACTGCTTTGTTAAACGAAATTGCTCTGCGAGAATGCTTCCTTCGTCGTGATTTATTTCCCATTCCTAATTTCTTTTGTCCTTTCCGTGATTTGCCACCCATTCCCATTGTCCGTTTTCCTTTCATTATGCCAGCTATGGTTAATGCAGCTGCCCTTTCTCCAAAGGTAGCGTCGGTAGAACGAAATCTATTCCAAGCTTTTTGTTGTAAAGTCTTATCTGCTATGTGTCGTTGTCCTAGATCGTTTGACTGGGAGTATGCAATATCGTGTTCTTTACACGCTTCGTCCAATGCGTTAATACCTTTGTCGCCACGAGCTAATCGTTTTTGTAAACGGGTGCCTGGCCCACAATATCGATATCCGGGTATATGCAACTCCACGGGTAATTTATTTATTAAAGTATTAATTAATCCTGAACCTTTTTTTCCTCTGACGCTGGGATGTATACTTCATACCACACTGACTGACACTTCACTACTAAACTACTTTCTGCACGTGGTGTATATATATATATATATATATATATATATATATATATATATATATATATATATATATATATATATATATAGCGTCATACAAGTCGTGGTTTAGTACCATAATGGGTGACATCCGTTTCATTCCGCAAGATACAGAATTACCTATCAAAAATTATGACATTACTCCTAACAAGGAGCAGTACTCTAAACACCGCGGTTTACTAAAAGGGGGATGTAAACGAGGTATAATCGTCGGACCATCCGGCTGTGGAAAAACCAATGTTATGATTAGCTTATTAGAACATCCAAATGGCTTACGTTTTGAAAATGTCTATATATATTGCAAATATCTATACCAATCTAAATACCAGTACCTGCGGGAGTTACTGGCACCCATAAAAGAAATTAGGTATTTCGAATACAGTGATAATAGTGATGTTATACCTCCTAGTGAGTCCCGTAAAAATTCAATAATGATTTTTGATGATGTAGCATGTCATAAACAAAATGAAATTAGAGATCATTTTTGTTTTGGCAGACATCGAAATAATGATTGTTTCTATCTGTGTCAAACGTATTCTTCAATTCCAAAACAGCTTATACGTGATAATGCGAATTTACTTGTTCTTTTTCAACAAGATCCCACTAATCTCAAGCATGTGTACGATGATCATGTTAATGTTGATATGTCATTTGATAAATTTAAAGACTTGTGTTGCTGTTGCTGGCGTGATAAATTCGGATTTCTTGTGATTGATAAAGAAAGCGATGTTAATAACGGTCGTTACCGTAAGAGATTTGACTGTTTCATTGCAGTATAAATAATCTACTACGACTGTCAACGTACAGTCGTAATGGAGGAGCGCTTAGTACAAGACATTTTGCGTGCTCGCAAGAGTGTGCAACAGAAATATGCGAGTTTGAAAGAAGATACTGCACTTACAGAACGTGCAATGGAGGTACACTTTAAACCTATTACACAACCATTAAAACAATTAATTACTAAAATGATGGTTCTCTCATCAAAGCTGAACCCCTTACGCCAGAAGTCGGAAAAAGGAGTCCATTGCACATGAAAATGAAGTATTTTTACATTATACACCGAAATCCTCTAGAATACGTAAGGAGCCGCGTACTATTGTTCCTGACACCATTCCACACCTCTACAAGAATCTGTAATTGCTGATGTCACACATGACGACGAGGTGGAAATTCCTACTTTACAACAATTGAAATCGGAACTACTAGCTGCTGGATCTCAACCCGCCTTTGAAGAGTATCTTAATCAATACCAAGGATTAGCAAAATACTACGTCGAAGGTATCTTTAGAGATACCTAAGATGAATATGACTTAACGTACGGTGTGCATTTTATTCCTGAAGAAGAGAAATTTTTATAGGTGATGCTGAACTAGATTTTGTTGGAGAAAATTTGCGAATCGCTCTTCCCGATGGATCATCCCTAGACTATGAAGGACCACCGGGATTATATGAACTACTTTTTAAAAAAGTTCCTACGGGATACAAAAAGAGAGATCTACAGCACTACAATGACATTTTGCGTCGTACGCATGCTGCCCGACGTAATTATAACCCTGATGATCAAATCCGAGGAACTAATAGTAAGAAGTACCTTGAAATCATTAAACCATTACTTCAGCCTAGAAAACGTTCTGCCACATCGTCTATTGCACCTCCAGCCACCAGATCTCGAACAACTTCTATATCCAAAAGAGGTGGTGGACTGCAGCTATTGCGATACAATAATAAACCTATTGAGTTTGTACCGTGGAATAATCCGAATAAGTTAGTCGATTGGTTACGGGAATTATTAGGATCAATGTCGGCAGGAAATACTAGCAATCACAACGAAATAATATATATAATTGATGAACTACGTAACGCAAAAGTAATAAAGTAACAGAACTTGTTATAAACCTACCACTACAGTCATTTCCTTTCATTGTTACTACGACTATCACTACAGATAGTACTATACGTCCACCAGTGATGCCAATAGATAAATTTGGCGGTCATCTTTATCATCAAATGACAGTGGATAAATTTGGGAAACATATTGTTCATCATAGCAATCTGTCTTATGAAACTTTCATTTCATTTTCTGGAATCGCCACAAAGAAGACAATTAGTATATCTGCCGGCGTAGGTGATCAATATACCTACCCCTGTAACGACGGTACTATAGTACATTGCAGGTGGAGTCATCCAACTCTTGAGCTTAACATAGATGGTACAACATTTGAGCTGGCAAAGGATGTAATTGGTCAACCTCTTAAGAGGAACGATGTAATTCGTGTAACCATGCCGAGGTTTGTAAAGTTTTCAACTGCAACGATATTCAACGTAGAGTTCGTAGTAAAATCCAAAGCACAAAAAAATGAGTAAAGCCGATGTTGTCGAAGAACTGCACAAACCTGCAAGAAGAAATTTTCCGCGGCGTTGTGTTGTACTAAAAAGGTTAAATGATCTATTTCAAGCTGATTTAGTGGAAATGATACCATATGCTCGGATGAATAAAGGATTTCGATACATTTTAGTAATAATAAATGCATTCTCTAAATATGTCTGGGCTTTTCCCATCAAACGCAAGAATGGTAAACTGGTCGCGGATGTAATGGATAAACATTTGTCTGGTTTGAAAAGGACACCTACACATATACAAACTGATATGGGAACTGAGTTCTATAATGCTGAATTCAAAAAGTAATGAAAAATTTAATATCAATCATTACAGTAGTTATTCCACCTTGAAAAGTAGTATAGCGAACGTGTAAATCGCACCCTTAAAGCAATAATGTGGAAAACCTTCAGCATGCAAGGATCCTATAAGTGGCTATCAATATTACCGCACATTGTCGCCGAGTATAATTCAAGAAAGCATAGAACAACTGGATACAAACCGGTAGATGTATCGGAAAAAATAGTGCATCTATTTCAAAACATTTAAAATGTCAAAAATTCTTGACCGTAAAACACCTAAATTTAAAGTGGGGAACATGTACGCATTAGCAAACATAGAAGCATATTCTCTAAGGGTACACACCTAATTGGAGTTACGAAGTCTTTCGAATATCAACAGTTAAACGTTCAAGCCCACTCACCTACACATTACGTGATACTCGAGATGAAGAGATTCAAGGTCGGTTCTATGAGCCCGAACTACAAAGTGTTAAACATCCAGACATTCATCTAGTTGAACGTGTCATCCGACGTCAAGGGAATAAAGCTCTCGTTAAGTGGTTGGGTTTTGATACTTCTCACAATTCCTGGATTTCTACCAAAGACATTGTGTAATACGCTAATTAACCTTAATTATATATACTGTAATATTAATATGCAATAAACAGATCTTTTTTTTAACTTTTTTTATTAATACTATCCTATACATATATATCACTACATACTATTAAAGCGTCTGACAAACACACATTCACGATGCTGTTTTTCGAGAATTGGTGAAATTATATTACCACAGTCATCTATTCTTTTTAAATCGTGCAGAATCTCTAGCTATTTGTTCCCATTTTCCTTTTCGCGCATGTCTGTGCGCCAACTCCCATACTACTATGTAGTGAACTACGTTTTTGGACTCATAAATGCACACCTTCTTCACTGGGTGAGTCGTCATCTGATGGCTCAAAATTCGGTAAATATCTTTCTATTTCGTGTATAAATTGCTCCAATGATATTTCTTTAAGGTCTTCTATTAATCGCTTTATACAACAAATACACTCTATATCACCTACATGCGATGTTAAGTATTTTTCACAAAGGCGTATTCCTCCCCCATACTTATTAACTAGATTATTTAAATAGTCATCACTAAATCTACCCATTCCATACACTTTTTCATGATCAGCATCGAATTCTAATGATTGTAACTGGCATATTAGTCTTTGGACTGCACTAACACAATCTACAGCTTTAGGCCACGACTCCGCACTATAACACATCCACATATTGACTAACATCTAATACTATCCACTATTGACTACAAGCGCGTTACCCCCTTTCAGTTATAGGTTTGGCAAGATCCATATCCATATATAGTTTCTCCTTGGCAAATGCTTCCATTTCCAGAAGGCAGGCTATGTTGACCTCAAATACATCATGCAATGGACCTATAACTTGGTGAATGTTACATTCAGGAATTACCGCTGCCGACTTTATTAGGTTTTATAAAACTCTGGAAAGTTCACAGTATCTGCCAACTCCAATCGGTAATATATTATCTTCAAAAGCTTCCATAACTGTTCTATAGACTCCCATCCTAAATAGATTTCAATTTCGTCACTATCACAGAGGCGTATAATTTTTTCTTGTTAATATTTTCGTACGAGACAGTCTTCGATCCCAGTTTGGTAGGTAGCCATGTTCCTTCAGGACTGTAGAAATAATTAGTAATCACCCCTTGATTATCCATAAGTATACGCCATTCCTGCTTGTCAAACACCACTCCACCACTCTTCGTTCCACCTAGTTTTACGACTGGCTCAAATCCAAATTTGGGTGATAGACCGACACTAACAAACTTTGTTTTACTTTTATTTAAGAAATAATGCACATTATTAAGCAAAATATCGCAATATTTACTTGAACTTATAGCACCGATAATCTTCGCCTTTTCTATGGCTTGACGTACGATGTTATCCATTATATACGATACTGGCTTTACATACATTCCTCTCTTTTATATATGACACTCTCCCACTATGTACCCTCCTAAGGCTACTTACGTGACCTTCACGATTATACCACACATTGCTTTAGCGGTCTTCTGGTTACACCTTTTCAAGGTTTTCCGTTCAAGGCTGTTACTCATTTTGTTTTTTTTCCAACCTTGTATTCACTACTTCAAGGATTCCTAGGCATACTTATTTCCAAGGTTGTTCCACTTTGCCACAAGTTCATACACAAGGTTACATACCCCACTCAGTATTATTCGTATACTTAAAGGAAGGGTTTTTTACATATACCATAGTTACCGATCTTCACTATGTCAGTTACTCCAGTGCAAGACGATTGGAAGACTCCAATGTACCAACCACAAACCCTATTTCAAATTAGTACGCGACGGACATGTCAATTAATTCCGAACTGGGTAAATTTTGAAAAGGAAGGAATACTACCGGCTTCCATAACCAAGTGCTACGAAATAATTATGAACTGGTTCAGTGGAATTCAGCGTGGTATACCGAATTGAGCAAGGTAATACGCGAGCACTTTTCGGCAAGCCGTGTAACAGCATATGCCCACATTGTATCAATATATGTTCGATACCATCTGGTGGACTTCATGAATTTGTGTCATTGCTGTTTCGCCCGATTGAAACCAGGAGATTACCGCGTAGTGGACCATCATATGCATATGGAGCTGGACTGCGCGATACCACCTGTCGCACGAATATTATTGGTGCCGTCGGTAGGGCGCCTCTACAGTTATACGATGTGTACGATGATGACTCATGTATACTGTGTGATGAGGTGTGCTACGTGAGTAGTCTTTTTTACTGTATCTATTTATTATTGTAATATTGTACATATTTATATTATATATGTTGTATATATGTTGTTATATATTGTATATTGTATAGAATACATTATTTCCTGTCAGTATCATACTGTTTTCGCTGATGTTAACATGTGTGACCCAAACTTTTATTATCCTCAGTATTACAACTGTTTCGATAAACGATTACTAACGTATCGAACATGGTCTGGAGTTCACTCACCCTCATCGCTTGCTGCAGCAGGATTCATTTCCACATCTTCAGACGATACGGTTGAATGTTTCATGTGGGGTTAGAATAAACCGATGGCAGCCAGATGTCAATCCGTTACAGGAACATCTACGATGGGCACCACATTGCACGTATGCTCAGCTCCTCGCACCACGTCCGCGCAGATGTACTGAAACGGAAGTGGAGAGGACCTTCTGCACTTGTACTAAATCAAAATGTTTTATTCCTAAAGAAAATCATATATCTGAGTAATACATTTGTACATGTTTCTACATTAATTAAATATATTAACATATCGTTTTTTTCTTTTGTGTGGGCAAAACATACAAGTGAGCAACAAACATACAAGTGGGGTATAGAGTAGCAACCAGGTCACACGGATGTTCTTGTGGAACATGAACGCTTAGGTCAAGATGGCCTTTGTGGAACAGAGTGGCCGGTTTTGTGGTAATGTATCACGATAGCCTTGTAATTGTGGAACAGGAAAGCGTGGTTTTAAAGTAGGTCACAGTGATGGTCTTGTAGTAGTGGAACAGGAAAGCGGGGTTTGTGGCCCTGGTTTTGTGGTAATTATATGCATTTGGGTCACACATTGCGCTTTTTTGACCTTGGTACGGTGGGGACCTTGGTTTTGTGGCAACCTTGGAAATGTGGGACCTTGGAAATGTGGTGTGTTCCAAAAGTCTCCAATCTTACCTACTAACGTTCGTCATTTTGTCAAATTTACTTACTAAAAATAGCAATTTACTCTTCGGTTGAATGCTTCCAATTCACTATTTCGCAAATTTTTACGCATCTCTAATTGCATTTAAATTTACGTATGTAACTTTCGTACACATCTTTTACTTAGTTCAAATGTAAGTCAAATTTAATACCTTCAGCGACATCTCTGAGATTTCGGATCATTTAATATAAAGCAGTTAGATAGAAACCTGGGATCTGTTAAGGTCAAATAATACAAATACATATAATAAATAAATATTTTCTACACAATTTGACTTTGGCAACAATGATTTAAATACAAATTTTCTCAAGATTGTAAAATTTATTTTTAAGGTGTTGGCCAATTTTTCTTTCTTCCTTTTAAGGACGCCATCGATGGTGGATGTTGAGTTCCTAGAGAATTTTTCGTTTCTGGTTCTGGATGTTGAGGCATCATTTTTTTTTTGAAAATTCTCACTTAAAGTAATACTTGATTAAGTACAAGTATTACTAACGCTTTTAAAAGGCGGATATAATTGAAATTATTCAATCGTCCACATCTTCGGTAAGTGGAACATGTTTCGATAACCTCATAGAAATCAAAATTGTTTTCAGGCTTTCGAATATAAAAACATTCAATACTAATTCTTCTCATATAAAGACATTTCAATCGAAGTTACGTTGAATGTTCACTATCGGCTCGTTTGTCACCTGTAAGAGGTATGAACGGTCATAATCACTTAAACATCGTACTTATATTTACCTTCTTTTAGCATCTCCGTACTACCTTCTTTTAGTATCTTCGTACTACCTACATTGCTAACGTCACTCCTTAAGTTTTCTGCTCACATTTTACTGTTACGTTACATCCAAAATATATGGTTACCGCTAGAAGGCATAAGATCGTTGCTGACATCTATGACCATATACGTGAAGGCTGCTAGATCATTGGAATGTTACCCCAAATTTGCAAGATCAAATAAGTAATAGTTTCAACAATAAAGGTCAGATATTTTTTTCTTTCTTTATCACCTGGTTACACGATTGTGTTTCCAAATTTCAATTACACCGAGGAGGTTCTTAGTGATTTTCTACAATGAAAATAAATACACTGATATTATTACTGTTGTAATCAAATAATCGAAAATTGTTACCTCTTATTTAAATTTATATATTTATGGTACTTCCAGCATATATATATATATATATATATATATATATATATATATATATATATATATATATATATCACACAATCATAATCATAATTAAAATTTTAATTGAATCATTAAAATAGGTAGACCACACCTAAACATTTTTGGCATCCATTTTGACTAATTAATTTTAGCTTCTGTGGCTACATTCAACCAACCATTTAACTCCTACTTTAATTGCAATATACCGGGTGTAACGATTATCTGTATTACGTGAACTACAAATGTTAAACATTTAATTTTATATGAATTTGTAATTTTTATCTCATAATCTTTGTGTTATGTACATTACTTTTCTTGTGGACAAGGTTGTTTGGGCCAATTTACTTCCTATAAATTTCTTCACTACTTTCTTTATTATTGTAGTTATTTACTGTGGACCGAACAAGCTTTCCATTTACTGTATACAGTATGAAGCGTAATCTATGACCATATACGTAACTGCTAGATCATTAATGTTACCAAATTTGCAAGATCAAATAGTAATAGTTTCAACAATAAAGGTCAGATATTTTTTCTTTCTTTATCACCTGGATTACGATTGTGTTTAAATTTCAATTACATAAGTTCTTATGATTTTATTCAATGAAATTAAATACACTGATATTATTACTGTTGTAATCAAATAATCAAATGTACCTCTTATTTAAATTTATATATTTATGGTACTTCAAAAAAAAATATATATATATAATATATATATATATATATATATATATATATATATATATATATATATATATATAATATAATTATTAAAATTTTAATTGAATCATTAAAATAGTGACACACAAACATTTTTGATCCATTTTGACTAATTAATTTTAGCTTCTGTGGCTACATTCAACCAACCATTTAACTCCTACTTTAATTGCAATATACCGGGTGTAACGATTATCTGTATTACGTGAACTACAAATGTTAAACATTTAATTTTATATGAATTTGTAATTTTTATCTCATAATCTTGTTTATGTACATTACTTTTCTTGTGGACAAGGTTGTTTGGGCCAATTTACTTCCTATAAATTTCTTCACTACTTTCTTTATTATTGTAGTTATTTACTGTGGACCGAACAAGCTTTCCCATTTATTGTATACAGTATGAAGCGTAAGGCAAGCACGTTCATTAATTAAATTCTTTATTATTTTTTTTTCTTACTAAACATCCCAATGGGATTATGTGTTAAATTAGCCAATTCCGAATACGAATAGTAAGATCTTACAACAGCCGGAAGGGGGCATATAATAATTTTACTTTTATTTTAATTTTAATTGAAATTTAAATATAATTGTATAATATAATTGTCTTGGGCACAAGCTGAGGCTCACTGCTTGCCATCGTGTGCTTTGGTGGAATGTTACACACACACACACACACACACACACACACACACACATATATATATATATATATATATATATATATATATATATATATATATATATATATATATTTTATTTTATTCTTTTGTCAAGATACCGACAACAAAAATTACTTTATCGGGGGAGTTGTCAATTCATTTTTACTTCCTCCTTTCATTCTTATTTCTTTCTTTTTTTTTGGTAAATCCTGTTTCAGGCTTTACAGGGTTTACTCTCCTTTCAACATTAGTTGTGTACTTCCTCATTAAAGCGTGTGGCGCCTACTCATATCCGTTTCCTATCTAACCAGACTACTATCATTTTAAGCTACACCTCCAAAACAACCACGCATCCGAGTGCTTTGCGGTCTTCCGACCGTACGCCTGAGTTTAGTCGAGCCCTCTCATTCTTTTTAGGCCATATGATGGTTAAACACGTGGCAAGTTTTTCTATAAAGATTATGCCCTCTAGCTCTAGCGTTAAAGCTAGAAAGTTATTTCCAGCGATTTCTTTTGGCCGTTTTATCTAAGGAATTTTTTTCTCAAAGCTGTACGATAAACATTTCCGGAGGTATAGCCGGAGGATCGGCTTTTTGGTCCACCCGGTACATTTGAATCTTACAAAAAATGGACGACACTTCTTTCATATGCTTTGTTTCTAGAAATACCTTGTTTAAATTATCATATCAGAAGCTAATTAGCTATTACGTAGCAGTTCACACTTGTAAAGCATATTTACCAAATAGAACTTCCAATTGTGAGGTTAGGTAGCGATGAATAGATTCAATAAGCAACTGAATTGTCTGATTAAAACGATAAATCATTTAATCGTACTAATGTTTCAAGTATAATTCCACAGTGTTTTAGATAAATATTTATTTCCCAACGCGTTTCAGTACATGTATCAGTATTATGAGAAAATGTATCTGTAGTTATGGTAACAAATAAATAAGGTTAAATAGAAAACTTGACGTAGATTATAATTCTATATTTAAAATGTCTGTTAAAGGTGAGTCTATAAAAACCTCTTTGTTCATCAAAAGTATGTAAAAAAAAAATAGGTTGTAACGGTGTATACAAATTTAAAATAATAAAAAGTAATTATATGATAATGAAATAATAATTTCTCCAAAAAATACTAACCTTACACCACTTATAATTGTGCCTTTGGCTCATGTCGGTAGATTAATAGGGCCAGTTGAAATAAAATGATTTGCTTAATTACCACTTACCATCAATAAAAAGAATGTAAAAATGAATGAAATTATCTGCACCAAATTGTTTTTTTAAACATCGGAACAATTAAAACGTTAATGTAAATAAATAATTTTTAAATAAACATTAAATTATGCTTAAAATACTAAATAAAACACTACATAAATACCTTAGACATTTTTGTACACAAACTTTTCTTTTTGACAACCTCTAGTATCTAAATATGATTACGGAGAGGTTAACAAGATGAAGTCATTCTTATGTCATCAATGTGCAATCTGGACATAATGTCACACCCCAAACTGAATTTATCTTTAAAAAAACCCTTCAAATTTCTTCTTAAAATTCTTAAATCCACTTTTTATTGCATTATTTGGAAGTATCCATTAAAAAAAATTGCAATCATAAAACCGTAAATGCCATTACGTTGTAAATTGAAGTAATGATAAACGTGTAATTAAAGTAAAAATGGTATAAATACGTAAAGAAAAACGTAAAGAAAACGTAAAGAAAACGTAAAGAAAACGTAAAGAAAACGCCTAAAGGAACAAAATGCTTTAATTTTATGTAAATGTATTAAAAATATCTCTTACCACCAAATTGATGGCGCTTTCACATAAATTTAAATAAAATCAAAAAGAAGCAGCTTCATGCTTCGACATTAAAACAGGAAGTGAAAATGGAGGATTTTGAAGTAGATGAAGCGGTTCTGCGCACAAGATAAGAACAGAATAACTTAACGCAGACGCGTTACTTATAAGATAAGAAATGAATAAAAATTGAAAGTAGGAATATAAATCTTTATGCACTAAGAAAATATGCAAATTAAGTTGCCTACCTCATACCCAATATCTCAATAATTCAAATTTTCTTGTATTTAGAACTGAATGAAGGAAAGATCCTAAATTGAGGTATATTTTATACAACACAAAAAAGAGTTGTTACACACCCCCTCCTAAAATTTGGACTCGGAGATCACCAAAGCGGAGATTCCAAATACTAAGCTAATAAATGAAATTAGTAAAATTTAAGAAAATAAAAAATGTTAAGCTAATTAAATCTATGCAAAATGTAAATGAAAATGAAAAGAAAATGTACGAATAAGTACGGAAAATGTGGTGATGTTAGTCAGGAAAGACCCCTCGCAACAACATAAAAGATACTGACGCGCTACCACCCGCACACGCCACTAGTCGAGATAAAAGACCCGAACCTTAAAATAAAGTAAAAACTTTAACTAGTGGGGTTTGTGAAGCAAACTACCATCAGAAGAACAAATGAAAAAACCAGAAAAAAAATTTGAAGCTAACGTAAAAAAGAACGGAACCAACCATGACCTGAAGGGACAGTGGGCGGGGAACCCGGGAACAGTATTCGGTGAAACGTTAAAAAATCACGGCAAAATGCCATTCCACTCAAAAGTCAAAAAAATCCTTCCGGACAAACCATAAATAAATAATCGCGAGACTTGAGGCCGAAAGAGAGCGGTTCCATTACCCTACCCCGGTGATCTCAAACCAAGCCTCCTAGATACATCACACATAACCACCACAGACACGTTCGGTACGTCAAAATCGGTAAATCCAAGATACGATTATTTCCATTGCAAATTAGATCAGGATGCTTCGTCGTGGAGAACAAGAGAGGCCACTCTACCCTTCACGAGATTCAGGTTTAATGTTGTTCCACAGTCGTCGACCAAGACTAAACATACCCCTAACTAACACGCACGTTTTGTAAATAAATCGAAATCTAGGTGTGGTAGCAAAGAGAAAAGATGAAGCACTCTTACGAACACAACCCCCTCCTAAAACTACCAAAACGTCATAATCAGGAAGTCACAATCGGGAAGTGAACTAATCGAGGTTGACACGAGGCGAACCGAAGTCCTCAAGCACCGCCCAAGAATAGTAACACTAGACAAATCAGGAATAGTCAAAAGCTAAAATTTCGAAAGCAATTTCAGGGAAACTAAAATAACTAAATCAAATAAAAAATAAAAATGTATACAAGCATTACTAGTTTTCTTATCAACGGGTAAGAGTCTGAAAATTACACGTTAAATAAACGATCAGAGGTAAACTCAAAATGTTTATCTTAAATTTTACTATTGTAACAATAGCAAATTGTAAATCCAATAAAAGAAGATAATCTGTCCGAGAACTAATGTCCCAAAAATCGGCAAAATAAACGCACGATGTGATCTAAATATCAAACATCATGCTAAACAAAACAATCGCACGATGGGATCTAAATATCAACCATCATGCCAACAAATGTAGTAAAAATAAAATAAGTGGTTTGCAAAGCCACAAAAATATAAAATAAAATAATGTGCGAAATAAGCACAAAATTAAAATTACTTTGAAAAATTATCAAAATATTAAAAATGTAAATAAGAAAACCAGATTGTAAAAATTTCAAAAATACTAAAAACAGAAAAATAATAAGAAAGAAAACGAAAAAAATAAGAACTAATGGGGTTTTAAATTTTTAACATGAAAAACACCTAATGGTTTATTATCAAAAGGAGTGGCCAATCGGTACGTAGTTGGACCTAACACCTCAACAACTTTCGCTTCAATAAATTTTGGAGCTAACTTTTGACTATAATTTTTAGTCGCATCAGATAAGGTAAAATTCTTTTTCCAAACTAAATCGCCGACGTTTAATTTCAATGGACGCCGTCGCAAATTGTAAGATTTTGAATTTCTTTCGTAAGCTGCATGTAAATTTTGTTTAACATTTTTAAAAACGGGTGAAAGTTCATTTAAATCTTGAACTAATTGTTCACGGTTAATAATAAATAAATCATCCTCTTTAAAATCCTTTAGTCGACCATATAAATCTCCAGAAATCGGAACTGTCCGACCAAACGCCAAAAAGGAAGGTGAAAATTTCGTAGACTCATGAACAGCGTTACGAATAGCATGGGCAATTTTGTGAATTTCAACATCCCATTCCTTGTAATCATCTTTAATATAAGACCTAATCGCAGTACCTACTACATTATTAACTCTTTCAACAAAATTTACTTGGGGGTGATAACTTGCATTAAACCAAATGAATTGAACTTTGCAAGAACTCATTAAATTTTTAAATTGTGAACTTTTAAATTGAGGACCACACCACCACACAAATTTGGGGAACGCCATAAACTAGAAATATATAATTCTCAACATATTGACAAATACGTTTAGCAGTAGCACTGCGCATAGGGTGAATCAAAGTAAATTTAGTAAACCAATCACAAATAACTAATAAAACCGTGTTACCAATCTTCGATCTAGGAAAAGGACCTACTAAATCAATCGAAATACATTGAAAAGGATAAGAAACATTTTTCTCTTTACCCATAAAACCATAATGATTAAATTGTGAAGACTTGCTTCGGTTACAAATATTGCAATTTCTAATATATTTGGAAATATCGGACTTCATTTTTGGCCAATAATAAAATTCTTCAATTTTTGAAAAAGTTTTAAAAACACCAAAATGGGCTGATGTAGAATCATCATGAAATTTTTGTAAAATATCTTTCCTTAAAGATTTCGGAACAACTAACTTCCATTCTACTAAATTCGATTCGATGTTTAAATCATTTGAAATAAATTTGTAAAGCTTATGATCTTCAACTCTCCAATCAGGAAATAATACAGGATTTTTAGAAACGTTGGTTAACATTTTCTTATACCAATCGTCTAAATCTACAACAGAAAATTCTAGAGAACTAACTTCCAAAGAGGCTCTAGAAAGTGCATCAGGAACAATATTTAATTTACCTTTACGGTGAATAACTTCAAAATCAAATTGTTGAAGTTTAACACTCCATCGGGCTAAACGACCTGAAGGATCTTTTAAATTATTAATCCAAATAAGTGAATGATGATCTGTAATAACTTTAAAATGGGTACCTTCAATATAAGGTCTAAACTTTTGAATTCCAAAAATAACTGCAAGTAACTCACGTTCGGTAATTGAATAATTTTGCTCGGCTTTATTTAAAGTACGAGAACCATAAGCAATAACAACTTCACTCTCTCCGACACCTTGTGTTAAAACACATCCAACTCCGCAATTAGATGCATCACACCGTAAATAAAAAGTTTTAGAAGAATCTGGACTCGCTAAGATAGGAGCATCAACTAATAACGATTTAATTTTTAAAAATGAATAATTCGCTTCGTCATTTCATAAAACACTCTGGGATTTCTTCTTACCTTTCAATAAATTGTTAATCGGGACTAAAATAGTGGAAAAGTCATGAATGAAACGTCGATACCAAGAACATATTCCAATAAAATGTTTAACTTCAGTAAAAGTATGTGGCTGAGGAAAATTAGTAATAGTTTCCACCTTTGAAGGATCGGTGTGAAGACCATTCTTACCAATAACAAAACCTAAATATGATAGTTGAGGTTTACAAAATTCACATTTATCTAAATTAATATTTAATTTGGCATCATTAAGCCTTTTAAAAACTTCTCTTAAAATAGTAACGTGTTCCTTGAAAGTACTTGAAAAAATAATAATATCATCTAAATAAACAAAAACGGATTGAGATAAATCATGACCTAAAATTGAATCCATAAATCGTTGTAATGTACTGGGTGCGTTGGTAAGTCCCATGGGCATAACAGTATACTCAAATAATCCTCTACGTGGAACAGTAAAAGCAGTTTTTTCACTACTCTCAGGGTCTTAAGGAATTTGCCAAAAAGCTTTCTTTAAATCAATTGAAGTTAAATAACGAGCATCTCTTAATTTATCCAAAATATCATTTCAAAATGTTAAAGGGTAAGCATCTTTTTTTGTAATAGAATTTAGTTTCTTAGCATCACAACAAACTCTAAAATTGCCTGACTTCTTTTTAACTAAAACCATTGGAGGATTCCAAGGGGAAGAACTGGGTCTAATAATTCCTTGCTCTAGCATATCATCAATTTCTCTGTTCACATGCTCCAACATAGAAGGAGATAATGGAAAACAACGTTGTTTAATTGGTACTGCATCACCAGTATTAATAGAATGAAAAACTTTATTTGTTTTACCTACTTTGGAATTCGATAATGTTTTAAAAAGGTCAATAACTTGGTTTAATTCAAAAACTTGATCATTATTAAGATCATCAATACTCTTAATCATAGAAAAAGTTGTCTCCGCAGAGTTTGCAACAAAAGAATTCTCACTAACATCAGCCTTAATTTCAAATAAATGACAAAAATCTACTCCCAAAATAATAGCAGTAGTAATAAATTCAGAAACAATAACAGAAATAGCTTTAGTAATACCATTAATAGTCAAAGATAAATCAACACTCCCCAAAATGGATTGTGAAGAACCATCAGCAATAATCAATGATGAAAAAGGTGAATTCCTATTTAATTTTAAATCATATTTATCAATTAAATATAAAGCAGGCTTATCTAAAATGGTTACGGTAGCTCCACTATCTAATAAAGCAACAAAATTTTCATTAAAATCTTTACATTAATAAAAGGTCTAATATCATTATTCTTTTCAACAAATTTGGAACAAATTTTAGGAGTCCCATAAAATTCCTTAACTGTAGTCAACCAATCTTTAATAACATGTTTGTCAGCCTCTGAAAAATCAAAAGGAATGTGTCGGCTAACAGAACACTTCCCAATTACAAGTTTCTTGAAAATTTACACTTCGGACAATTAGAAAAAGTAACATTGGAATAACCACATTTAAAACAAAAGATTTTATAATCACCCTTATCACAGGTGTGATAGGTATGACCCAACTGTTTACATTTAAAACAGGTTGTTGAAGACTTAGCTGTATTAATTTTGGAAATATTACAGGTTGAATTTGTACTTTTTGGTTTAATAGTAGAAAAATTGACTTTAGGTTTAATATTTTGTTTGAATGCAGTAGAAGAAGGTTTGTATTCACATAGTTTCTGTAAATCTGAACAAGAATTAAATTTAAATTTGTAATTCTGTGCTTTTATTTGCTGTAATTTTTTACATAACTCGACTAAATGGAAAATATCATTAACATTAACTAGAGCTAACTGAGTAGCAAACCAAGGTTGTAAATTTCTCATAATAATCTTTAATTGTTCACCTTCAGAAGGAGGAACATCTAATTGTGAAAATAAATTAACCATTTCGGAAATAAAAAGGGTTGGAATTTCATCAAAAGCCTGTCTTCTATTCTTAATTTCATTCAATAAAACTTCGTCATGTCCTACGGGTAAAAAGTCACTCTTTAATTTAGAAATTAATTGATCCCATGTCTGAATAAAAGGTTTCACCGCCCTATACCAAATTAATCCTTTCTCTGAAAATAAATCAACACAAGATAAAAGCATTTCCGTCTTATAAATATTTCGTGCAACCATTAACTCCTCGCATCTTTGAATCAATGTAAAAACCTCCTTCTCACTACCATTAAATTTTAAATTTAATTTATAAACAGGAACAGAACTTTTAGAAATTTGTAAAGTTTGCATTAATTTAGAAAAATCTTCAGCTGGAATATTAACTGAAGTATTAACATTGTCGTTAGGTGACATAGAAATATTAGAAGTGTCTAATTGTGGTAAATCATTATTCAATTCAAAGTTTTGATAAATAGATTCAATAAATTCTAAAGAATCGTTACATAAAGTTAATAACTGATCATATAAATACAAAAATTCATCATCAAAATGGTGTAATTTAATCGTTGTAAGATGTGCAATAAACGAGTGTGAATTCTAAGGTACTCTACTTTTGAAGGCTTATGTTTGAACAAATTAATCAACGATTGAATGTTGTGAAGTTTCTCTTGTAATAAATCCAGTTCTAAGGTTTGGCTAATTTCGACTCTCTTGCACGAATCAAATAAATTTGGATTAATCCTTTCTAAATTCAGTTTACCTCTCAACAATTTGCGTTTCTCCTCTACGGTTAACCTTTTCGCATCCTTAACATTAACATTTCTTAAACTTAACTCTACTAACAACTCATCACTACGAAGAACATCAACTAAATAATCTAAATTTGACATGGTAAAAATAATATATAAACAATGAAATATCCCTAATCGTAAACACTATAAAAATATTCAAATATAAAAATAATAAATAGTTACAATACCTTTAAATGGTGATCACTAACAATCGTAACTGAAATACACAAAAGTGAAAATAATCATAAATGGTAATAAAAGCAAATCAATGTCCCTTGCTCGAGGCGACAGTGTAATAAAAAAGGTGTATGACGTAGGTGAGGTGTACAAAATTTTAAAATAGTAAAAAGTTAAGTTATAAAGTAAATGAAATAATAATTTCTCCAAAACATACTAACCTTACACCACTTATAATTGTGCCTTTGGCTCATGTCGATAGATTAATAGGGCCGGTTGAAATAAAATGATTTGCTTAATTACCACTTACCATCAATAAAAAAGAATGTAAAAAATGAATGAAATTATCTCGGGCACCAAATTGTTTTTTTTAAACATCGGAACAATTAAACCGACTTTACAAAAATGTAAAAAATAACAATATACAGACTATGTTTAGTAAATATCAAATGTAATGATGAAATAATGAAAGTCTTAAAATTATGCTTAACTCTTATCCGGGCAACTGGGATCCAACGGACCCACGCCGTGTTACAAATGGGCATATCTCGATTATTATTTAATTTTTGACAAAATGCCGGTATGGTTTCCATGGAAATAGTATTAATTAAGTTTTCCTTTATTTAAAAATAGGGAAACTTGATCTACTTTTCAATAAATAATTATTGTTATATAAAACTTACGTAACCGGGCAATGTGAGTCCAATGGACCCTCGCGTGGTGGTTACAATTGATGCATCTCACGTATATAATATTTTCATAATTGATTACATATTTTGTCAGAATAATTAGCGGATTTGAGAGTTACTTTGTTTTCAATGTGTTATGAAAATTGCAATTAGTATGGAATTTTTGTAGAGTAATCTAAGTCATTTGGCAGTTAGATAATGTTCAAGTTAGTCTTTTAGTCATTACCTACTTATGGATTATGAGTAATTTGCTATTAGTGGTGAATTTAGAATATCTATTTGTAATTGTATTTTATTCAAGAATTTGGATTTTATTTTCAAAGAATGTAAGTAGTCTGGAATGTTGGTTATTGGCAAAGATAAAAGTTTTAGTTGAATAGTAATTACCTTGGAATTTATTTAGTATCCTTCCTTGCTGTATATATATATATATATATATATATATATATATATATATATATATAACGAAGCGCAAGTAATGCAAGGACAACAAAGGCAATGTGAAAAATTCTATAAAAATGTTTGTAATCAACATTCTGTCACTGCTATTATTATCTGTAATAACTGCAATAAATAGTTATCTTTTATATAATAATGTTTATGTAAGCTTAATTTGTAAATATATTCCAGTAATAACTACTTAGTACAAGAGAGTAATGAAAAAGGTATCTAAAGAAGGTGGGTCCATCGGACCCACACTGTCCGGTTGCGTTGCTAAAAATACTTGCCCGGATAAGAGTTAAAATACTAAATAAAACACCACATAAATACCTTAGAAATTTTTGTACACAAACTTTTCTTTTTGACAACCTCTGGTATCTAAATATGATTACGGAGAGGTTAACAACATGAAGTCATTCTTTATCGTTATCAATGTGCAATCTGGACATAATGATATCAGCCACACCCCAAACTGAATTTATCTTTATAAAATCCGTACAAATTTCTTCTTAAAATTTTTAAATCCACTTCTTATTGCATTATTTGGAAGTATCCATTAAAAAAAATTGCAACCATAAAACGAAAAATGTACGCAACAATAAAATCAAATGCGTACTTAAGATGCTATTACGTTGTAAATTGAAGTAATGGTAAACGTGTAATTAAAGTAAAAATGGTATAAATACGTAAAGAAAAACGTAAAGAAAACGTAAAGAAGACGCCTAAAAAGAACAAAATGCTTTAATTCTATGTAAATGTATTAAAAATATTTCTTACCACCAAATTGATAGCGCTTTCACATAAATTTAGATAAAATCAAAAAGAAGCAGCTTCATGCTTCGACATTAAAACAGAAAGTGAAAATGGAGGATTTCGAAGTAGATGAAGCGGTTCTGCGCACAAGATAAGAACAGAATAACTTAACGCAGACGCGTTACTTATAAGATAAGAAATGAATAAAAATTGAAAGTAGGAATATAAATCTTTATGCACTAAGAAGATATGCAAATTAAGTTTCCTACCTCATACCCAATATCTCAATAATTAAAATTTTCTTGTATTTAGAACTAAATGAAGGAAAGATCCTAAATTGAGGTATATTTTATACAACACAAAAAAGAGTTGTTACAAGTACTTACTGTTTATGTTTATAAACTTCGAATGCTTCAATTATTTTATAACTGAAATGTAAAAATTTTATATTGTTTTGTGAAGGCATAAGGTGATTATTTACTATTAAATGTTTGACATAGTTTAATTTGTCTGTGTGTTTATATTTGTAATATCTACTCTATTCTTTATATCTGAAATGTCGATTATATTTGAAATATAACCATTTTCTTGTGCGATGTTTCTTATAATTGATATTTATTTATTTACATTTGGTTTAATGGTAATGATATTGCTCTATGTACGAATGATCTATATGCAGCTAACTTATATTTTTATGGTGCCATGAATTGTTTGTATTTGTAATGTCTGTATAAGTAGGATTTCTGAATATGGAGCTCTCAAACTTGTTCTGTGTATTAATTGTTAAGTTTAAATTTGGAAGGTGAATGACTCTCTACTTTGTTTTTTCGTCTAGTGTAAATTTTATGTTACGATGTAAATTATTTAAGGCCTTGTGACGCGTGTGTGATTGGGTTTGATAATAGGTGATTTTGTTTGTACTAAAATTGTAGATTGTTATTTTAGTATGTTGAATAAAAAATTTGAGAACCGTTTGTTTGTGTAAAATCTACAGTGACTAACTTTAACATATTGCTATCTTGGTAGAGGCCTATACTGAGATCAGCAGTATCAGTTGCGATTTTTGTAAAGTTTTTTTTTATTTGTTGATGTTAATGTCTGTATTTAAACACATACAAACGCACGCAAACACACACAAACACACACAAACACGCAAACACACATAAACACACACAAACACACACAACACACAACACACACACACACACACGACACACGCACCACCACACACCACACACGCAGCACACACACACGCACATACACTACACACACCACACACACACGAGAGAGAGAGAGAGAGAGAATGTTTTGTGAAAATTACAGAGCTGGGCTGTCAAGTAAATAATAAGTTAAAATGCTTCTGATAAAGCGAGAATGAATTTCAAATGACGCAAGTTGGTTGTCGGTTTTAGCGTTCTTTGTTTCGTGCATAAGTAAAAAAAACGCAGTGTTATTGTGTGATTTCGATTGTGTCCGTTTTTTTTTTGTGTGAGGGAAGTGGATAAATCTGTTATTCGTATTTAGTCAGTTTAAGTTTAAATTATAAGAATGGAAGACATGTAGTACCGCAGTAGTTGTGAGGAGATGCAGGCCCCCCGAGAGTTAGTGGTGTAGCGTTTCAAGTGAATGGATACATGAGATGGTGATTGATTCTGTAATCTGTTTTGGCTTATTTAAAACGATTCTCAATTACATATTTTTGATTATTTATGACGTCATCAACCCGTAATTACTATATGAAGTAAGAAGAACTTAGTGTATATTGAAAACAGTGCGGTTTACGGCTCTTCATTTTGGTTCAGCCTATTTGTATCTTTACGTATTAAGAAAGAATTGTGTGGAGATACCTGCGCGGATTCGAATTTTGTTTAAGAAGGTAAGTGAGTTATGGAAATCTCCAGACTTGAAATTGTTATGTGAATTTTTTTACGCCGGCCGCATGTAAATGGGAGTTGCCCGATAAGTATATTAACATTTAAACGGAAAACTGACAATTGTGTCGCGCTAGAATTTTGTACAAAAATAGTATATTGGTTGTTTTGAATTTAAGTATAAGGTGAAAATAAAGGATTAAAGTTTATTGGATTTTAAAGATAAGTGCAACGTTGTGTTTGGAACTTGAAAGTTAAATGACAGGACCTAGGATAATTTTGGAATTTTCGTTATCGGAGCACACAATACTAGGAACTGTTTGTTTATTTGACTTTTGATTTCCCTTTAAATATGTAAACAGTTATTTTGTAGATTTTGCATATTTTAATGTGAAATTCCGTAGAGGTGTTTAGTATTTTCAACTTGCGTGACGATCATTCTTTCATGATGCTGTTTGTCAAGTTAAATTAGTTGCGATTTGTGCAAAATAATCTTGCGGAATTTAAGGTATTTGATTTACTATTTTTCCTTATGTTGAAACAGATAACGAGTGCCATTACCTTTTGTTGCGGAATGTGGTATTTACGTGTGTGATTTTGGCGAACTCCTTTGGCATTTTCATTTTTACTATTCATTTAGTGTCTAAAACTGTTACAATTATATTTGTTTATATTCTATACTTACATGTTATTTTTATCTTAATGTAAAATTATTTAATTTTAATGTAAAAACTGTGTAGATCATTTTAAGTTTCGATATTTAAACAGATTTCTAGACTAACCTTTGATCAGCATAGTTTTTTAGCATTTGAACGTAAATATTTGAGTTTTTAGTAATCAAGTTTAATATTCTAGTGAAAGAATTGGCAGTTGGTGAGAGTAAATATTTGAGTTTAAGCAAGTAACAAAGTTCAACATTTTAGTGGAAAAATTTAAAGTTGGTAAAAGTTTGAAAATGTAAACTTTCACCATTATTACACATATTAAAATGCTTATCTTTCTTAGGTTTTTTAAGTTTCACAAAATTGTTTCAACATTTTCAATAGTTTTAATAGATAATATTACTACTGACGAAGATAGCTGTAAGTCGCTGGTTGAGAAGAGTAACGTAACATCTGCAAATTCACTATTTTCGGTTATTACTGTATTTATATTCATTTTTTTTCGCTCTTTCTAATGGTAGTAACGTTATAACTGTAGTCCGAAAAACGCTACCTTCGTTGTTGCTTTTTGTCGATTCCGCTATATTTTTAGCTAAAGACAGAATCATTGGCGATTAGTTCAGTCGACCGAGAGGCATCAACTGGTGTGGATCTACTGTTTACATAAGTAAAAATATTACTGTCTTACTTTCATTATTTCTTGAAATGGTAACTTCATAATTATTATAAACCGTAACTTCCTCCAATATAACGATCATGTTCAAGAAAATTTTGAGGGAAGACTAAAATATTTGCAAATATTATGTTATTGACCTATCTGAAGCAGCCTCATAATATTACTATTGGCCGATGGTGAGGTTTTACCATTTTTTGTAGTCCTTTTTGAAAAAATATGCAAAATTCGACCGTGGTTTATCTCACAATAGGACGTACTTACCTACCTATTCCCTTTAATTTTTAAGTTATGAATCGTGGAAGAAATGCGTTAATTGTAACATTGGGCAAAAAAAATCTTATTGTCAACTATGGCTGTCTATCATCATTGTGAGAGGTACGGGAGTTGGTAAGGCCAACGGATGAAATTATGGATATGGAAAAAAATTTCAATATGGATGGTAAGTTGCACAGCTACAGCAATTAAACGCTACAACGGAGTACGGTACGGCGAGTTTATAGTTTCCCTGTTATCCGCTTGAAGCACTAGTGATGGCTGATGTAGTGGTTTAACTGGCTAGTTTTGTTGAGTGTTTTCATACCAGCCTTGTGACGTATGGACAAATGGTAGATTTTCAGAACTGAAGGTCCGAGTATCAAATCCACCAGACGTCGTAATTTTTCTTTCTAATTAATTTATTAAGTTATTAATTAATTTTTTAAATTTTCATTACTCAAATTTTAATAAATTCGGTTGTTTTGATAATTAGTACAACGGGTAATTGTTATTTTTAAATTCCACTTCAAAACCTAAACTTCTTAATACCTTGTCATAGATCATGTTCCTTCCATTTTTAAGGCGGAAAATCTTCTTAGAATAACCATAAGGGAACCATAGCAGCTTGTCTTTACTCAAGGCTTTGCGTTACAACTTTGCTGTTATTGGCTCAGTATCTTACTCGGTAGTAGGGATTAATCGCTACTCACAGCTACTAGACTCTAGTCTTAAATAATTCAACGTTAATTATATTTCACCTGCTTCAAGTAGATTTTCAGTCGGTTAACAAAATATTAGGTTTAGGTTTAAATGACGACTTGGAGGATGATAATAATTACTCAAAGACTGATAGTTCAAACACTAAAAATACAGAGACTGGAAATGCAGAGACGGATAATCCAGAGACTGAAAATGCAGAGAATGAAAATCCAGAGACTGATAATCCAGAGACTGAAAATCCAGAGACTGATAATCCCGAGACTGATAATCCATAGGCTAAAAATGCAGATTGAAAATCCAAAGAGTAGAAATGCAGAAACTGGAAACGGAGAGACTGTCAACACGAGCGTTAGCTTGAGTGAAGCTGACTGCCTAGTTTAAAGTGGGTTCCGTTTCGAACCACCAGATCACTTCAAAATGACATTATTTATCAATACATTTTCTGAAACCTAACAGTCGTGAATCCGTATAAAATAATGCAAACATTTTAAATTTTCTTGAGACTACTGATAATGAAGATCCATTTCACAATAGTGACGATAGTGATCCTGATTACGGACCAGGAAATGATATGACTCAAAAGAACAAAAGGTTACTCAGATTGATGAAAATACCAAGAACCGAGAAACCTGAGAAACAGACCATAAAAGGAAATGGAACGAAAACACGAACTCAATTCATTCTGGTGAGTACCTAACCGAACTACTATAAGTACCACGAAGCTTCTTTCTCCTTAGAATCCTTACCATTAAAATAATATAAGGATTTTCCTCTATTTTAGATTTTCTTGCGGCTACTGGTAATGGAGACCCAATTCACAATAGTGACGATGGTGATCCTGACTGTTCACCTGAAAATGATATGGTTCAAAAGACAAAAAATTATCCGGAAAATTGAAAAGACCAAGAGCTGAGAAACTTACCAGAAAAAGGAAAAGGGAGGGAAACATGAAGACCACACGTAAAATAAAAAGAAGTCTTGGCGAAGAATACGAAAATGCACGCGGGGTATTTTTACGAGCAAGATCTATGAAACCGCCTTGCCAAACTGATAAGTGCCTTTTAAAATGGAGCGAAAATTTTGCAGCAGAACAACGACAAGAAGTATTTAACTATTTTTTGGGGATTGGAAGAACTGCAGAGGCAAAGAAAGTTCATCAATTCCCATATTAAAGAAATAAAAGTGGTGAACCCTAAGGTTATAAGGAAACCAAACGTTGCTTATCACTTCCGGGAAAAAAAAATGGTATGCAAGACGTTTTTCGTAAACACTCTTAAATATAACAAGTCGATGAATTACCACAGTGAGAGAAAAACTCACAGAAGATAGTGTGTTGGAATTAGATCAAATGGGAAAACACGACAATAGAAGGAAAAATGATACCATCATAGTTCAAGGAGTTAAAGATCACATTCGATCGATTCCTAGAGTAGAAAGCCACTACTATCGGAAAGATACGAAAAGAGTATATCAATGGTCGAAAAAGTTTGGTACAACTTCACAGGGATTATCAGAACGAAATGAAGAAAAAAGGCCTAGCAGCTACTTCCGAGCACACGTATCACCAAATTTTCAACTAAAATTTCAACATCGAGTTTTTTAAACCTAAAAAAGACCAATGTGATGTTTGTAACATTTTTAATAATCAACCTAAACCCTCAGAAAAATCTCCGCAGGAAGAATATGATTTACACATTCTCGAAAAGACTTGGCTAGAGCAGAAAAGGAACACGACAAGAAAGCAGTGACCCTGATACGATAGTGGCCCTTTTCGATCTGCAGGCAGTTATGCCTTTTCCTCGAAACGCGTCGAGTGAGTTTTATTATGTTTCTAAAGTGTCCGTATACAATTTCACTATTACCGATTTAAAAGTTGATAAAACTACATGCTACGTATGGGACGATACCCAGGCCAAGAGCGGACCAATAGAATTAGGGACTTGAATTTACCAGTATCTAAAGAAAATCAACGAAGAAAGCTGCACAAAGAAGAATGTCAATTTTTATAGGGACAATTGCACGGGACAATAAAAATCAATACCTTTCCGGATTGTATGACTTCGCAGTAACCACTATGGCTAATATAAAATTGATTTACTCAAAAGTACTTGATCGCTGGTCATACACAGAATGAAGGTGGCTCAGTTCATTCCTGTATTGAAGAACCAGTTGATTTATATCTCCGTGGTGGGCCTATAAGTGTTCCACAAGAATACGTAGACATAATAAAACTCGCTAACAGGAAAGAAAATCCCTACAAGGTGATTTGTATTGAAAACGATGATATTCTGGACATAAAAAGTTGAATGTGATTATCAAAGGCTGCCACGATATTAAAGCAATGAAATTTTCGGAAAACAGAAAAAAACAATCCGCGGCGATGTTTGGGAAAAGGTACCCTTTACTCGAAAAAATGTGTCTCAATGGTTAAAGCCTACGACGGCAAAATTAAAATAAATAAAAAGAAAAAACAAACAGTCTTATTCAGCTTCTTCCGAAGAACCTGATTTACAGGCGATTTGCAGGTTTCTACGAATCTCTTTAACTTTGAAACCTTTATAGGCGAAACTTGATTTTTTTTAGAGAGTTATTTGGTTAAATAACGCTTAGGAGCTTAGGCAGGTTATACACATTTACAATGTTGGAAACTTTAATTATCTTTTTCTCAGTTTTTCAAGTGGGGTGTGTGGTATAAGTATCAATGTGACAATATTGCCGCAAAATTCGAGAGTGGCCTGAAGTCACTTTTTAGGGCAATAACGTAACTTCCGCCCGCCTATTTCTAATAGCTGGGAGATCATTTTTTCACCTTAAAGTTCTATTTTTTAACGTCTTTAATATGTTAAGACTTTTTATGTAGGAATCCGAATATAAAAAATAAAGATTTAAAATTTTGTAAAATTTAATTTGCCTCTCCTGTAAAGTTGTCATTTTGCAGACGTTACGTTGTTCTTCTCAACATACGATAGTGTTATCGAAACCTTTGGGTTGTATAACTTTAATACTTTAATATACAAATACGCCATTAAAGAATCCAAAAAAGATAAATCTTTTAATTTGGTAAGAGTTTATATTACAAATTAATTTTTACATTACATTGGTAATCAATTTTCAGGTTGAGCCAAAACTTAAATTAAGTGTTGCGATGGATCCAGCACTGGATGCGAGGGGTTTTTGGAGAATGAGTAAGTTTGTTGAATCTTTGAGTGAGCAGTTTACATTCCTGAGTTATGTGCACGTTGAGGTCTACTTCATGACGTGACTATTTTAAAAATTGAAAGTCAGGTGACCTCTTAATGACGTTTTGCTACTGATTGTGACTTTGTTGAGTTGTAACGAGTGCCCTTTATGGTAGTTTGAGTAAGAACCACAACCCTACCACTGAGATACGGTACCATGCACTTTACCTTTACAACTTGATCTTCTAACGAGTGTCATTCCTATAAAGACTCATCAAGAAAATCTGATGAACCATCAAATCTTATCATCAACATAACGAAACCAAAATACAATCTTATCAGTATTATTTAGTTACAAATTTTGATCTAAATTATCCATGAAGATATTAGCTAAAATTCGCGAAATTGGAGTGCCCCTAGATAAACCATTATTTGTAAATAAATCTTATCACTGACTGAAATAAATAAATAATACTTATAATAATAATAAATATACAACTTACGATTAATCATAGATAACAAATCAAAACGTATACTTTAACCAAGATTGCTTCAAGCAGAAGGTGATACCTACTTACTTTAACCTGTTTTCTAGAACTAAAAATTCGATAACTGAGAAGATACTTAGGATTGCTCAAAAGAATATGGCTAAAGAACAAGCTAAAAAGTGGATCCGAGTAAAAGATGACATGCATGTTACCTTAAGGTACTTTATTCTGAAATTTCATATTAAATGCATAATATTGAATTTGGTATATTTGACAATAACTTTAGACAAACGGTCAATTACATTCAACATTAAAAACGTAATTCAGAACAATTTCTACAAATTTCACATAAGATTCATAAACTTGCCAAATGTTCAATTTCATAATAAATTATTAGAATTCCCTAACAAAGTTTTTATCTATTGTTCTTCGCTATATTCACTAACAAAATTAAAGAGATTTTAGTACCACAATGCGAAACGCATCTTAGAAATGACCATAATCATTATGCCGAATTCCAATTGATAATTCAGTTAAGGAGTTTTTTTTAAAAAGGGACAAAGCCTACAACAGTAAATCTTACAATTATTTATAGAAGTCTGTTAAGAAGTTCACAGTTTATCTGCTTTACAGAGTTAGAGAAACAATAAATTTTAAACAGCAACCCTCAAGCACCAAAACTATACGTTCTCATAAAAGTACACCAAACAGATATGCACATTACACCAGTAGTTTCGTACATCCAAACACATAATCATATATTTCACATCATATATATTTAAAACGTTCTATTAAGAATTCTTTAGAACTAACTAATAAACTATAAAACATAATATTACCCTACATATTACAAAATAACAAGTACGATTTGAAGTCGGGTAACATTACTACAAAATACAAATGGAATTGCAGATCCTGTAATTATGCTTCCATTAGACAAACACTTAGGAACTTTGACACTACATAAGAAGAACACACTAAATGTTACTTGAGTTAATCGGTCTATTTCCACAGTTGTTTTCGCTTTCTAACGTGAGCTTTCGGAAGCGGACTCTGCTCCCGTCATCAGGCTTTGTGCTGAGAAGGAGTGTTTTTGCAATTGAGTCGAACTCATCTTATGATTTTTTCTCAAGCACTTGACTACTCTCAGATTAGAACTTGGTACCTTTAACCTACAAGTCTGACACATTTACCGCTGAGCAACCCAATATATATTTTGTTTCGTGGTTGCGCAGTAGCTTGTTGAGCATGTTGCGCCGGTGTATTGCGCTTAAGATCTTCGCGTCTTCATTCCAGACATGTTCCGTGATTCTTGATGCCCTTGCGGATGTTGTTCTTATACTCCAGAGTTTTCACTTTGAGTGGTATTCTATGTATGCTTTGCCGCATTCGCATGGGGCAGAGAAAGGTTAGGTGGTTCTCTTATAGAGCTAGCTTGTTTCAACCATTTCTGAAAAGTTGGTAGAACTCGGCGCCGTACCGAGTTACTAATTCTGTATTATAAGTGTTTTTGTAACTGTGGTTTTTATGTTAGTTAGTGAGTTGAGTTGATATACATGTAGTATAAAGTATTTTAATATTTCGAAGCACAACTTTAGTTATAAACAGAAATTGTTTATGTACCTTTCAATTCCTGTTACCAATACACCATTTTACAATTAATCTAAGGTAAAAGAGGGACTAGCGACCTATATCGGCTATTGGCGAAATTACTTCGGCGGTAGCGTAGATTCGTTACCGATCCTATTCCTAGGTAATGAGCCTCGAAGGCCGTATCGGGGGATCAAACCTAGTAAATATTTCTTGAACACCAAATTAAAAACTCGAACCAATTCAATTCTACGTATTTAGGGTTGACCGTATTAACTCTAAATAACTAGAACAAATAGTAATACCCTTATTCGGCTCTTTAGGTGACTACCTTTGCTGTATATCCTGTCCTACCTAAAAATCACCTACATAATTATTTCATACAACGTATAAAACCAGAATTTCGAAAATTGTTCTGCACTTCTGCACAGGATAGGTGGAGTGGTAGGCAAGAGCGATCGGCTTTTCTACGCGAATAGATAATTAGTGATTAGTTAGTGATCTAGGATAGTGTCAATCAAAATATTTCCTTATAGCTGCAACTAACAGTGAATTCTAGTTTGTGAGAATGTGGTTAAAAATTATTTTACATTTATCTCTACAAATTATATAAGGCATTTTATATTAGACGTTATTAGCTCGTATTCCAGTTTTCCATACAAATGCTTACTGGGTCAATGTCGCTTTCAGAAGAATCGGTATTTGTATTTTAAACTTTTACTATTTACAGGGTTAAATTACGTCCAGACTGATTTATCTAATTAAGCTTAGTTATAGCATGTACTTGGAAATAATTAAACTAATTACCTTCAATTATGTACAATGGGTAATTGCTGAATGCCAATTGAAAATCCCATAACAATACTTGTTGGAGGGATTGTATTAACTGTTTCTAGTTAGTGTACTGAATTTAATTTCAATAATATTAAAATATTAAGATAGCTTGCTGAATTATAGCATAGCGATTTCTTTGTTAAATTTTAATTTACCAGCTTAAATTGATTTGGGGTCTTCCTTAATTAATAAATAATAATAAAAATAATAACAAACAATAGGTTACTGCACCTTGGACATTTTCACAGAGCATATCAAAGATAAATTACAAAACGACGTGAATACTACAATAAGCATTTAAACAGCGGACGATGAATAAAAACAGGAGATTTATACCTTCAGGAAACAGGAAATTACTTTACGTAAATATACAGGAGTCACTTTGGGACTGACGGTTATAATAACTTTGGATTTAATATTCAGGGTGTTAGAAAATTAATTATCATTGTAGCAAAACGGTTTTAAACGAACACTTGCACTTTTTACTTCTGGGGTAGCAGTTTGTATAAAAATGTGTTACATAGTGTTATCGGTGTCTAGCTATGTGTATGTTAGCCCTAATTCATACTCTTTGCCAAAGTTTAGTCACAACATACCATTACAAACTAATACTTTCCAGGTAATACTATTTCTAACTTATTATTAATACTAATACTATTAATTAATTTATAAGATGGTGATACACACTCACAGATACATTTCTTACTGCTCGATCAAATAATAAAGGAAACCTCAGTTTTTTTGACACATCAAGTGATCGTAATGAATCTGATGTCGAAGATGGTATGGAGTACGAACCGTTCTATAAGTGGTACCAAATATGAACCATCGGATGATGGCTGTATTTCATATGAATCAATGTTTAGAATTATTGTGAAGGGGCAATTAACATATCCTTAATTGAAATTACGTCTGAATATGATAATCTTGCATCAATCGTTGCGCTCTACTTTCCTCAAAGAGGAACCTGTTGAAAGACTTCAGTCAACTGGCAAATACATCTATCCAAAAAAAGACGAGTGTTAATTACTTGGGGGGTGGGGTGCAAATTCCCATTGTGTACGGTATACCGCACGCATATTTCTACCCAGTATTCCATTTAATGTTTAAATTCCATGTTATTTGTTATAGCACTAAGTTTATTCTGACTACTCATACAATTTTTTTTATTAAATCTGGAACGAACTCAAAATATCAACAGTATAAATTTAGAATCGTAAAATTTACCAAAGGCTAATCTTCAGGAAAATTGGTTAGATCGCTAGGTTGAATAACAAGATTTACATTAAGCAAATATAAAAATTATTCACTTATAGGACAAGGTACAATTCTGGAGATTTTATGACACTTTTTAGGCCTGGAATGTATAGTCGGCGAGCTCATCAATTGAGAAATTTCATCCTAGCCTGAAGAAATGAAGTGTTAGGAGAGAAACTACAAAGCGTTTGTGTGTGTGTGTGTGTGTGTGTGTGTGCTGTGTGTCTGTGTGTCTGTGTGTTTGTATGTGCGTGCGTGCGTGTGTCTGTGCGTGCGAGGGTCTGCATGTGAGTGTGCGTGTGTGCGCGCGCTTGTATGTGTGCGTGTTCGGGTGCGTGTGTATATGTGTGTGTGTGTGTGTGTGTGTGTACGTGCGTGCTTGTATGTGCCTATGTGTGTCTGTGATGCGTGCGTGTGTGCGTGCGTGCGTGTGTGGTGTGTGTGTGTTTGTGTGTGTGTGTGTGTGTGTGTGTGTGTGTGTGTGTGTGTATGTGTGTGATAGTGACTGAGTGCGTGTGTATGTATGTGTCTTCTTGTGTGCGCGTGTGTGTTTGTGTTGCTTTAGCCGTGGAGGATTTGTTTATGCAGTATGGTTCATTGTGGAGGATTTTTATATCCTCGACAATTTTTAGACTGCATAAATGCAATTGCGGCTGCCTATATACCCCAATACAGTGAAGATCTCAGAATCCTCCAGTATTGGGCAAATTCTCAACTGTGTAAAAGAAGAGGGTTTTACAGTAACTTTGGCGGATAGTTCGATGATTGCAGCGCCTTCCGTGGGCGTGTGTATGTGCAATTGTGCACGTATCGTATTAACTATGGCGGTTTTCTAATTTTAGATTTCGACGCGTGGCTTCTCTAAGCAACTAACTGTTCTATTTCTTTAACACGATTCTGTATTGTATTTAGTGTATTTCCGTTGCACCTACGTTATGATTTCCGGAGGATTCTAGTTTTAACGCATCTTTAACGAAAATTGTTATTAATGCAGCAATTTGATAGAGAGAAAGGCTAAATGTAGTGACCCGAAGATGCAGTGCCATTATGATTCAGTACATTCCGATGTCCAAAAATTTACAAAATCTTCGAGAAAAAATTAAACGTATTACAACAATCAAGATAAAGTAACCGTGTGAGTTTGGTGACAATGGATAAAATTTTCACAATGGCAAAATGGCCAATTTTGTTTGTGCACCAATGTCGTCCAAACGTTCCAATCAGGTTATGAATGATGTTTCACGGTGTTGGTAAACATTTTCACCAAACAGTACAAAAAATTATGAAAATGATGGATCAAACATCAATTTGGTTGAGAAAGCGGCCAAGTGTAGTAATTAGATTAGAAATGAGAAAACTTGATCGGTTGATTGCGTTAGTAAAAAATTTGATCAAACATATTTTCTGTGCACGAAATTCGCGGGGAAAGCGACCAAACGTATATATCAGGAAAGACGAAATTTGGGTATTTGATAGTGTTGGTCAATAGAATGTGCCGAAAATTATCAAACTACTTATTTGTGAACTAATCGGCGTGGAAAGTAGACCAAATGACTAAAATAAAGTTAACTAGATGGTTTAATGGTGTTGATTAAAATTTTCATACTAATATCCCAAAAAAGTTCAAAATCTTTGTTAATACACCAATTTCGTGGGAAAAACAACTAAACGCATTACTTACTTTAGGAATGAGAAAATTTGCTTGTTTTGGTGAATTGGTACAGTTTGCTTCAAACGGTGCCAAAAAATGACCAGACTCCTCGTATATTCACTAATAAGCTTGGGAAAAAACTTACACGTATTACTGCGATCAGGATAAACTAAACCTGTTCACCAACGTTGTCTAAACGTATCAGTCAGCTTAGTAATGACGAATATTAGTCATTCTATGCTGTTGGCAAACATTTTCAGCAAAGGGTACCCACAATTATTGAAATGATGGTTCGAACATCAATTTTTTTTGGGAAATCGGTCAACAGTTTAATGGTGTTAGTCAAAATTTTTATCCAAATATGCCCAAAAATGTTCAAAACCTTTGGTAGTACACCAATTCCATGGGAAAAATGATCAAATGTATTACTTAGTGGTTTAGGAATGAGAAAATTTGGTTGTTTTGGCGTATTGGTACAATTTTCTTAAAACGGTGCCAAAAATTGTGAAAACCTTCATTTATTCCTCTCATTCGAAAAGGGATAAAGATATTACCCTATCTGCTAGCATCATTTGCTAACCTTTGACCGTCTCCTCTCTATAACTTTTTAACAATGCCGCTCTGCCTCATTTGTTTCACTGCACTGTGTATATGTCATTGCTATGTTTTAACGCTACGAAGTGAATTCTGAAATGCGTGGAGTTTGATTTTACATCAGAAGTTAATTAATCAGTGTTACGTTTCCAACTTAGTGGTCTAATTTACAATTATGTTTGATATTTAAACAACAATGCTTTTTTTATATTATTTTGGTGCAACTGATTTTTGTGAACCACTTTTGTAGTTGTGGTAACATATAATGTCCAAATTACATACATGCATTTCTCCATTTCTAAATATAAACAGTATCAGTTAATTTGTAATGATCCTGAAAATCGTTACTATAAATTTCCTTGTCCTGGTAAATAATCCATATCAAAACTTATTTCCTGTTTCCTTCCACAACTGTTCTATCATTGTTAATAAATGTTATAAATTGTTCACTCCCTTCCCACTCCATCCAATTTACCTGTAAATACCAGACCCCCTAGCACACAGATCCATTAATTCACTCACGCACAGATTCATCCATTTACACTCAGAATCATCCAACCATTCATTCATACATACTGAGATTCTTTCTATCATTCATTCTCCCTCACACTTGACCCTTCATTTCCTAACATTCTTCCTTCACCCACTTCCTATAATATATTTTATCCTGTACTTGTAGTTTTAACCTGTCCCGCAGACAGACGATCTTGACCAGCAACTAGGAGCCTGACTTGTACCCAATAAATACCTACTGGCCTGACCAGAGTCCTGTCCAGCATCCCATATCAATTTATCTTGTACCTGTATTATTATCCTGTCCAGTATTCCCAGACCAGTATCCTAGCCAGTATTATGAGCATCCCAACCAGACATATGAATATATAACCCTTAAATTCATCCCGTATTATTATCCTGACTAGCATCCCGCACACCTAGGCACACTTTTATGTACATTTTTGGTGATCACAAGTCCCGAGGAAGGTGCATAAAAGTGACAAGGGTAAGAACTACTTAGTTTGCCGGAGGTGATGCCCCAGAAAAACTAACTATTTCGAAGCCACGAATCATCCCTTTTCCGAGGTAAGGCTTCTCTACAAAATAGAAAAGCACATTCATTCGTGCAATGCTCTTGGTGGTGAATCGCCCCGAGACCGGTACTGAATGATGGTTAGCCAAGAGAAGTACTTAATTAGACGGAGGTTAGGCCCTGAATAATTAGCTACTGCTACTTAGAAGGCTCTCATAACGATATTAACCCTTTACACGTTGCCGGTAGTTTCGACCCCGAAGACGCTATTACCGTTCCCTAAATAGCAGTCGGAATATTCTGTTGATACGTATGTATTTGCCCCATTACCAGAATTCCAGACAACCGCACTAATTTCCGAATCTAACCATAGCCCACTCCGACCTGTATGTATATAAACCCCTGACCTGTATGTAAAACCTGTTTCCAGTTATGATTGTATTCATATGTAATGTAATAATAACTGTTACCTGCTAATGATTACTGACCTGAGTTCAATTTATTGAATTGAATTGAACAATTAATACCCGATAGCTGTGTATGTTCAGCACACTAACCTTCATACATAACTATAAATGTAAAAACCCCACTAAACTGTAAATAATTCCTTTGTAAGCCTGAGTCCAGATTACACCCATTTAATTACACTGATATCACTTGTTTATTACGTAATTAACTATTTTAATAATGAAAATTTCACGCATTACTAATATTTAACAGTACTATCCATAGAGTGGATCCTAATTCACCGGTCAGCGGCGTGTCGTAGCATTTCAACACAGGGACTTTCCAGAATGATTTACAGTTTCCAATTTATGTACTTAATTCAATATTTAATTAAGATTGTTTATTTCATTGGTTCCTTTTTAGAGTTTGTTTTATTTTATGTTTAAATGAGAATACCTTTATTATAAGCTGTTAAAATTTATCCTTAGGTTTATTCACGTAGTGACAGTCTTTAAGCTCGACCTGAGGAGCAAACCGAGGGCAAAATAAAAGTAGCACCCAGGGGGGTGTTACAAATGATAATGAATAATTTTTTATTACGAAAACAAACGTTCATTAAAGCCAACATTTACTGGAAGTCGTCTTTAGTTTTTTAACCTTATTCCGCAATGCCTTGCTTAAAATGCAGTGCATCACAGGGCGGGGCGTCGTTGGTCTTCATAGTATTGAGTTAGTCTCAATTATAACGTTCGCGTTTTTACTTTAATTTAGAAATGTTCTCAAGTTATTGCATTGTAATAACTACAAATACAATAGTCCGTTATGTCCATGATTTCTTCCAGGAGAGGAAAAATGGTGTCTTTACTAACTAATTGAGAAAAGTGGTACTGATAAAGGCAACTCCAACTTGAGCAGTAAGTACACATACTTGTAGAGAAAGTACAGCTACTGTAACATCAAATACTGCTCTTAACTGCAAATATTAATAATGCAACTAACTATCGATGTAATTAAGTATATGTTATATTTTTTGTGTAGCAGTATCAACAGCAGACGACAATAAATCCCTTCATTCAAGCGACTCTGCATTTATAATAAACAACTAATTCAAGTCTTCCCGCTAGCAGTAGTACAGGTTAGATTATATGCTATAAGTGGGTTACAAGTTTTCATATCTATTAGTTTATAGGAATTTCTGAGTGTAATAATTGTGATATGGAAATTAAAAACAATCCAAAGGTTCAATTTCCAGCAGCTCTAATAAATATAAACTAATAATAAGTATATGTATACTTAACAACTTAGAAAATTACATAAAAAATTTCGTGTATGAATTTGCCAATTTTAAATAACAAAACATTCGCATCGATATGATGCCGTTACGCGACGAATAACAGAGCAATCCTTATTAGCTTATAATCATTGAACCACACCTACCTTTAATTATTAATAACACTCCTTGATAAAGCGGGAAAGGATTAACGCCAAACTCCCAGCTTATTGATAATGCGCATTTTCGTTATTATAAACTTTGAGATGAATTTCTCAATCTCAAGGAACGTGTAATTTCGATCTACATTAAACAGTAAAATAATTTGATTACATTGTCAAGTGTTAACTTGTATGCTAATGAGGAACGCATAGAAAACTGTTAAGCTGTTAAGGCTCAAAAAGGTGACAGACAATTAGCTAGAAATACAACAAATACTGTGTACATAACATTAGATCTACAACAGACTATGCCTTAATCTCGAATTAGCACTTATAAGGCATTCTACCTACGCCAGATGTGGTTTTATAATCTGGGAATACACATTATAGTTAAGGATATTGATAAAATGATTTGTTGCACACATGGACAGAAAATCAAACAAGCTAAGGTAGTAATGAAATTGTTAGTAGCCTTCTGAGGGCAATAGAAGTTGATACTGCAATAAAAAAGGATCATTTGACTGAACCCTGTTCAGGGCAGAATATAGTTATTTTCCTAACTAGTGCGGAAAGTGGTGCTTTCCCGCACGCGACTGCCGTTGCCCGAACGACGGGAAGCGGAGTTCGGGCAAGCAGTCAAGTGCGGGAAGACACATTTTGCACGTGATAGGTACATGGTTTTTTCTACGACCGTATATGCAACTAAAAAAAATTGTATAGATAACAGAGATTTAAATGCAATATATAAACAAACAAGATATCAAGTTTTATTACTTATTATTAATATTAATTGTGAAGATGCAATTTGTAGCATTTGTTAAATTAATGGCCGATGCTAACTGTTGTTTTAATATGGAAGAACTAGCCGTGTTAGTTGACGCTAACTGACTATCTACAATTACATCAGTTGCATTATTTTGTTCTTTCTGATGTAAAGTTGTTACAGTACCAATTGTTAGAATTTTATTGCACATATCTGGGTTGTTGTCTTTCGGATTCCTCGAGGTAACCTTCGGCCACGGAGGTCGATTTCCATCCTCCTAACCGCTTTATATTAGTAACTCCTTCGCCGGAATCTGCAAGAAATGTTGCAGAAGATCGCCGAAAGCTGTGTCCTGTGTACAGTTTTGGGTTTGGTAATTGCAAAAAGGCTGCGATTTCAGATGGTATTTTCCCAAATTTGTTAATTCCCACGCATTGTGTTGAACACTTTCCGTTTTGGTTATATATTATTGAATAATATTTTTATAGTTTTAAATAATTTCCGCTGTTTATTTCTTCGGAAATAATAAATGATCTCGAAGAGTAATTTTTGGAATCGTTAATTTTGATAATGATTAGGTTTCCCTTATCTTCAATGTCATCAAGAGTAATGTTCGTAAGTTCTGCTCTGCGACAAGCTCTAGCCAAACCAAAGATGATAGCCACTTTTATCATAAGATATACCTCGTCTGGTGCTACTATAAATTTGGCAATATCTTCTTTAGTGAATATTTTTGCTTTGTTTGCTCGAAAACCAATATTTTGTTTCTTTAAGTACGTTGTTAACTTATAAAACTTGCTTATATCAATTTTTTTTTTAATTTTTACTAAACTCTTGATCATCGAATAACGCGACCAAAGTGTGTTTGGCTTCAGTACTTTTCTCAGATCATAAAGGTACGCTAGAAACACTTCTTCTTTAAAGCTGTTCTCCCTTATCCTTGCACCAGTTTAAAAAATGTTCGTATTGTTTTTCATACCGATCTTTGGATTTTGTAGGTAACAAGTCTAAATTTACTAGAGCGGCAGATTCTAAAATAGCTTCTGGTAATTCTTCCTCTGATGAGTCCATCTCAAATAATGTCTTTTATTAACTTTTCTACACAAAAACTTGTAGGTATTTTAGCAAATTCAGATTTGACTGACACAATAATAATTACTGTATTGCTGTGGCGATACATTTTATCGGAAGTGACAAGATGACACTTGATTTGATGTATTAAATCTTGGCCATCATGGGTACTGTTCAATCAGATTTAACCACATTAGTATTGTTTAATAAAAACGTCATATAAACTAGTAATTTTTGCACATAATTTAGTTAAACATACGTGAATTGAATAAATGCAAAGTAATTAAAGACAGATGTAACTATAACCCAGATGATTTTATTATTATATATAAAATAATGTGATGAACAAAACAAGATTTAAAACTACTAATTATGCACATAATTTAGTCGAATGCACGTAAATTTGAATAGTTGCAAAGTAATTAAACACAGATATTATAACTGTAACTCAGTTGATTTTATTCTTGTATTTAGAATAATGTGAGGAACAAAACAAGATTTAGTTTCCCGCACTAGTGCGGGGAAGTAGTGTGGGAAAGTAAGTTTCCCGCACTAGTGCGTGAAAGTGATACTTTCGGAAATAAAATGCGTGCGGGAAAATGACCAATTAAGCACGGTCGTAGAAAAAAAACTTTTTGATGGTGTAAATTCACCAATATCTTGTTGGAAACGGATATTTTACGACGATCGATCATGAATTCCCTGAATTGGGGCATTCATACTTAGACCGACCGAGATTTTGGTCAGACCGAAAAAATGTTTGAGAAAGCATCAAGCAATTTTCATACCTGTGAAGTAATTGTATCCTCTAACAGGAAAAATATGGTGATCGACATGAAGAATCATTTCAGAAATACAGAAGATTTGCCGAAAGGAATGAAAATTTTAACAAGAAAAAGATCTCCTAAATGAAAAGGTCTGTTTCAGGGATGGAACGAAATGGTTTAAAACCGAATCTTTTGGATTGTACCGCTTCAAAGGAACTTATGACAACTACACGCCCTTCAAAATGGTCGTTCTTTACAAAGATGTTAATTGTTGACCAGCTCTTCCGAAAGATATCAACATCCGCAGGCTCTTCAGGAATTCTGGTTCATTGTCTAAAGAAAAAGAGTAGTTATCTTTTGTTCCAGACCAACATTATGTGGTTTTATGAACAAGTTTTGAATGAGCAAGAAGAAAACGCTGCCCAATAAGTTCATTGACGGGTGTTATAGTCTGACTATAATGTGATAAGGAACAAATTAAGTATATAACATTTTACCAATATGACTTGTTAACACACCCTGTAATGTGCTATACCATACTCTCTGAAACGTAGGAAAATATAGTAATACAGCTTTTGTAAACCTTTATTAAGTTTTTTTTGCCAACTACTAATCATATCCTGTCTTGTGTATATTACTGTCTCCTTTTTTTCCCAACCCTAAATATACAAAAGAAATCGAGTGGAGGTAGGTGCACATGCCCCCCTTTGTGATGTGTAAAATTATTGTAATAGAAAAAATGAAGATGAAGGAGTTATGTACAAATGGTATTTTTTTTTATTTCAGTAAGCGAGTATTTTAGTTAATCACACTGTTGACTGAATTTTACACTATTTAGTAGTACAATAATGTAATTTAGATTAAAAAAATACATAACATAAAAAAGTTCTAGCCCTTGAACTTTGGGTCCAATTATCTCATAACTAACTTCTTGTCACATAACCCCTTCATGCACCCGTCTTCTCAATTTTATAGCTTGCTCCTAAATCTGTATTTGATTTTTGTAATACATTTGATGTTATATTTTTGTTTTTGAAACATCTGTTTAAAATGGAAGCATCATCTTTCACATTTTGCTTTTTAGCGGTAAGCCCAATTGTGCTTAAAATTTTTAAAGGGGTATGAAATTTGATCTTATTACTTTTATTGGTTTGAATCGCGAGGACCATATGTAATATTTAAATTAATTTGTGCTTTAGTTTCTTTAAATCGCCCCATCGTTTGAGATGTTGTAGCAAAAAAAGGTATATACTTTTAGGCAAACGTCGTAAAATTCACTTATTAAAGGAAATTACTACAACAATCGTTAAGTACCAAATTTAGATTATGAGCTGCGCAGTGATGCTCACGGAATCCTGAAATATCGAAACCCATTTCATTAATACTATTGAGAATCTTTTCTGCCAAGCCTGTCGCAGACTGATCAGTAACTTCCCTGTGTGCCATAAACGACTCAGTGATGCAGATATTTCATTTGCGGTGTAGCTGTAGAAAAGAATTTAAGATATTGTAATCAACCCAGTCAATGTCGGGCTAGATTACCAAATGATAGTAATAAGTATTTAGTATTAAAACATGTAGTATACCTAGAAAAGGTTCCATTTGTACTATATGCGGACCATGAAAGTATTTTAGAGAAATGTGCAACAGCAGATGACCGTAAAACACGTATATGTGATAAAAATGTACCCTTTAGCATTGAATACTACTTTAAATGCTCTTATGATGACTGGTTATCACAACCACTTGCACACGGGAGAAGATTGTATAAAATAGTTTATTGGATAACTACAAAAGATTTCATACTGGGAAAACAGCATTCTCAATATCATCATACCCATGGAGGCGCTGACATGATCAACTTGATAATTTTGAACGCGATATTGTCTGCCATACTTGCAATCGGGCTTTTCAACCGAAAAATATTAAGGTTACGGACGATAACCATTTAACAGAGAAGTTTCGGGGTGGGGCACATCAAGATTGCTACTTAAATTTAATTTAAGACACGCATAATGTTCCTATCGTGTTCAATAAATTGAGTGGTTATGATGTCCATTTCCTCAACAAATTTTCCTGGTTTTCAATTGGTCTATTTTGAAATATCTTCAGGTGTATCGATGACTATTGTAAAAAAAAAGAACAATCTTGAACTTGTTATAACATATTTTGTTTTATTGTTGTAGCAATACTGTGAATAAATTCATTTTGAATTATTGGGCTGAGATATTTCAACTTAGTTGGGTTACTTTTGGATAAATGCATTTTTAAAGCAGGATCATATTTAGCTAATACGTGCAGCATCTGCTCTTTCTCGATCTCCACGAAATGGAACATCGCACACGGCTAACGTTAAGTATAACATCTACTATTCTTTTTAGTATTGCCTTACCCGTGTTGAGTTCCTCCTATTAAGCAGCACACTACTTGCGGTATTATCCTTTTTCCACATATCGTATGTTACAGAAACGCGAAAATGAATCATTGGATTTTCATGGTCTTTATTTTTTTTTAGTCCTTGCCAATCATTAATGCCTTTGTATCAAGCATCTTTAAAATACACATAATTTCTGTCAGCAAATGACCAACATGGTTCACACTTACACCAATACTTATACTGGGTGATATGAATAAAGTGAGAGTAACTACTCGGAGCAAATACTCATGAGTACAAACTCAAAGTGAAGTCTAATCTCAATCATGTATGAATAAAAACGATTTGACACATAAGAGTTTAAACTTACTTATTTGTGTGTCCTTTTCAAACTTGAAACAAGGGTTTGTTAAATAAAAATACTTTTATATACGTTATTTCACAGAAAAATTTTCAACTTGCTTTATTTGAAATAACAGAAAATTTAATTTATTGTTTAATTCGAATTCAGTAAAATGTCTACTAGTAGTTCGGATGAGAGTGAGTTAGATGACCCTCAAATGGGACTGGTCTTGACGGTGGAAGATAACCACGTTGTATTTTCAAAATCGCAGATTTCTGCGGTTCAGGCTGAGAAAACAAAAGCCTATGGTGGAAATTGCAAATCTTACCAACCAATGTTGGAACTATTTTGACACAGGATGGATTAACAAAGAAAATCAACAACATGAAAACTCGACTTAAAAATAAAATCGACATTAATCGTACGGGTAATAAAAAGACTGTAATGAAAGACTGGGAGATAAAATTGGACAAAATCTTGGATAGGGATTTAAAAAAAAATGTTGGACACCTTTCGATTGTCAGTGCATTTCCTGGAAGTGAATTAGAACGTTCGGATGCAGGTTCGCGAATATCTCTTGATTCAGATTCCTCAGATTCTCCGCCTTTTGAAATTTCATCTAAAAAATCCGTCCGACTACGGTAGAAAAAAAATCGGCAGCATCCAGGCAGTATTCATCTGCTAGTTGATTTTCACAAAAGCGGATGAAACTGACGAAGCCAAATAGGTTATGGTCAACTACAAAAAGTACAAAACAGCACATGATTAATTGCTGAAGAATATCCTCAGATACACGCACTTTGCATTGTAAAATTGGGAATCGTTGCTTTAGTTGACCAAAGCACCGCTCTGTAACGACCCGTTCTTTAGTATGGGATTTATTGCATGATTTTCATTAGCTATGGAGCTATTAGCTCCATAACTCGTTTAATTGAAGAATTATTCCAAATTCTGGAATCGTGCACAGATCCTGGCCTAAAAAGCTCCACGCTACTAAACCACAGCAAGTAGCTTGGATATTCAAACTGGGATAACATTTTCGATTCACGTAACCATCGCCATGCACATGAGGTTTGCGAATCCTTACGTGAGTACAATCTAGCGCTCTTACTGTGCTCGGAAAAGTATATTTTGCTTACCAATCAGATTTAGCCTCACGTAATTTTTGAGGAGTGTCGGGGAATTTTATCCATAAGTGTGCTTTTTAAATTATAGCTTGAATCACTTCTCTAATACATTAAGATAACGTCGATTGATGGACACCTATATCCTCTTCAACTCCTGACAGTGGGAGAATTTTAGGAAATTCGACCTAGCAGATTAGGAAGTAATACGAGGAAGGAAGTGGAAATTTTGTACAGTTGTTAACTAAGCGTCGCTGATGAAAGTGTCAAACGCCCCCATAGATCCCGGATGTGCTTCAGACGTCATCTTGGAACTTGGCGGCCGATTTTCGTGTTTTTGGAAATAACTTCCTAACTGTGAACATTAACAAAAAACAACAAGAGCCAAATACTATTATTTATTAAAAGCTGAACATTTTTTTATATTTACACTTCTTTTTGTACGAGGAACAATTAAAAAGTTACACATTTATGAGGATTCAGAGATTTGGAGTATATGTGAACATTTCAATCTTCAAACTAGTGAAAGAAACCAATGAAAATAATGTGGATATTGATAATGTTATTTATACGTTCAATGTCAGTAGGACACCCTGTATTGTGCTGCGTAATATGGTTTGCAGTATTGTATAGTATTATTGCTTAATCGTCAACGTCATTAAGGTCCATTTCAGTTGGTGAGTTGTTACATGTTCTTTCGCATTGTCCACACATTGCTGAGCACAGCAAACCAGACCGTAAACACTTGCATCTGCTAGTGAATCCTTTCTTACAGTTGCATGAAATCTGATGCAGAAGTTCTGATGGAGCTGCTTCTTTGTAAGTGATCCGCTTCTCATACACTAACCCCACTTTGTGTGATCAAAGATACTTAGCAACCATTCCTGGATCAGAAAGTACCCTATGTAAGAGTGTTGTTCCGCAACTGCACTAGTTGGAGGCAGGGATGCCAGCTGAAGAGACGTATCCAACTTCTTTTTTGTCACTATACGGTTATACATGAAATACCTTAGCTCATCCAAGGACTTTGAATGTGATCTGTACAACTTTAAGATAAGCTTTTTCCTCTGCAGTGGCATTATTCTGGTAGAAAGTTTTCAACATTCATGAATCCAACCAACCATAACACATTGTAATGATCCTGCCAGAATCTTTACAAATTTTTCATTTCTAGAAATAATTCCTATCAAACCTTATTTCCAAATTATTTCCACAACTGCTCTACCATTATCTAAAAATGCTATCAGTTGCTATCCTGTTTCCCACTCTCCAATTTCCCCTATACATACCAGATCCCCAGCTACACAATCATACTTATTCTACTTACTTTGAATTATCCTGACTTATTTACATTTACATCTAACTGGCAGAACACAAAACGTAACTCACCGTATTACTTTATTACCTGGAGTGGAACTAGTAAAGCAAAGATGTTACCCGAGGAATCCAGCCATGAAAACCATTATTAACCAAGAAGTAGATGACATGCTAGCCAGTGACATCATCGAACCTTCTCAAAGCCCCTGCAGTTCCCCAGTTGTGCTCGCCAGGAAACCATCAGGTACATACAAATTCTGCATTGATTTTAGAAAAGTCAATCAACTAACGCTTAAAGATGCTTATCCCTTACCGTTTATCCAAGGAATTCTGGATCAGTTTCGTGATGCCAATTATATCAGTACCTAGATTTGAAACAGGGGTATTCACAAGTCCCCCTTGAGAAGAGTAGTAAGCCTATCACCGCTTTTACGATGCCAGGACGCGGTACCTACCAATTTAAAGTACTGCCCTTCGGATTGAATTCAGCACAAGCCACCCTCCAACGTCTACTGGACAATCTCATTGAACCTGACCTGACCTAGATGGCATTATTGTGTTAGGAAATACTTTTACCGACCATTTTCAAAACTTACGTATGTTTTACGGTGACTTCAGGAAAATGGACTGCAGTTACAAGTAGATATTTGCCAGTTCTGCAGGACATCATTGATATACCTGGGACGTGTAGTTATCTCCGAGGGAATCCAGCCTGATCCAGACAAAGTAGAATCCATTAAACAATTCCCTCCACTACGTACCAAGAAACAACTACGTCAATTTCTGGGTATGTCCTCTTGGTACCAGAAGTACATTTTGGCTCAGAACAGCCAACAATTAACCCAACTCTTGAAGAAAAATCACAGATTCCTCTGGACTTCAAAACCACAGGATGCATTCGAATAAATCAAAAAGGCACTAATTTCTCTCCCAGTGTTAGTCTGCCCAGATTTTACGAAGACATTCATCCCCCAAACTGACGCCAGTAACACAGGCCGTTGGAGCTGTCCTCCCAGGGACAAGGGCCGGAAGAAAAGATGATCGCCTACATAAGTAGAGCACTCACACCTACCGAACGCAACTACTCGAAAAAGAATATCTGGCGGTAGAGTAGGCCACCCTGAAACTTAAAGGTTACTTCGAGGGTTACAAGTTTGTTGTACTCACCGATCATAGGAGTTTAAAATGGTTACGAACCTTTGAAAAAACCACCTCACGCTTGATCCGCTGGATTCTGGAACTTCAACAATACGATTTTTCTATTGACTACCGGAGGGGAACAAAGCGGCAGATGCGCCTTCCCGTCTACATGAGTCCTTGCCTTCTACACCAACACTCTCTCCCCTTGAATGGACAGCACAGGAAAACCAGGACTGTCTTTGGTACCAAAATCTCCTCCAGCAAGTCCAGCAGAGTCCAGCCGATTATCCCCTACACAAAATACAGAATAACTTCTTATACAAAAATTACCAGATTCCTCACCAGAGATCGAAGCCGGCGTACATGGGAGTTGGGAGATGTGCGTTCGCAAAACTCAGAGAAACGCCATCCTGAGGGAATGTCACGCTACCACTGCCAGCCACCTAGATATCGCCAAAACACTCTCCAGAATATAGAGACACTACTATTGGTCTTGAATAAAAGGAGATGTTGAGCATACCTGACCGACCTTCATCACATCCTCCACCTAATGTGCCCTGTAGAGGAAGACGGCTCGTCAGGAATCGCCGCCGAGTGAAGATCCGTCTCCCTAATGGGGAATTCATGCGGGTGAAGAAAAACATCGTCCACGAGTATGGACTAATGTACCCACCAGCCACCGGTCCTCCATCTCGTTCCCCGAGTAAGGGTGATCTGTATAATAATCCACCCCAAACCATCTCATTATCCCTATAGAAGGTAAACGAAATAACGCTACCATAAACCCACCTGGACATCCCTAATTATCTACCCTATATATACATCCCCTATTTCACAAATTAAAACGTTTCACACCTCATGGTCCATGTGACCAACACATGTTATATCTAACTACAAATATATAAAACTGGACTCGCCTGATATATACTGGACTAATCCTTTTGCACACAAACACAGGCATAATACACATAAGAAAGAACTACTGGTCTCATTAACATTTTCTTAATTTCATTTATAATTAAATTGCACCTGTTGTTGATACGTTTTTGACAGCTGTAAATAGAGAGGGAGCAGTCGGCGACGCCTAAACCTGCCAGTGCCGTCCCGATCCGGGCGGGTTACCAGAATTATATTTTATTTTATTTTATTTATTTGTTATTAATAGTTAGCATTCTTTTTATTTTATATTATTATTTCGAATAAAACCTGTTTAACTTGAATGTGTCCCAAGAATCATTTTATCCACAAAAAAGTTAAGCATTTTGCACCACGGTGCTGGAGGTCTCAATTCTCAGAAGGGCTACAAGAAATTTGTTTTGTAGACGAACGCCACAATATTAACTTTCAATAGTTTGCAAATAGTGCATCTTCAATTGTATCAGAATCTCAATCAGCACTGTTATTTCCTAAGTCCTTTATGATTTCTTTCCTGAGGTTAGAGGATTTGTATAATGAATTATGGGGATCTCAGTTGAAGTAATGTCACACTTTTCACCAACAATCCTTGCCAAAGGAGGACATTTTCAGACTGCCTTTCCTGGACTAACAAATTTTATTCCCCCCAGTGAATCGAAGGTACCTAATCCATAAGTGTACTTGTGTTTACGTCCGCGTTATCGGACACAAACTGTAGGAACTTGGATCAACTGTTAACTGTGGACTATTAACTGCATAGTTTAAATAGTTAGTGGTTTCTACGTAAGAACAACATACACCCACTGCATGCAACACATCAATCAGATGTCTTGATCCATAGCAGTAATAAGGTATAAAGTGGAGATAAGAAGCAACGTGGCCTACTAGCAGCAATGATGGAATGGTTGATGAACGTTCTCTTACGGACAACATTCTCTAGTGAGGGACTAATTTTTGTTGCCGTAGCAATGTTCGTGGAAACTTCATATGTAGCTGGTACTAGATTCTGGACTCCATCTTTTATATCACTATTATTTGGATATATCTTGCAATCATACACTGCTCTACAATTTTTTTCCTTGATGACCCTGGCTGTCGTTTGCACAATGCGCAGTCGCTCACTGCTGTTGTCTGTATTCCGATCTCTATACCATTACTCTGTTAAAATCTTTTGTTCTGTCTGAGTGAAAATTAAAATATTATGTATCGAATACAAATATGTACACATCACTTTTGACACACAGTGAGTAAGGAACTTACTCTTCAGACAGTGACGTAGCAGTCTTCTTGTCGTATTTGGGAAACTTCAATCATTACTTGTTTCAGCCCACTCAAACTATACTTTCGATGTATTCACAAAGTTTCTTGAAAGCTGAGGAAGCAGTTGAATCTCCTGGTCGGCCTAAAAGTTCGTTCTTTGTAATACGCACAGTCTTTATGGTAACGACATTCTTCTGCCACAAGATCAATTGTATTTGCGAGACGTAAGTCAATTTCATGCCCCCACTCGTCAGAGCGTTATTTACTAATTAAAATAACTTTTTCACGAAACTCGAGATTACCCATATTACACACACCCAGCTGTCTTTTTTTAGGGAGTTTTGAGTCAGGGACATAACTATCTTCTTTGTTTGCTGAAGCTATACCTAGTACTCTTTCTTGTGTATTTTCTTGTGTAATGGTACTTTTCCCAATACCAATTATATTATACATTTCTCGTTCTCTCTACCTTTGCTTGTTTGAATTAGATTTTCCATTCCTCGTTCCACGACTACCGGTTCTCCCTCTTCAAGTTCTACTTCACAAATTGCGCGTTTCATTTTGGTTCAGTAGTTATCGCAAGTATATTAACGGCTTTTTAATTGTTCGTCACACAAGCAAAGTGTAAATACAAAAAATGTTCAGCTTTTAATAAAGAATACTATTTGGCTCTTGTTTTTTGTTAATGTTCACAGATAGGAAGTTTTCCAAGATGGCGGTTGATACACACCCGGGACCTAAGGGACTTTTGACATTTTTGTCAACGATGCTTACTTACCAACTGTCCAAATTTCCAGTTAGTCCTAATTTGTTAGGTTGAATCACATTTCTATCCCCAAAAATCTTGCACTATAATTGAAATCCAGGGTCCGCGACATATTGCAAAGAAAACATACATTTCGTTTTCATTTGATAAAGCACCTTCTCGTCTTTCGTTATTCGTAGCTCCTAGGAAATAATATGTTAGATATCAAATATTTTCTTCATTGAATCTATACAGTACTTTATAATCACGTTTATATATTAAGGTGTTTCTATCAATATGCGATTTATAGATTTTGAGTTTACGACTTCGCGTACAGGCATGAACGCGGCCATTTTTCAACTGAAAATACAAGCTTGAGTCTACAAGCGATCAGACTCAAGATTTTCAGAGTATGTACTCAGCTTATAGAGTACTAGCTCATTTTCTTCATATGAACGCATAATACATACTCGTTTGTCGACCTTGAAGGGGTAGATATGCTTCAGTAGAATCTGCTCAAATCTTTATTCATACGAATCGTAGAACATTGCAGTCAGCACTCCGTTTTATTCATATCACTCCACTATCCGACTCCAGCACGCGAAAAACACTAGTAATTTTTACGTTTTTGTACAGGTTCGCCTTTTTCTCTGTTAAGCTTTCGTTTTTGTGCTCCGCCCATTTCAAAAGCGAAATGCACGTGGTCGTTACGTATTACGAACTGCTTAAAATGGGAAATGAAACGCTTGCACTTATCAAAAATCATTGAAGGGTGTTTATTGTTAGTTAAATTGTAGTTTCCAAGCGACGAAATTTTTTTGGCTCTTAAAATAATATTGAATGTATAGTGGTATCGGGTTACTCGTCATAAATAGCTACCCGCTATCGGTTTAACTTTTAAAGCAATGGCGTTATTCAGTCATGTCGTACACATTTATTACAATTGTGCACGTTACGTACGTACCCACTATAACTTTTAACCATTAGAAGTTTAAATGGCCCTATTTTTTTAAATAATACATACATTTTTGTTATCCGATTTGTGCCCCCGTATTCACTGGGACCCTCTGCGGTGCGTGGTCTACGGGGTGTACTTTACGCCACCAGAATTGAAGAAAACATATTCTACAAAACATAATCTCTCAGAAAGCAAATACTAAAAATGTTTTGCTGTTTTGCAAAAATTAAGTAGTCAAATGTTTTACACTCCAATCCGTCATCATTGGAGTAGAAACCTTACGATTATTTATTGGAATGAAACAGAACAAACGTAATATTTAGATTTAGAAATTTATTGAGTTAATAGGTTGAAATAATAATGCATAGGCTTTTGTATGTATCTTTTATCATCAGAGTATCCCAGATTAAGTACATTAATCCGTCAATACCAATATATACAAAGCCGATAATTGTTGTTATATGGGAGTATAGACTAACATAATCAGGAATAATTAGATTCATGGCCTTCTGTATTGTACGCATGTCGGTTTAATATAGTTACCCTTGATGAGATATGGATAGCATTCCTCAACAATATAATTTGTGTATGACGCCAGACATCCTTCGGATTAATTACAATTAAACACCACAATTTTGATACAGTTGCTTGTTAAATGTATTACATGACAGAGAAAGGATATATGTAATTAGAATTACATTAGTTATTAATTATTAGAATAACGTTCTAGCATATTTCATCAAACTGGTTAAGTTTAAACAAAAGTGGCTCAAGGAAACTATGATTCATATGCTTTAAAGTTTATATTTCAAAAGTAAGTTATAAATGGAAGTGATTTATAAGGTATTATGTTTACCTTTAAATTAATTCAAAATACATCACATTTTCAAGTGTTTTTTTCAGAACTGGAAAAATCCACTTTGATATTGAAATGAGAAAAATCTGTAATAGCTAAAAAAGTTCCCGTAAGTTCGACTTGAAAGCAATTTAAATCCGCAAGCAGTATTAATATTAATATAATTTTAATTTTCTGTAACAGGGATAGAAATTTTCATAAAGTATTTTTTTTGTACTGATCGATAGAGAGTTAAATGGTAAAATTGGATTATTTTAATAGTATTAATGAATAACGATCGTAATGGTTACTGTCTGTCTCTCTCTTATAGGAAAAGTTATTACTGATTTTACAGTGAAAGTTTGCATTTGCACATATTCATATACAGACAGATAAAATAATTTAATTACGAATAAGTTCAAAACTAAATATGTAATTAAAAATTATTATTAATTTTAAATAAATAAATAAAAAGTAATACCTCGAGTAGGACTTGAAGCCCCAAACGATGCAAACTTTATCTTTATGTAACATATTCAAAATACATCACATTTTGAAGTGTTCTTTCAGAACTGGAAAGATCCACTTTGATATTGAAACATAGTCTTTATGTAACATAAACTTTGTGTAAACTTTATGTAACATAAAGATAAACTATCTATTGGGGCTTATATCTCGATAGCTCACCTGGTTAAAGCGGTACCCTAGCAAAGTACATGCCGTAGGTTCAAGTCCTACTCGAGGTATACTTTTTATTTATGTATTTAAAATTAATAATAATTTTTAATTAGATAAAATATTTGTTCACAATTTTTACAATTAATTTTTTAAATCCCCGACCTATCCCATTTGATCGGTTGGATTGCCTAAGAGAGTTTACAAATTATTACCCGGAGTAGTGACTGTTTTTAAATGAATTTTGAAAAAAATTTCAGATAGACGTTTTCTATAAGATAGATAGATGATAGTTTTACATAGGGTAGAGGTGCCAATAAATGAACGGTACCTGTTAATGAACAGTCCTGCACTATATGCGGTTTATAAGCATTCTCTGAACTCTCATCTCTTATTGACTAATACGGTTTCTAGTTTACTTCCAAATAGTGAACGCTGAAAAAATTTTTAATCGTTTGAATTTTTTAAGAGTTCACTTTTATGTAGTGTAGGTAATGGGCCATGTAAGTAAAAATATCTTCTAACAAAGAAAATGCGTTCACACTTTATGATGATCCGTAATCCATGTTTATTGCTCCTCTCGAAGATGAAGACAAAGTTTTCATCGATTGGAGCGTGTATCTCGATAGTTCACCGGGTTAGAGCGGTACTATTGCGAAGTACATGTCGTAGGTTCAAGTTTTACCCGAGGTAAACTTTTTATTTATGTATTTAAAATTAATAATAGTTTTTAATTAGATAAAACGTTTGTTCACAATTTTTACAATTAATTTTGTAAATCCCCGACCTATCCCATTTGATCGGTTGGATTGCCTAAGAGAGTTTGCAAATTACTATCTGAAGTAGTGACTGTTTTTAAATTAACGTTGGAAAATATTTGAGATAGACCGTTTCTATAAGATAGATAGATGATAGTTTTACATAAGGTAGAGGTGCCAATAAATGAACGGTACCTGTGAATGAACAGCCTATATCGGGTTTATAAGCATTGGATATATGTTTCACTGACTGAAGACTAATAGGCATTCTCCGAATTCTCATCTTTTATTGACCAATAGGCTTCTAGTGAACACTGAGACATTTTTAATTGTTTGCATTTTTTAGTTCACTTTTATGCAGCGTTGATATGGGGCATGTAAGTAAACATATCTTCTAACAACGGTAAAATACGTTCACACTTTATAATGATTCGTAATCCATGTTTACTGCTCCTTTCGAAGGTAGCTCACCTTGTTAGAGCGGTACTCTAGCAAAGTACATGTCGTAGGTTCAAGTCCTACCCGAGGTAAACTTTTTATATATGTATTTAAAATTAATAACAATTTTTAATTAAATAAAATATTTGTTCACAATTTTTGCAATTAATTTTATAAATCCCCGACCTATCCCATTTGCTCGGTTGGATTGCCTAAGACTGTTTTTAAATTAACTTTGGAAAATATATTTCAGATGGACCTTTTCTATAAGCTTTACATAGGGTAGAGGTACCAATGAATGGACGGTACTCACGAATGAACAGCAATGCACTACATGCGGTTTATAAGCATTGGATATATGTTTTACTGACTGAAGACTAATACGCATTCTCCGAACTCTCATCTGTTATTGACTAATACGGTTTCTAGTTCACTTCCAAATATTGAACGCTGAAACATTTTGTACTTGTTTGGATTTTTTAAGTGTTCACTTTTATGCAGGAAACTTATAAGGAGCCAAATAAGTAAAAATATCTTCTAACAACGATAAGATGCGTTCACACTTTATGATAATTCGTAATTCATGTTTATTGCTCCTTTCGAGGATGTTTTTACCTAACATAACCTCAAAATATGAATAATTGTCGTGAAAATCAGCAGAAAAATATATTCATTTACTGGATCAGTGACTGAACGAATCCGTTCATTCACTAGGAATCAGTGTGAACCCGCATATTGTAGCATTTTGACCTCTATATTCAAAGCATTTAAGTGTAAATAAAGGGTTTCAGCAAACAGTGCCCAGTGAATGAACGAGTGATTATTTTGCGTTCATTCATTGGACCGTATGAACGCATAACAACGCCAATTTTTCTCGAAAAGAACTTGCTATAATATTTTAAGTTCTGTTTAACTACAGCTAGCAGGAAATATGGAATACCAAAAGCACCCTGTTCAATAAAATTAAAGGCAATGTACCTTCAATTAGAAAATTTGGACCTGACACAACCTTAACTACTGCTGAGGAAGCTCAGGTAGAACAATGTATAGTAGCAAAGGCTTTAATATGTTGCCCTATGCATGCAGACGAGGATAAGGGCTCTGTGTAGCGTGTGCTGTGTCAGAATCCGTTTTTAGACGATAGACAGAGTCGAAAGTGACAAAAACTGTTTCTAAACAGACATCCGAACTTTAACCGACGCAATGCTGAAATAATATCTAAATTCATAGCCTCAGTTACAAAAGAAGGTATTCGCTCTTGGTTCCAAGGATTATACGTTTATTGCTGAAACCACAAGTATGCAGAGATTTTAGATGTCCCTACTAGAATTTCCAATACAGATGAAACGGGTCTACAAACTAGCCCAAACACTGGTAAGTGTCTGGTTCCAAAAACTATAAAAATTTTTGTGAAACTGCTAGTAGCCCTGAGAAGGAATGCGTAACATTCCTTTGCACATTCTCTGCTGGGGGTGAATTTGTACCTCCTATGATTGTATTTCCCTATAAATGTATTCCATGGGACATAGCAGCAACTTTTCCAGACAACTGGGGTATCGGCCGATCTGATAGTGGATGGATGACCAACGCAACTTTCTACGAATTTGTAGCGAACATATTTTTGCCTTCGCTTCTGGAGCGCCATATTAAGTTTCCAGTTTTACTACTGCTAAATGGTCAAAAGTCCCATATGAATGAATTTGTACAACCTATGCACTTAAAATGACATTATACTGTATTGCCTTATTACCCAATGCAACCCACACACTACAGCCACGTAATGTGTCAGTTTTTAGGTCCATCAAACTACACTGGAAAAAGGCGGTTAGGCAACGTAAACCCCAAACGACGAAATCTGTAAGTTAGAGCACATTTGTTCCAATCTTCAAACAGATATATGAGGAAGCTGTACAACCGAGTGTTATAAAACATGGATTCACAAAGTGTGGCAATGTTCCATTTAATGAAGATACCGTAGATTACACTAAATACATTTCGAAAAGAAGGGTAGAACTCAAAAAGGTTTCCAATAAGCAAGTTAATATACATGCTATCGAATACCAAACTGTTTAAAGATAATGGAATATCATATACACTCAGGCTTATTATCGGAGTTTAACAGCTTTTAAAGAAACCACAGAGAGTCCTCTATTCAACGTGTGGAAATCCCTTAAGAAAGATAGTGGCAAAGAAATAGTTGTTCAAAATGCACCTAATGATGACAAAGTCGTTTCTAACAACAGTGTTGGAAAACACTTATAGCAACTTAGGAGTGATAGATTTGTCGAATGAAATTTTCCTTCCTGATGAATTGATGCAACTTCCAATCGAATGGCGTTCTTTATGAAAGCGCAGACTGCAACAATGAATAAACATTTTTAGATGAAAAAGACAATCCAGATATTGATGAGCTGGATGTCAAACAGTACGATAACGAAACAGTTTTGGAGGAAGTTATAAAGCAAAGCAAATCCTATGGTTTGATGAGCATTATTGATGCAGCCAACCAAAGAGCGAGGAAAATTATACGGGAAAGTTTCGAACAATTGTGGTACATAGTGACAAAGATATCAAAGATGCTTGGCCAGAACACCTCCATTGGCCAAAAATTGAAGAAAAAGGAATTAAAGGGAAGTCTGTGTCTCTTATGCCATTTGCCATTACTTCCAAGAAATGGAGAGAATATGCAGCTGATAGAGAATACCGAAAGAGAGAAAAAGAAGACTTGAAGATACAAAAAGAACGTACCAAGGATCAAAAATGTCAAGAAAAAAGACGAAAGAAGGAACAGTAAAATCCATAAGAAAGAGTAAATCCAAAGCTGCGGAAACGGGAACGTTTACGAAAGAAACTGAGACAACGGAAGAGCGCAAAACTGAAGGAAGCATAACATATGTAATAAAAGATAAATTTAAAGTAGCACCGGAAGAGCTGGAAGCTGAATGAAAAATAAAATCCGTAAATCCAAAAGAACGTCCCATTACTGTAGGCTCTTTTGTTATAGTTAAATACAAGCATAAATTTTCTGGTATTGAGAATGAAGAGTATGAAGTTCGAGCTATGTCTCCAGTGGGTTCAAACAGTTTTCCGTGGCCAAACCAACCCCAACAGATATGGTACAAGTAGACATTAAGAAGACAATAGAACCGACTAAGCCAATAAAACGTGGTTGTTGTGAGTGTCCAGAAATATTCCAGTCAGGTATATTCAAAAACCACATAATGTATGTACTCCAAAGATTTTGTTTATTCTTAATAACAACTGTTCAATTTATTTTACATAAAGACAAAATTTACATCGATTGTGACTTGAACATTGATGGCGCAGTTGGTTAGCGCGGTACTCTAGCAAAGTACAGGTCGTAGGTTCAAATCCTACTCGAGGTAAACTTTTTATTTATGTATTTAATAAAATTAATAATAATTTTTAAATCTAAATTTGTTTCAACATCTTAAACAATTCTCAAATACTACTGACGAAGATAACTGTGTTACCGAAGCATTTAGATTTGTGTAACATAAACACAAATATACACCATTAAAAAAACCCAAAAAGCTAAGTATTTTAAATTTGTGTAATAATTGTGAAAGTTTACATTTTCATACTTGGTTGTTAAAGGTGTATATTTTTATATTTGTATTTTTAAAAATCTATATTTTGGTAACAATTATAGTTATCTTCCACAGTAGTAGTAAAATATTTTATAATTATTTAAGGTGTTAGAACAAATTTATGAAATATGAATAATTGAAAACGAAAACATAAGCCTACTGTTAATATAAGAGTCTGATAAACATATAAAGCCAACTACGGAATACAATTTTAGTAAAGAATAACTAGATCCTTAATAAACTAAATATTGTTAGGCTGACTTGAATATGACAGACCAGAACACCCTCTAACGGTCGAATGCTAACAGTGAAAAATGTCATAATCAAAGAGCAAATTTAACAAAATTTAATCAAATTATGATGTAAGTGTAAAGTTGTTTAATTTGAAATTACTTTACACGTTTATCAAACTGTTATATTAATAGAAGGCTTATACTAGCGCTTTCGTCTTTTTTATATTTCATAAATTTGTTGTTCTAAACATCTTAAACAATTTTTAGAGACTTTATCACTATTGATGATGATAATGTAATTGTTATAGAATTTATGGAAAATATAAATATAAAAATACACCATTAAAAAACCCAAAAGCTAAGTATTTTAATCTAATAAGTAATGATGGTCAAGGACCTTTAAGTCACTCGGAATTCACTAAAGTATCATAACGTTTATTTACACAAGATGAGTAACGAAGCGTTACTCGTTGATGATGGCTAATTATACAAATTTTTTTTCATTTTACACAGATAGTTTTGGGCCCAGAAGTATAAAAAAATAATGAAAACCTGTTGGTATCTGACTTATAGCTCTTTGACGCAGAACGCTTGTAAACATTACTGTGTAACGTGATAAGTTAGCATTAGTACGTTCTCTCAAATTTGAGAATTTCTCATGCCTGTTGGCAGACAGCATACTTTACAGGTAATTACGAGTCGGGAATGCGTGGCAACGCCGCACAAAATAATTGACGTTTACGCCTCAATTTAAAAGTTTTGATAAAGAGAAAATTTTGTATTGGTTAATATATGGAAGGGTATCAGATGACCTCTCTTTGTGGTGCTCTTGAAGAACGCCATGTTAACGAACACTCGTTTAAGAGATTACACACAAATCCGTCCTAATTATTTTAAACGTGGCTCGTTTGTGGATGAATTACAGATGGAAGTGTAACACTGTCTTCGTGGCTTGAAGGTGTGTGTGTGACATGATCTGTCGATATACTTTAGACTATGTACCTAAAAATTTAACTGGTTAGTTGGGAATTAGTAACAATTAATAAACATAATCCTTACCCAGGTGCTCGTTTTGACATTTTCCAATTTGGCTTCGATTGTGCGGTACTTAATGTGTATTAACTGTTATTATTTAGAGCATTAATCATATTATAAGCAGCTGTTGCTTCTGGAAACTGAAGTCATGCTTATTTATATTTGGCCTTTGTACCTTTGTACATTGAAATTCTTTATACAGAGTGATCCATATTACACCTTAATATTTACGGAACGAGCGAAATGTTTGATTTTTGTTTTGTGTTTCTTACTTCATATGTACAAACGTAAGCTTTAATGTGCATTACAACAAACGTTATCACAGTAAGCAAGGTATTAGTTGTTAATGAATGTGAGTAATGTGACCCTCAGCCGTAAAGATTATTTTTAGTGATTCATTAGGCAATTATATGGGTTCTAGCTTATGCTCTTAAGTCTTTGCTCGTAGTAGTAAATTACCTACTTTGTTGTGTTGCTTGAAAGCTTATGCCATACGATTTATTCATTCTTTTTATTTTGAATCGCAGTGGTAGACATCTGGCTGATATGCATTTTATGTAGTTATATTGATTAAATGTGGACACGAAAATCCAAAAAAACAGATTTTTACAAAATCGTGTAGAAAGTTTTTTTTCCATAAACATGGTAGAGTTGTCAAATCATTTAACTAAAATGTCAACAATTTTTTGTAGTGAGTAAAAATCAGCTGAATTTTATTCATACAACAAATGAGACTTATGGGCCTGTAGCTAGATGGAGTCAAGGATCTTTACCGCCTTTTAGGATTGGAACGACCACCGCCTCCTTCCATTTTCTGGGATACGTGTTCTCCGACCAGGCCTATTATTATTATTATTATTATTATTATTATTTATTTATTCACATTTTACATAATGGAAATTACATATATGGAGATAATATCCAACCATATATGTTGATGTAGATACATTAAATTATTTTAAATTTAAAAAACAATATATACAAGTGAAATTTAATTAATTTAACTTAGATTAAAAAATTTTCGAACAATGTGACATGTTTGTAATATGACAGTTCGTTGAAGTATAACAAATAATTTTGGGTTTAAATTTAATGAGGTTAGACGAGATTTAAGTTTGAAAGATACTACACCGGTCGCAGATATAATAATTGGCATTATTTGGACTTTGCTAAGATTCCAAACTGCCATCATTTCAATTGCAAGTGCTTATTATTATTATTATTATTATTATTATTATTATTATTATTATTATTATTATTCAGTGGTTTAAAAATAGCAACATTAAGCGTGTGTAAGAGCTGTATACAGCAAGATGAAATTATCTCAAATTAAAATTTTATCGGCTTCAAATATTTTGAATACGGAAAGGCTCCAAGCCTACTTCACCCATGTTATAATCAGAAATACTTTCGTAGGTAATTAGTGCTAATATCAGCGATTTGGAAGTGTAACTAACTATTCTATCGCTTTTTCAAATTGGTTAAGTGACACCTGATTGGTTCATTTAAAAAATAATTGGAACTCCTGATTGGTTTTAATAGCGCGTATTAATCAATAGAAGTTATTATGTTATCGCCAGGAACATCTTTTGAGACACCTTCAAATTAGTAAAGTAAGCTTCGATATATTTGTACTGACAGCATCGTTGATTAAAAGGAACCCAAGAATCTTAATTTCATCGGCTAACAATTCTACTTTGGACAATAGAACAGTTTGATCTCACTACCTTTTTGTGTGTTTTCCCATTAGGTTACCGCGATACCCGAAACACTATAATATTGTGCGGCAGCACAAACAATCTTTCTTTATTAACCTACCGTCGGTCGCAGTATAATTATTTTACGAAACGGTCGCAACGTATAATAACGATACATATCCTTTCGATTTGAAATTACGGCCAAATCAATAGTTTTTTAGTACACATATTATTATTATTAGACTTATGGAGCTTCCTGTCCCGTATTATACATTTTTACTCTTACTTCTTTGGTTTAAAAAGTATAATTTGCTGTTCCAAAACGTACATCAAAACACGGGCAAAATAAGTGACCGGCGTGGTCGCAATGTATCAAGTTGACACACGGGTGGGGTATAGGTAACCATTATGATGTATGTGTACGTAATACATAATAACAAAATCAAAATTTTAAAACTAAAAGATTATAATTGCTTTAGAACTTTTACTGTTATTACAAGTAGTAACTACAAAATATTATTAAAAAAACGCCAAATCAATAGTATCAACATAATGAATAACTCGAGCTTTCTCCCTTTTCTTGGAGCTGACGTTAGCAATCTGTACATACTCTTGAAGTATGCTCGCCATAGATACTTCGATTACAATTACTACAAATAGTCTTAGCCTCGTCTTTCGAGATGTGTAGCAAAGAGTGTCTTATAGGGGCAGCATCCTCTATGACTGCTGGTCTCGATTCCAGATCTAGTTCTCCAGGTGGCCAGCTTCACTGAGGGTGTGTAGAATGCTCTGAGTGTGAAAGCTTTTCCTATGTACTTGTGGTAGGACCAATTCAAGGTTGAGCTGTCGAAAAAAAAGGCGAAGTCTCATTTTTTCTGCCCGTTGCCGATCCAAATTACTTGTGATTTGATTCCTGCAACATAGCAAAAAAGACCACCATTGATCAACGTCGCGCGTTTATTGCAACGTTGTATGCGGTACAGAGTTTGTCAACAACGTCGACTCGTGATTTGGTTTTATTATAATATGTAATAATCTCAGGTTGTTAGCTTCTTCTGATTCTTCATGTATGGCATCGTTAAAATGCTGGCCCGATATAACAACAACATTTCTATTCTCTTTTGGCATATGGGAAACAATCGTATAGCTGTCCCCAAAACCGAAAATACTAGATTTTGTAGGCCGAACCTGTACATTCAATAGATATGGTGGGAGCCTTCTTTTATTTTTCTTTATGGTGCCTGCGAAAAAGATTCTACTTTCTTTCAGGTCAGTAACTAGTTTCACAGTCATAAACCAGTTATAAGCGGTTGCTAGCCACTATATATCTTAAGGTTATAGGTGTAGAAGAGGGCTAAATCGCACATACTATGAATTTGACACCGTATTTTGCAGGCTTGGACGGAATGCAGTGTTTGAAAAGGAAACCCCGAAAGCTCTCAAGTTTTTACAGTTGATAACAAAGCTGCCGAACAGCGTACAAATCGCCGCTATCAGTTTTTTTTTCTGGTCCTGTAGTGCGGTCTTCAAAACAAAGACATCGTACAAGAAACTTGATCCTCCTAAGATTTATTACTAGCCGAAATATTTCCACTCTATGTCCATCAGTACGCCAAAGATCCTCGAGTATCAACCTATTGGCATGTAAAGTTTCTGCAATATATAAAAGTCCTATGAAGGCCTTCATTTCAGTTAAGTCTGTGTACTTTGCGTCGCATCCTCGAACAAAACGATTCCTTACTTGAAGGCAAATGTACTGGTTTTTCTACTCAACAATTGTTTGCAGCATTTCATCAGGGAGAAAATGACTCCACCTCTGTATAGCTAACTTAGTTTTTTGTGCCTGTAATACCTGGGAGACGCCTTAGAAGGTTATGTGATTGAGTGCGACGGTTCGTCTGACGTAGTAATTAGATCAATTTTGTGATTTTGTGCCACACAAACTATAGTTTCGACCAGGTCTTTCATCAATCCCACTCTTCTCAGAACCAAAATCACAAACCCTTTATTCTGATGGCTCATTTTCCGCGTCGGTATCGGTTCATCCCCAAAACCGGTACGGTTCTCATACGCTTCGTCTTCAAAAAATGATTTCATACACCAATAATGTTTATTTTCAATGCATATTGCATAACAAAATAGACACAAACTTTGTTTCATATAAAATCAATACCAAATAAAAGTAAAATAATGTTCAAGATAACCAAAAAATTGTTTCAACTCATTCATAACTGATGCTACTTGAAAAAACATTTTTATAGCTTTTTAGAAAAATAAACTTATTCATGATTAACATGACCTCTCAATGTTAGATATTGGTGAATTGTTGTTCTCTTTCCATGTTAATATTTCCACTTTACTAAGTAAGAGTGAGAAATGAATTTACAAGTTCACATCATTACAACATTCTAACTCAGTATTATAAGTGTTTCGTAACTGTGGTTTAATATTAGTTGAGTAAGAGTGACAAATGAATTTACAAGTTCACATCATTACAACATTGTAACTCTGTATTATAAGTGTTTTGTAACTGTGGTTTAATATTAGTTGAGTTGATCGGCCTATTTCCACAGTTTTTGCTTTTATAGCGCGACGTTTCGGAAGCTGACTATGCTTCCGTCATCAGGCTTAGTCCTAAGAAGGACTGTTTTTTGCAGTTGAGTGGAATTCATGTATTATGATTTTTTCCCAAGCACTGACTACTCTCCGATTCGAACTTGGTACCTCTCACTTGTCTTTCCCGCTGACTCAGTGTGTAATCCAATATATGTATTTATTTTTTTCTGCTAGTGCTATGTATGTGGCTTCTTTGAGTTTCCGGCGAGTTATATTGTAATTTTTAGTATTATTATTACTCTTAAAATAGGCAGGTAATGTATAAGTAATAAACCGATTGTTACATTAAAATACTGCTCTTTTTTGGAGTTTTTAATGGTGTATTTGTATAGTAATGTAATACAATCTAAACGTTTCGACAACACTTACAGTGGTCTTCGTCAGTAGTAATATCTATTAAAATTGTTAAATATGTTGAAACAAATTTGTGAAATTCGAAGATTAAAATGCAAACATAAGCCTGCTATCCATGTAACAGACTGATAAATTATAAAGCCAAATATGGAATATAATTTTAGTAAATATATAATAACTTGATCATTAAAAAATTAATTATTGTTAAACTGTCTTCAAATGACAAATCAGAACACCCTCCAACGGCCGAAGGCTAACAATGAAAAATGTCAACCAAAGAACAAAGTTAACAAAATTTAATCGAGTTATGATGTATGTGTAAAGTTGTGAAAAACTTCAATTTGGAATTGATAGAAGCATTCACAAATAGAAACTTGGAATCAATTAAAATAATCCAGTTAAATCAAACAAAGAAATAGCTTTGTCAATAAGTGTAAGTGCTATTTAACAATGAAAAGCGTAATACAGAACGTTTTATGGAATTTTTTAATTTTAATTTTAATTCTAACTACATATGTTAAATTATAGTGCTGTGGTAATTTAACATACAATTGGTAAAACATTTGCTTCAAGGTCTAGGAAAAACAGCAAAAAACCTAGACATACCAAAAGCCAAAACTAAAATCAAAATCAAGGTATATCGTTATGCCTTTTTTTAATTATAAAATGCCAAAACCTATTTAAACGGAGATTCTCTGTCTATTAAAATTATTAGGGCGTTTATGTATCTCAATAGCTTCACGTTGTAAACGAACATAATAATGAGTTTGTCTTAACAATGTTTCCATATTGTCAAATTGAATGTCATGGTTTAATTATTTAAGGCATGGTCAGTTACCGCAAACTTCTTTGGTTGACCTAATCTACAAAATCTCATATGTTCTTTACATCTTGTATGAAAGCTACGTTTTGTGGTACCAATGTACACTTTTCCACATGAACAAGATAACTAGAGACCGGATGGATTTGCAGAAAAAGCCAAAAAAGATGTGCATTGATATGTACAAAAATACAGAAAAAAATTCTGTAAGATATGCATAAAAAGTTAAAAAATGTAAAAAAATATGCACCAAAACAAAATAAAACAAATCAAAAAATCAAAAATCGGTATCCGAAAAATTTTGCAGCAAAAATTGTATTTATGGAACAAAATAAAACATATCAGATCAGAAATCACATATTATGATATCATATATCATATCAGATATCAAAAGTTCAAAATGTGAAAAGCAATGCTAGAAAACTTTATTATTACGATAGTTACAGTAACAACTAGTAACCAAATACTGCTCTGTTATCCACTGTAAAGTTTTTACGTGTATCACTATGGATGTTCTTATATACAGGGAAGGTTCGTTACACATCCGCACTGGTAATTGGAGCGAACTTAAATTTAGGTATAAGATGGGTTGCAGTATTTAAATTGCCTTCAAATTCCCCAGTTAACACACTTGCTATTCTTTTCGTCTCTAAAAATCCGGTGTTTTTTGTTAATATTTCATTAATTTATCTTGTAATAGCATCAGCTTGATGTTCCGACACTGCACCTTGCTTCTCCGAAATTTTTATGGTTTCGCTTACACATTTGTAATTGGTTTTCCAAAATACCAAATTTTACTGAAGTTCTGGTTTCCCTAAAATTTCCTGACTGTTTTGAATTGCTTCATTTGCAGTTTCTGGAAATTTCATTACTACATTCTTGAAGCATTCAAAATTATTTGCGTAATACAAAGCGGCGACCAACCATGTTCCCCATCTTATCACAATTGGTTGTGGCGGTAAAGTGATATTAGTTAATTTTTCTTTGAAGTGCTGAACTCGTATAGGTGTTTTTACAAATATGTTTTTCCATTTTTAATTAATTCGTTAACGTGGCGAAGTTGCAAGCGTATTTTTTCACCAACTCTATTCATGCCATGCGCTACACAAGTGCAGTTTATTAGCTTTTCATGAAAAACTATTCAATTCGCTGCAGCTTTTATCATATATGTGGCTTCATCTGAGACCAAGAGTGGATTTTTTTCATGTGGCGATGGTATTGCTGTTAGTTTTTTCTAACTCTTTGGAAGATGTCAAGAACGGTTTAGTTCGTGCCTATTCGTTCAACACGCCAATAATTAAATTAGCCGCTTATCTATGGTTTCGTATACAGAAAACCAAATGTAGTTGTCTCCAATAATTCCTTTTACTTTTACAAAAACTTCTTTATACACATCATTGACGTAACTGTTACGCAAAGTGCTTTCAGCGGGCACGTGTGACTGACAATATTGTTCTATAGTACTTTTCATCAGCCAGTGCAGTTGCGTCAGTAATATTAATACTCTCAGAGGACGTTGATGTCAATAATAAATATGTGTTATGATAAAATAGGTCTTATGTCAAATGGTTAATGTCAGAAATGCTTGACAACACCGTACAGAATTGCCAACCTATATCAGTTCTATCTGCATCATCTCGTGCACAATAGGCGGGTTCTAAAGGTGGTAATGAAACAAAGCCAGTTATGAGGCAACCGCTCTGACTCGTGAAAATTGGTATAACAAGTTTTTGAATTCCGAATTTTCTAATTTATTTAAAGGTGCTTTGCAAAGTGCGAAGTAAAATACTTTACTCCCGACGTCCCTCGAAGAAGTCGCGAACGACTGTTTGTTGTCTGCTAGAAGCAGCGTTAAATAATATCAGCCTTTGCACTTGAACTGCTGTTTTTACATGCTGAACTATACTAAATTTCCTCTCACACATAATCTGTAAGAATCAACCGTATCCAATAAACTGAATAAAGTATTAAAAAAGATGCAAAGAAGCACTCACCGTCTTTGAACACGCTCTGTAAAAGAGTCTATTAAATAAATACTTTAATTCGGGATAATCTCGAATCCACTTGTTTACAGAAGTGTTCACCTTAGGCACGTTTATACGAAAATTCATTGCAGTTTATGCACTCTCAAGAAACACCTTTTCATATTGCAACTTTCAGTAAAAGTGATTTTAAAAATTGAGAATAGCGTGCCTGTGAGTCACGCGAGTCGCAAGCGAACCTAACTACAGCTGAAAGAGCGAGATGTGACCTGTAAGAGAAGTCACAGTTAGATAAATAAAGTATTTGGAGACAGAAATGCAATATAAATGCAATGATGTAAAAGACTGTCGAATTTTGCTGTAACTTAAGAAATTGTATCAAAAATGCTCAATATCGGCGGAAAATATGCACAAAACATCGTAAAATGCAAAATATGCTTAAAAATCTTTGTATACAAATCCTACATTTATTATGATTCGTGCACATTTTCACTTCTTGTGCATGTACATACATTAACGTCATGCACCAAACCATAAGATCCTCTCTTTAAAGATAACTTATACACTCCAGAAGATGATCTTTAGGTGACCTTAAAGGTTCTTTAATTTTTCTTGTAGGTTTAAAAATGGTATTAATGCCATATTTAATTAGGTACTGGTTTTTCTTTAAGGTTATGTCTAGAACGTGTCATAACATTATTAATATCAGTAAGTGAATATCCTTTATCTTGTAAGGATTTTATTAAATATTTATATTCATCTTTCAAAAATTCAGGACCACAAATTCGTTTTGCTCGGTCTACTAAAGATTTAATTACAAATTTTTTGACGTGGATGGTGGTTGGATAATTTATGAAGGTATCTATTGTAACAACCCATTTTGAGCTGTATTAAAATATACCGTAATTTACGTTCTTCGTTCATTTGGTTGCAAATATAAGAAAGAAAAGTTTTTAATTAATGAATTATAAGTATGTGGTAGGCAACTTAATTTGCATTTTGGTGTAACTTAAGTGTATGTCTTCTTAGGGGTTTATATCCCATATCTTTGACTTAATTTCTTGCGCACATTTTTTCCGCACCGCTATATCATCTAACATCCTAAGCGTCCTTTCGAGATTTCTTGATTAGGAAGCCATTTTTGGGTTTCCACCTAAATTTTGTGAAAAGTGCCATTGATTTAATGGTAAGGTACATTTAATTCGTATTATATTAAAATTTGAAACATTTGCTCTTTGCAGGCACTTTTACTACTTTTAATACATTTACTTTTGGCATTTTTACCACTTTTGGTATTTTTGATGTTTATGATTGCAAGTTTGCCTTTAATTCAGATCTAAATTTAGATCACATTCTTTATTTGAACTTTCGAGAGAATATCATAAACACTGGATTATTCAAATTTCATGAAGATAAATTTGTAAGAGGTAAAATTCAACTTTGGTATGGTTTACAACGTACAGCATTGTTATTACGATATATTGCGCAATATTGGTGCAAAGATTACATCACCTTTGGTTTGCATTTCCGCATTCGTTTAGATACCAGATGTTATCAAAAATTTGTGTGTAATAAATTTCAAACAGGTATTTATGTCCATAATTTAGTAATTTAAGGCCATTACAATTAGTTTTTAAGATATATTTTATATAATTCTAAATTTAAGTATTTAATAAATATAGTTTGTATATCGTTTATTTTGACATTGTGGTGAATTTTTTATTGTATCCTCGGTTTAGTTATTCCGAGCATAATCAAAAAATAACTTGGCGTCTGAGATCATTTTTATTATTGTTACATTGCAGTTACTATATTGATGTTAAGTGGAAATAACCAAGCAGAAATTTGTGGTAATTAAGCAAATCAAAAAGATTGAACCGGCCTACTTTAATTTACCGACTGAGACAACAGAATTATCTTTTATTGAGTGTTTGGGATCTCTGGTTAGTTTAACGATTTGTTTTGAGAACATTTACACCTATTTATTTATTATGAAATTTTTTAAACCACTACATTACACTATCAATGTGTGTTGGCTTTCTGTAAACCTTAAAAGATAGTGAATTATAATTTTTATTTTTAGAAATTAATATGACACGAAATGGTAAACTTCCATTAGTTTCTTTTTCCATGGTAAATTGGATGCTAGGACGTAAAAACACATGTAGTGCCTCTTCTCCACGTCTCCAAATAACAAATATGTCATCTACATATCTATACCAAACTGAAGGTTTTTTAGGTGTATTTTGTAACGCTGTTTCAAATTCCATGTAAAAATAGCTATAATAAAACTTATAATAAATTAATATTAGTCAAGTTGCCTTGGTATGTGTGAATCCTTGCGATATTGCAGCCTCGCATTCCATTAATATAAGTAATTTGATTGTTATCTCATTAAATTTATAATTTACATCAGTTGTACATACATAAAGACAAAATTTACATCGATTGGGGTTTGTACTTCGATAGCGTAGTTGGTAGTGTGGTACTCTAGCAAAGTACAGGTCGTATGTTCAAATCCTACTAGAGGTAAACTTTTTATTTATGTATTTAGTAAAATTAATAATAATTTTAATTAGCTATAACAGGAGTATGCTACACCAATAATCTGTTCATAGAATTTACTATTTTACTGAAAATAACTAAAACAGTGCCGAAAAAGAATGGTTGTATCCTTTGGAAAAAGATGACCAATATATTCAATAGTTTCTGTTAGAGGGACTTTTGTAAAAAGTGAAACATCAAAACGTACCATTATGTTAGCCTCTTCAATTTTTACATTTTTCCAGCAAAGTCGGCAGAATGTTTAATATAATGGGGTGTTTTACCTATATGAAGTTGTAATAAAAATTTAAAATTCTTTGCAAGGTTATATGTAGGAGAATTGCACTAACAATAGGCGTTATTAGGTCTAAATATTAGGTTTATGGATTTTTCGTAAACTACATTTTTGGTAAAATAGCTTCTGAGTTTAGTTAGTTTCTTTTGTATTTTCAGAAATAGTTTATATGATGCTGGAAAGAAAAAATAAATCTTCAGTTTTCCACAACTTCTATTTTCTAGATTAACTAGGTAATGTTAATTATGCTCCTCTACACTTAAGCTCCATTAACAGTAATGCAGTAAAAATTAAACGACATGCAATAAATCAATACATATTTAAAGGCAACATTAGTGAGTCACCGTCAATTTAACGGTAATAATTTACAAGATACGAATTCCAATATCATCCCTGGAATTCATCTTCTCACAATCTATTAATTTAAAAATTCCTTAAATGCGCCGAACTATTCACAACCAGCACAAAAGGCAAACATTTCAAAAGAATAAAACGATTACATTTAGTATACACCTAGGGTATCGGGTGACGATTCGAAATAAGATAAATGGTTGATTTCTTAATTACAGAACTTTTTAAATTAATTCTCTAAATATCCTACTTTGTGTCTACAATTAAACTATTTAAACAGATTAATACGTATTTGTGTAAGAAATGATCTGTAATTACTGCACTAAAATGCCGAAATTTATACCTTGAAATACCCCTTTTCTCACCGCAACGTGCTCTAATCAAGTTTGTAGATAGAAAGCCGCGTAAATACGCCAAAGTCAATCTGATTCCTATAATCCTATCAGTGTTTGATGGCCTTAATCAGCATCGCTACAAAATCAATGCATTTAAAAGTTTAAAGTGCAGTAAAGTAGTCGTCGAGAAAACACTTTTCTAGGTTACTATTGACTTTTACGCTTTTCTTTTCAGTTTTCATTTATTCTATTGCAAATTCGTTTCGACGCGAAGTAATTTCTAGTAAAAAATTTAATGGTTGTACAATGATTAGCTTGTTAATTGGTAATTTCGCATGTTTAAGAAACGTTTCGAACAAGTAGAACTTTGAATAACTAAGTTTATTAGTTCATAAAAGTATCTTTTCTAAAGTGCTTTCCTATACTTAATCAGAAATTTTTGTGGTAACTAAGATAGTAAGTACAGAAATTTAGGGCCGTTTGTTCAATAGTGGTTTAAACGATCGTTTAAGTAATCGGCAGATTATGTTAATCCGTGGTTTAAACTTTCGAGCGTTGTTCCATTTCATTTAAACTGTAGTTATTCCATGTTTAATGTAGGTTGGTAGTGACAAAATCACTGCAGCTGTCAAACATCAACAGAATACACTAAAATGTAACTAGGATAGGATTCCCTGGTTAGATCCTTTCACGTGCTTTCCATTGTTTACAGTTGTAAAATAAGAGAAGGTACGTTTAATTAAACTATTTAATTTATCTTATTACAATTAAATTTCCGCAAGTAGCAGTATTGTCATACAGCTTATTGCATGATTTCTAAAAAGAAATTGATCATACATAACTATTATGGTTTTAAAATAAATCAGTTTATACCTTTCAGTCTTTAATGAAGTTTCAACAATACGATCATGAATCATTGTTACGGCCTCTTTAGAAAGTCTAAATCTCACTATAAATTCACTTGCCAATCCACTTTTCAAGATGATTAGACCTATCTGGAATTGTTTTCGTTGTTCCGGGTTGATTAACAATATCAACTAATTCCAAACCATCCTCGTCTTCGCTGAAAGGTTCCCCTAAATGATTATAATAGTCCATTTTTATTAAGCACGTGTAATCGTTATTCGAGGTGCGTCGACAAATAAACACACTTTTTGAGGTTAAGTTTTCTCGTTTAACGCGCTTAAACGGTCGCAACCGATAGTTTAAGTAAAACCACGAGTTATGCTCAGTTTAAGCACTAAGCGACCATTGCACAGCAAACAAGTGCACGGATTAAGTTAAACGACGTTCAAAGGGACTTAAATCACCATTGAACAACCGGGCCTTAGTGTATGAAAAGCAGAACGTATGTGCTGCTCTGTGAAAGGAACTACATCGGTTCAGTGTTTTAAAAGTAAATGCTGTTGATGGTTTATAATTATCTAATATTTGGGTTTATTAGTCTTCACGCAGAAAAGTTAAGTCATTAGTCGTGGAACTTTGCGTTATTACAGCAGAAGGCTGTTTCGCTAAAATGTAGTTTTATTTATGAGATCTTACTTTTGAATTCAATTTTTTTTCTTTATTATATTGTATTAATGATCAAGGTGCAGTTTTAAATTATAAATATGGTATAGCGGTACGTAGAAATAAACCTGCCATGCTCTTGTTAAAGTGCGTACACATTAGGGCGCTGCGCGGCGAACGCGCGTCGTGCGCTCACCGATTAGTCTACATTAGTACGGGTTTTCAAGTTGCGCGCTCCGCATACAAACCGCTTGCTTCGATCCATCTCCTGTCGGTTTTTCAACGCTCCGTTTTGTATGTTCATAGCTCAAATTGAGACGGCGGTAAGAGAGGTTCGTTGTTTTCTGCGCGCTTTTTTTCTGGGTTTTTTTGAAAATCGTATAGTAATGGAGAAGAAAATAATAATAATGTGGGATCCACGGCATAAGGGCAATAGAGGAAGAGATGGAGATATCTGCAGAGATATGCAAAAAAAAACATTTCTTTGCCTTCTTCCTACCGGTACGAGAACTGTAAAGTAAAAAACAGCCAGAGTACACCAAAAGATAAGTTATACTCGTATGTTGTAATACTTAGTTTACTCCTGTTTATACAAAATGCAGTAAAGTGGGCTAGCGGTCATTAAAAGAGACTCGATTCTCTGTTTGGGTTGAGTTTTATGTTTTTATGTTTTAGTAACATGTATTGTCATCTCTCTTGTAGGTTGTAGGGCGACAACTGTATAGGTATAAATAATTACGAGTTCTACATAAAAAGTGTCTGCCTAACTTTCTTGTAAACAAACAGATAACTATTATATTTATTACACTAACTAATGTTTTTTTTCATCCATTTCTTGTTCCAGGAAGAGACAAAATTTACGTTCTGGAGGACAGGGATGAGCCAAGAAAAATACTTACGACGGTAAGTAACTATTGATTTACTTAAATATATTTGTGCTGCCAATCAAGGAATCCTTCATTCATACAATAATTAGCCATTTCATCTCTAATTGGTTGATAATAATTTGTTGATCTTCGGGCCCTACTCAAGAGATAACTAAAATTTCTCTGAGGAGTTCCTTTGGCACAATCCCCAGGGTATGGCTTCATGAGATTTTCACTTACAGCAATCACATCTGCAAAAAATGGGGTATTGGTATAGAATACCTCGGCAATTCTTCTAGTAATGGAAGGCCCAATGTTTTTCCGGTAATCATATTATGTAACTTCCTCCCTCCGTCCGATATCCGTCCTTGGAATTCCACATCAGCAAATATGAAGTTGTAATTACCATCCACTAATGCAAAAATCACAATACTGAAGAAGGATTTATAATTGAAGAACTCTGTACCCGAGTTTTCTAGACCTTGCAAAGCAACATGCTTGCCGTCGAGGGCACCAATACTGTGAGGTAGGTACCAACGTTTGTCAAATATCTTACTTATTTCTTTCCAAGCAGCAGATGTGGGTAGCTAAAACAAAAACAAATCACAAAATTAAGTTTCTGCTCCGGGGAGGGAAATTACGTGTGTGAAGCTGTGAATAACAGAAATTTAGTTTTTAAATTTTTGGCGAAATGACATATCTATTTTTTTATAAATTAGGTCCCTACAGCTCTGTTAGGAATCACTATTAGTGATTATTAGTTATTATTAAATAACTTTAAACTTGCAGGACACGGATGATATACTCGGAAATGAAAACGACATTCCCTCCAGAACGAAGCCAACCAGAGAGAAGGGCGCATTTATCTGCTCAGAGGCCTACTAAGAGAGCCAAACGAGCTGCTGATAACAATGCATCAATGATGAGCAGTGCATTTAACATTTTGTGTGAAGCTGCCAAGAAGATGGACAACTAACCGACTAAACCAAACGAAATAGATTGATTTTTCACTACGTCGCTGCAAAAGTTAATAAATATTCCTGGCTGTTCTGAATCGGTTCAACATGCCGTGTTTGAAATCCTCACGAAGTCCAACCATTGGCAAAATCGTCCAGAAAGTGTACTCACGCATTCTCAACAATACCATTTGCAACCTCTACATCCCATCCAAGCACCTGTTTCTATCCCATCGCCATCTGATTTCTTGCCATCTACCTCCACTCAATCATCTCTAGCTGCATCAGTCATTTCAGAACATTTTTCAGATTTTGTGTAGCCTGTCTCTAGTTAAATGAGTTTTAGTAATGTTTATAGAATGAAATTTTATATTATGTCCACAAATAAGCATAAGAATGTTTCAAAAGTAGAATAATTAAATAGATACTTATTTATATATTACCTTGATATATCCCTGTAACTCATTTACAAGTTCTGAGCAAGCTTGAAGTAACATACGTCCGATAGACTGCGTGGAAATCATGAATGTGTACTTAAGGCTAGTATATGAATCTCCCGTAGCAAGAAATCGCAGTTTCACTGCTAATCTGGAATAGTTAACAATGAAAGCTAGTTGATGTTATTCGTCTTTGATTCACTACAAAAGTAAATAAGAAATTAAAAAAATGATAGCCTCAATGCAACCGAAAAGTTTACATATACTTATTATAATTTTACAGTTAATAACAAAATATTAATACTCACCTGTCTTGAGCCGAAATCGCAATGCAGAAATTCGTATCCTCTTTGGAAACATAACGACCAATCTTTTGCATGAGACACTCGAAGTCAGTTGGTGTCATTCTAATAAAATTTTTATGACCACTAATTTCATGAGATTTCAAATCCGGCATTAGCTCCGTGCCATTTCTTTTTTTGAAAAGGTCGGTATGCCACCACCGTCGTTTTTTTTTTTTTCTTTTCCATGCTTGCCATTAAGAGAGCCGCACTAAAATTGCATAGTTCTCCTCGGGTGACGGGGACATGATTAAAACTGAATATTCAATGCGCATTCGCGGGTTCCCTATGGATCGTGGGAGGTTCTTTGAAACACAAATGTGACGAGCAGCGAAGTCGTGGCGCAGCGCGCTAATGTATATGCACTTTTATTGTAATTGAAAGTTTTTGTGAGCGTCTAATAACTTTAGTGGACGAGGAAACATTTCGCCGCAGCACACGCTATGAGAAATTTTATTGTGGAGTAAAAGAATATGTTTGAAAATTTGACGTATTTTGATGTAGGTGTGATAACGATCTCTTTTTATTTTTTTTTTAATTATTGAGTTAACGCAAAGGGGATGGGTCTTCTGTAACTGACTTTGGTTGAATGAATAAAACGTATAATATACGACCACCCTGTTGCGATTTCGTGATACATTAGTATATGTGGAGGATATTTTAACCCTGTTTCGAGATGTCATGCGAATCTCTAAAAAACCAAGTATGGACTACAGCATGTTGATTCAAGTGAAATACATGTTAATTACACAGTAAATAAAACCCGTCTTGTGAAATTTATTAAATCTGGCTGTTTGTAGACTGCTTGATGTTTTATATACGGTTTCACTTTAAAGCAGTTTTCAAAATGATGAGTGTATGTTCGTGTGTGTGTAGGAGTTAAAATGAATTTGCTAATAAAGGTATTTAGTAGAAGGTGATAAAAAGCCATTTGTGAATATCTCAAAAAGTATAAAACAACAAGATTATTAGAGATAACTCAAAATTTTTCGTAATAACACTTTTTCCTAAAATAAAAAAGTCCTGCGTAAGTAAATATCTGGAAATTTATTAAATTTAGAATAAAAAGTATAGTTGAACTCTTTTAAAGATAATTCAGTTTATATATTTTTTTTTATAAAAGTGTTTGATAGGTAGCTAAATATTTCTTAAAAGTTAATTTACCTAAAACAAAAAGTTCGATAATTAATGGACGTAAACTTGAAATTTTTCTATAGCTTTGTTGTTCATATATTACAAATCGATGGAAAGAGTCATAAGTCATGACATTTATTATTAATATCTGTATAAAAATAAAACAGGTATTAAACTTGGTCTAGTTCAAACGCATTCAATGTATCGTTGTAAATGCCACTTCTAGTTTTACCTTTTACAATAAAGTAAAGGAGAATCTCCTATTGGAATTCTCTCTCACTATCACATCAGTCACAATCGGTTCCTATTTTATTCTAAATAAAATAAAGTCTTTTTAAAAAGAAACAAAAGGTAGATGTCAGAAATTTAATGGAACTAATTTTCAGTTGGAAATCGTTTTCAAACCAGAAGGGTTAACTAAAGTTGTGAATGAAGATCTTCACTTTCAATCACGAGACGAGGAAGAAAAGAAGGAATGGGGAGGTTTAAATGCGAAATATGTGTTGTTAATTTCAACAGCAACGAAGTTTGGCCAATTATATTGATTACATATTGATAAATAGCAAAGTTATTAGGAAATTTGCTACATAAAGGTGGTGGATTTGTAATTTATTGAGATTATTATGACGATCCGAAACAAATTTTTGATGACTTGACAGCAAGAGTGGCAGAAGTAAGTGAATTGTCAAGTGCATTTGCGACAGCAATCAAACCTAGTACGTCATTTAATGCAAAAATGGATGAAAGCAAACTCTCCGATAAAAGTAAAGGATTTATTCCTACATGTTATATTTGCTATATCAAAGGTGATTTGAAGAAATTGAGAAGAAAATTTCTTAAAAAACATAGAAGATATGTAAATTTTGAAATTAATACTAAACGGAATCGTCAGAATCAAAGTATAAATGCTGAAGTAAGGAATATAATTGCTGATGGGCATGAAGGTATTTGGCTTGCCTACAGTGCGGCATCTGAATATATGACTGGAAATAGAAAATGGTTCATCACACTTAAAGAAATTGAGATAGATTCAGCAGTACAAATATCAGTAATTTATGCTCATGGCATAGGTACAGTGCAAATATTGGCAATAGTAAATGGTAAAAAGCAATAAAATGCACTGTAGGTACCAAATCTAAGAAAGAATTTGTTTTCAGTAGGAGCAGTTGTAGCGAAAAGATTCAATGTGTCATTTGCAAATAACTGCATATATGTCAAAAATTCTAATGGCGTAGTAGTTTCAGGTGTCTAATCTCCGTTATAAAATACTTTTCCAGCAACATAATAATCACAAAGGAAATGTTAGTGAAGCAAATTCGGTTATATTAAGGCATGAACGCACGGGCCACATGAATTTTGAGAAATTAAAGGACATTGCTAATAAACGTTTAATTTTAGATTTAAAGGTTGTAAGTACAGAAAAACATTTTTCCCACGTTGGAAATCAACAAAAGAAAACTCCTACAGAGCAAAACTACCCGGAGAATGCATACATTCAGATGGTTGTGGGAAAATTGTGACATCTCTTGGTGGAGCTAATTACTTTGTTATTTTTAAGGATGGTAGCGCTTCGGGTCGCTTTATTTATTTTATGAAACACAAAACCAACATTTTTGCAAAATTTCTCGAACTTATAGGTTTGATGAAACTTCAAACAGGTAAATAAAGTTTTTAAAACAGATTAGGGAATCAGGTATGTAAACCTAACTTTTAAAGATTATTTGAAACGTGGGGAGAACAGAATGGCAGAGCAGAAAGGGATATTAGATCCATAGTAGAAAGTGCAAGAACAATGTTAGAATGTAGTGGTCTACCAATTTATTTATAGGCAGAAGCCGTAAATACGGAGTTTTATTTATTAAATAGACGATTATCTAAACCGGATGAAAGTAAGACTCCATATGAAAAGTTACAGGAAAGGATTTAAAATTAGATCATTTACGAAAATTTGGAGCAGAAGCGTATGTACTTATACCAAAACAATTTCGAAGAAGATTTGAAAAGGAAACGAATGAGAGGATTGTAGTTGGTTATAATGGGAATAGTTTTAACTATAGGCAAATACTAAGGAAGTTATTGTTGGGAGAAATGTTACATTTAATGAAGCAATCAGTTGAATGTGTATACAAGTTGTTAATGACGCATCAAAATTTTTCTTGGGAATCGAAGACACACAAGACGAAATGGGACGGTTAAGTACTGCATTCAGATATTAGTAGAAGGCACGATAGAAGTAGTACCAACATAATCCTTGGTCACAAAAAACTTCAAATGGTTTATAAAAATATTATTTTGTTTAATTTAAAATAGCACAAAAACGTTACATATTACTCGAGCTTAAAACCGTAGCGATACTTACTTTCATATCACGCTCGGCCTGCGGCCTCTAGCGATATTAACGTTTGTAACGCTATAAGGCGTTTTCCGCTCCTGCAATATAAATTACTATTATTTCAACATCTTATACCTATTTTTGTGGCTAAATTAGTTCTCAAACAATTTTTGTTTCGTGAAATGACATAGCTGTTGCTATGTTGCTATAACTAATTGGCACACAAGGGGGCATACGATAATAAAGAAACTGTTAAACTGTTAAAGGAGGCGGAATTGAGGCACCACGTCTTCTAATCAAATCTTATGGGCTTACCCCTTATAAACCATTTGATAGAATGTTTTCCATTATTTATAGATTTCTCGTAGTCAAGGTCTTGTTCAGGAATCCAATTTTCAATAAATTTAGATTTTACCAAACATATTAGCAGTAGAAATTCGTCCTGGCAACTGGTTATAATTTGTAAAAATCAAAATTCCAATTGCACATCTCATTTCTTCCTTGGATATATTTGGATTTGGTAGGTGTGACAGGTCATCTAAAAATGTTTAAAATATTTCCAGATAACTCTTTTTATCGTAATCTGTAATCTGATTTAGAAAATGATCTTATCCTTTACTTAAAGTCTGTTACAGGTGAAAACGGAATCTACACGGAACCTAACAGATAACTAAAGGTTTCCTACTAGCTCAGTGAGATATAGGAATCGTGAGTGTGTTTCGGAATTTAAATGTTATGGGGACGCTTGTCGTATCACCATAAGTCGCAAATCGGGGTGTCACACAATCTTGGTAGTCTTGTAATGTGCGCCAGACTGTTGTTAAAATAAATTAGGGGAAAGTACAAATTAGCGCACTTAGGTACGGTTAGCCAAATAGACAAATTCTCACTTATCCGACGCGGGCTTTTCCCCAGGTGCACGTAGTCCGGAATCTATACCTATAAAAAAAAACTACAGACCTTCAAATAATACTGAAGCGTGTGATCAAATCAGTTGTTAGGACAACGACCTTCTTTAACGTATTTTTACGTTACTATGAACCCCATCGCCTTTAAATAAAGTACGCAAAAACACTAAATACTTCGGTAATTATTAAAAAGTCAGATATCTCTGAATAAGCTAGTTGTCTGACATAATTTTATCATCAATGTCCACACAAGAAAAATAAAGACGAAGTTAAATAAACGCTATTAATAACTCTCTTAATTCGTTACGTTAAGTGAATGCTCTATAAACGAACTAAACGTAAGGTTATGAATTTGCCATTAGATCACTTTCACAACAAACAACATTTAATAAAGAAAATCAAACTTATTATAAGTTTTTGTTATGAACGAATAAGTTCAAAGATAAATATGTAATTAAAAATTATTATTAATTTTATTAAATACATAAATAAAAAGTTTACCTCGAGGTAAACTTTTTATCTATGTATTTAATAAAATTAATAATAATTTTTAATTACATATTTATCTACAACGTATTATATTTAAATCTGAAAACACCAACTTCCGTTAATTGCTTTCGCTGATCAGGGATGGATTACAAATAATCTATATAAATCTATATAAATAAACTATTCATATATTAAATTAACCAAGTCAAACAGGGATGCATATAAAATACATCAGCGCCAGCACAAAGGTTTGTTATCAACAAATTATAAATGGAGATAAAAGATAATCGTCTAAACGGAGCCAAGCTTGTAGGATCGCTTCCTATAATCTTAACGTAATTTTAAATTTTCAGTATAAAGTTGCTTATTACACTTCCAAACAAATACGAAGATCAAACTTTGCTCAATTAAAGTTAACCATACAGCTTGAAATTTTGATATATAGTTTACATACAAATAATCAAACATAAATGGTTACATGCACTAATGAATGCAGTTTGTTAACAAACGTTAATCGACTGAAATATTCAAGGCAAAACAACTACGTTCATTCGTTCATAACCGTATAATTTAATGCATAAACGTCAATTAGAAAAGAAACACCACAGCACAATAAATAGATAACAATAGGTTACCTTCTTGGTTTTTATCTATGCCCTCTCCTCCCTGTACAGGGAAAATCAATTTGGGTGCAATCAGCTTACCCGTTAGCGGTCTCCTCGGTATCTCCTATGCGGTGATCATTAGTAGAAATTTCCAAACGGCAGGTTCACTGACGTTATGCTTGTGACTAGCTGATTAACGAAGTTATCAAATTTATGTACGCAAACTGGTATTGTATAGACGAAATCTTCTTATCAAAAATACTTACAAAAGTTATTATATACAGTGAAGCAGAAGCGCGGAAGTACGGGATCGGGGCACACATTACCTTACCACACAAGCTAATAAAATCCGCAAAAAAGCAAGTCTGCGCAAGTAAGGAAGAAAACACTCCTAATTTCGGATACGATAAAAGGTCTTTTAGACCACGATAACACCAACACAATGTTCTCCGGACCTGGTGAACAATCCAATAAAACCGCACAAGGCGAAAGGGACGCTGCCACGCGAAACGTTCGTAAAATCCGGGTACGCCCTAGGCAAGCTTTGTGTCAGCACCGCCTCCTACAACAACGTACTTCGCGTTCTAACCACTACCTTCTACTACATCTTGGCCAAGACTGACCACACAAACACAAAGCTTTTAGTTTAGGTCATCTTTGATTCTATTCAAACTAACCAATTATATTGCTCATTACTTTAAATTATCATCCGATCTAAAAACGAAGACACATCGACAAATGAAACGGAACAAAACTTTGCAATCTGCATAAGATCTCGCGCTCCCTTATCAATGAAACCCGATATTAGCGCCAAAGAATATACCTTTCAAAAATCAACCTTAAAATGACGTCTATATTTGTTTGTAGACCAAAATTTAACAAAATCAAATGCTACAATTTGTCGCCTATAACTTTAACTAGCAAACGATATTCCATACAAAGTAATAATTTTAATACTCTATTTAATTTACAAACGTAATCTCAAACCCACTAACTACAATTATCGATATTTAAAATAGCGAGCATGACTTAACCATAATATTTACACAAAACTACTCATATTCCATTGATTGTAACGCAAATATCACCTGTTCGAAATTAAACGTAATTAAATCTTGAATTAACATTATTAGTGGCAACAAATAAAAACAGTTCTATATGTCCTTACAAAATTAGAATTTTAAACTTTAGCTTGAAATAAAAAAATCCAAACATCCTATAACAACAAAAGAAAACAATTGGAAACAAAACATTTTAAATCTATTAGCTGTGAACACCAAAATTTGAAAAAAAACGAGAAGAAAAAGGTTATCTGACGTACGTTACTTAAAATTTTCACACACGGTGATAAGTCTCCATGGATCCATGTTATCGTTTCCAGTCCTGGACGCAGAAAAACATCATTTGGATTGGAAACATTAGCGGGACGCACTACAATTGCTTACCGTTTGTCTTCATCCAGTAAATGCTCTTCGAAACACTAACTTAGCTTTTGGCAATAATAGTAGAGCACGAAGATTATCCAGTAATCCGCCAGTATATTCCTCACTTGAATTTCGCCCTTCAGTATGTTTGCATCAGAAGGCTACACATATGTTTCATGCACACCAATATCATCACCATATGTCATTTGAATCGCTTCTTTAAGAGCAAAACCACGTTTAAAATTAAAACAAACACCAAATAGCTTGTATATTATATATTATATCATATATTAGCAGACGGTAACACTCATTTTTACAGCCGTATGCGAAAAAAAAAATTTGTTTCAGTACATTTATTTGATACGTACATGGATATCGTATAATACATAAATCATTATACAAGGCTAAACGTACTGAGAACACGTGACAACCCACATGTAGAAATATATGAGCAGGAGAAATTGGCGGTAACAAGCTTACACTTGGAAATAATATAATATAATAAACTGTGGTGGATTTTTAAATTCCAAGGCAATTTGTTATATATTGAAAAGATCTCTCAAATAATGAAGTTTTATACTGTGGAGGTGTTATTAAGCCTCTGAACAGTCTGAACCTAAGATTTAGATTATGTGCGTCTGTCGTATAGATAGATCAAATGCAACAAACGATTAAGCCATTTAGCATCAACTAGCGTATGACATATGTAGTCAAATTTACGTATTCCGTATATAAACCTCAGACATGTGTTATGACCTCTTTGAAATCTCTGGGACGAATCATAATCAAGGCAGGTAACATATCTTTCTGAATAAAAAATTAAATTTTGATAGTACAAATTTTTTTGTGATTGTCTCAGATAAATGGATTCGTATAATATTATGCTCTTTAATAAATATTCATATGAACTCGGTAAAACGTATTATAAAATGAGTGCAAGATTTTGTTGGATTAAGAGTGAGGCAATGTTTAACATTTAACATTCTACTTAAACCACTATTTGGCTGTGTCAACGTCCGACGACAATAATATAATATAATAAATATGTGATATATTAAATATCATAAATATATTGTTATATATTGAATAATGGACCTAAATAATATTCTTGACCTACTTGAGTGTACCTAACTCTTTGAATACATTTACATGAAGGACGTAAGTTATTCGCAATTCTTACTCGTTGTATCGTATGATAGACTTTCAAATGAACAGTTATTAAGTCCTATATTTAGTATTCCAAGCAAAACTTATGATGATGGTATCAAATTTTACGTAGTCCGAATAAACCCAGTACAGTTAATTTGCCAAAACAACACACTACAACACAATATAATCCTGGGACAATCCATAATCAAGCAGTAGCATTATATATAATACATTTGCAATCCTCGTCGCACAAAAAAAAAACACATTTGCAAATTACTGGAACTGTTTAAATAAAAATTAATTGTCTCGACATCGGGAGAAGGATTTGGCAATTGATTAATATAAGAATTGTTAATGTTATCTGGATTATGCATGAGATGTGAGGCTTTTTAATATTGTATTACAATTCTTTAATTCATACGCACTAATTATACTCTTCTTTGTTACATTACGTAAAGTTTTGTAATATTCCCAATCAGCAATTTTTCTAGTCCTTTTAAACTTGGATGGTGCCCTATTTCTAAGCTTGATAATTCATTCTATATCACTTAGTCTAGGTTACTGTTTTTCTATTAAATTTAGTTGTCTTGGGCGTGTACTGAATGATGTTGCCATGAAGTATGGTGAGCTTATGATTGACGTATAATAAATTTGTTATAGGTGCAATAAGTAAAAATTGGTAAAATTGTCAATTATAATTTCTATACGTTATTATATGAACTTTTGGGAGTATCTCACCATCAATACTAGCGCATATTAAGTTATGATCAGATTCATCACTCACCGCGACACCGGACGATCGTATCAGGGAGAACATTGATTCTGTTATGAGTTGGTTTAATTCAAGATGGCTTAATAAGTCATTAAAGTATTTTGTTGACGGATCCACCTTAGTAGAATCAGGTCACCAATGCCGCCATTTTGTTTTTAATTATGAATTATAATTAATAGTGGTGGGGGAAGAAGGGTAATGTCTGGGAGTAGTCACGTGACCCTGGGGTGCAGGGGTGAGGGTAGTCACGTGGCCCGGAGGGGTGGAGTTGGTCAACGTTCAATTATTTTAATTATGACGTCATAATTAAACGAAGTGGGTGGAGAAGTGGGGGGTAGTCATGTGACAGACGGCCATTTTGCGGACGTGACTTGTCGGTCATCTTGTCGACCGCCTTGACCTTTTTCGGCGCCATTTTCAACCCCTGAATATCGTATTTATGGTCCTTACCTAGTAATTAGGGCCCTTTTGGGCGTGCTAAGAGCCTTTTGGACAGTCCAACCTCTGAAGGTAGACACCCACAGTCGCCCTGATTGGTCGTGTGCGCGTATACAGCCTCAAGCCGCGCGTTCTGATTGGAGGGTCTAAGGGCCTCAATTAAATTGCATCACTATTTTGTTTTTAAATTTTGAGTCATAATTAAATTATGCCGCCATTTTTTGTTTTTCATAATCAAAAGCTTTTAATTATAAGTCGTAATTAAAAGTGGGTAAAATCAATTAATCAAATAAATCAATGAAATCAATCAATCAAATCAATTTGCGGCGGCTATTTTAGTTTTGTCTGCCAACTTCGCAGACGTTGGAAGTAGTATGGGGTCCGCATACTACAGCATAAGTTAATCAATCAATCCAATCAATAAAAAAAAATTCAAGTGTAAGATACTGATTTGGAACTAATCTCTGTCAAAACAACCTTAGATGCAAGTCTAAGATGTTGAGTTGAAGTCAGCTTCTGCCAAACTTATTCGACTTAATACAAAAACAAAAGCAAGATGCAAGTCTACGATATTGATTTGAAATCAGCTTCGGCCAACCTTAAATTTCAATACTGATTTGAAGCTAGCCTCTGTCAACACGACCTTAGAAGCAAGTCTAAGATGATTAGAATGGTTTCAGATCAATATCTTAAACTAGTTTCTATATTACTCGTCATTTAAGATTGAGTTGTAATTAAGAATCTGTTTTGAATTTGATTAAGAGAAACAAGATTTAAAATTCAAGTCTAAGATGGTGATTTGAAACATCGATTCCATCTTGCAAAACAGCTATAGGACGTGTTTTATTTTACCCTATGTTCATCATCATTACACAACTATAATAATAGTAATAATTACTAACACCATAGATGCACGGATTAAGGTATGACAAGTGTGTTGGCTGCGTGAAGGTTTACAACAGGTTTAGACCGGTTGACCGAGATGAGATGGTGGTGATGAATAATAGCATTAAAAATCTGCACAGGTAATTAAATAAAGTAAATAAAATAAGGGGTAAGGACCAAAACCAAAAACGATCACTTACCAGTGTTGTTGATAATCGTATTGAAAGAACTTCTTGACAGGTTGAGACGAGCGTATGTAACACCCGGTTTTTGTTGCCCATAGCCATGGCACATTCGCTCTCAGCGTTTTGTTTATAAATGGACAATATAAAGTTCTTATCGCTTTCCCTCAATCATTAACACAAAGTACTTAATTTCGTCATTGTACCACTTTATAAAGTATGCTCAAGCTTCGGAAAACATTTCGTCGACACCGTAAAGAAAGTTTATCTATGAATTGTGCGTTGTTATTGTACGTGACCGACATGATTTTATTGCCGTTAGATATTTTAGGATTCCATCCAGAGGGATTCTTTAGAATTTCGTTAAGGATGAATTAGGAGTCATAAGATTTGGAATTGTGGGCTAAGGTCGTTTGTTTCTTACAGAGTGAGGAAATTTAGGAAAGGAGTTAGGATACAGGTGAGGTAGAGAATATGTGTTGGCTTTGCCCGCAATGCTCGCAACCCTGGTCAATATCGAGTTCGGTTACAGACATGCTGGGCAACGCACGACGTGGGAGTATGGATGAAGGTGTTAATATTGTTAGTAGGTGTACCTTGGCGGCAGTTGAAATCGTAAAATACAAAAGTGGATTTTTTGCGAGTTTTTTCGGGTCCGCCGTGCTCTTGAACATGTATCAAAAATGACGGATGGGTTTCTCGGAAATACAGGTAGGACAGAATGCAAAATCGCAGTTATGAGGATTCTTACCCTTCCACGCAATCATTAAACAAGTTCGACAACGTTGGAGTTTGCTGCAAAGACCGCTAAATTTTTGGCTCTCCAGACAATGGTATCCGCGAAAAGTCCTAACACTCATCCACAACGATAGTCATCAGACTGGCAAGGGGGACCCTTATGATAATAAGTTAAATTTAAAGTTTTACGGTTGGGACTTCTTGGCCCCTCAAAATAAACTATTTTGCCTAGTCCACGATTATACACAGCTATAGTGTAATTAATTAGATAATTTTGAAATTGCTGGATGTGTTCGTTGCTACCGTCGTTATATAAATTTACATTAGCGGTAGCACATAGCTCCTGCGTCCTCCCATCCAAAATAGGGCGACCCTTTTTAACGTATGCCATCCTCGGCTACAGCTATGGCCACCGCTAACACTCGCCCTAAATATAAATTATCGCTATTGTTGATATTATAATGCCTTTTTTACGTGCGCAAAACTCAGAAAAACTAACCCCCGTCCTTCTGTGCCGTGAAGGGCCACCATAACCCACAAGAGAAACAACTCTGCTTGAAAATTCAACGTATCATTATTAAAGAAACTTAAATTAGATTGTAAGATTTTCTCAACTGTTGCCATCATCATGGGCCACCATAATCCACAGGCACAATAACCCTGTCTGCTTGAAAATTCTACGTATCATTATCAAAGGAAACTTACTTACCCTGTAAGATTTTCTCAACTACAACTAACTCCCGTCCTTCTGTGCCGTGAAGGGCCACCATAACCCATAGGAGAAACAACTCAGCTTGAAAATTCAATGTATAATTATTAAAGAAACTTAAATTACTCTGTAAGATTTTCTCAACCGTTTCCATCATCATGGGCCACCATAATCCACAGGCAAAACAACTCTGCTTGAAAATTCGACGTATCATTATTAAAGGAAACTTACCCTGTAAGATTTTCTCAAGAGTTTCCATCATCATTTCCATCAAATTGCCGTTAGTCAGCACCATACCAACCCGACCCGCTGGATTAAACTCTACACACACTTTTTTCATCAATTCATCTAACGAGTCCTGCAACAAAAATGTAATTTTAGTAAAATACATTGTTACTTACGTTAAGCCATGTAATTGGTGCTTGATTAGAATCGGCATCTTTAAATTTAAATATAACCCTCTTTGCAGTGGTGTTAAACTTATTAATGTACCTCTCTCCCGTAAACACCGTTTCAAAATATTTCTTATCCTTAGCGATTGTTGCGGCACCACCAACCAGGGTTCTAATAAATTAAAAAAATGGTATCCGCCTTAATAATCTTCAACATTTCAGATAGAGTAATCCGACCACCCTCATTTAATACGTTTTAACATGGTTCTTGCCAGTGTTTGCATTCAATCCGTCAACAATCTTAAATTGTTTTACTGCAGCTTGAGTTTTGCAAGCTGTAACTCAAATCAAACTAATATTTTTGAAATGAAAGTTTTGTCATCGAAAATCTGTTAGTACTAACTAAAACTAAAAACGCGGGAATTTTAATTTTCTGCTTTCAATATTTTTCGAAAATTTGAAACCTAGTGTTGCTTTTTAAGCAGTTAACAGTAATGATTTTTGACGTTCACCGTGTCCAAACAAGACGAGCAGTTTTTCCAAAAAACTACAACATATACAAATATCACGAACCTAACCTTTAAGCAGGTTTTAATACTTCATCCACAAATATGTTAAAACTATAGTAGATGAATACATGTAGATGTTAATTGTAAATGTATCTGAAGAACTTGATAATCGATAACGACAATTATGGAAGCATGTGCTCATTTGAATAAATCTCGATTCAATAGAGTACGTAATTAAGTTATGCAATTGAACAATAATCGTTCAGAATATTAGTAATGTTACGTATGTCTGCATTATAGAAGATGTAATTAACTGTTTAACAATGTACTACGTCAGTAACAGGATCACACGTGTTTGTTTTCGGATTTCGCCCATAACGTTGATTTGACGGTAGTGGTCTCAAACGTTTGGCTCATATTTTTGTATTTTTGCTTATTAACAATTTTTTTGATTCAGAGATAAAAGTACTCATTTTATATGACATTGTGCACGATATCAAATGTCATTACATTAATAAGCTGGCTATGCAAACCTATTCAATACTATTAGGTAGAGTTAATTATTTTTAATTAAAGCTAAAGGATTTTATTGTATTACATCTATGTGAGACAGGAATTCTCAAAGAATATAGTTATTTTAAATTATTTTCAGGTAGGATTTCATTTGCTAGGAAATATGCGAAGTTTTGTTTTTTCATACTGTAATAATTTTTATAATTAGGAACTCATGTTAAGATTGTGAAATATCGGAAACGAGAGAGTATAATTTTTTTGAAGTGTCTGTTTCAAACTAAGTTGGCACTACATATTTACTAACGTTTTGAAGTGAAAATATTTTTAGGTGCCCCTTTGTACGGACTAAAAACTTTAAAATCGCGAGAGATTTGGGTGTGGAAGTCGATGTATCGGATTCGGATGGTCAGATACGAACGTGTCAGATTCTGGTAATTCGCTCACAGTGTGTTTAAGTAGTCTATAATCGCTGCAAATCGATTGTATATAATTACTTTTATTATTATGACCTATTAATCACATGGCCTTAATTTATTTTTAAACACTAAATTTATGAAAACCGATATAATATTTTCAGTTTAATGTTCACATCTGACGGGCAGTACGTTGACGGATGCGCTTATTTTTAAAAGCTACAAATCTATAAAACTTACTTAGAGTTTAGCCTCATTAGTATAAGTACAAAAAAGTCACCTGTCGACACCAGACGAGACTCACTCATGTAGCCTAATTACGTTATTTCGACGTCGATTATGGTTTAGTTCTGGTCCTTAATGTCAAATAAGAATTAAATGACGTATAGACGTCACAGTTATAGTCACTATGAGCGTTAGTTATACTACGTTTTTGACACGCTAGTGACTGAAAATTATTATTGATAGTAAGACTTGAACGGAAATACGTAATTTAAATAGTTATACAGAAAATATTACTTTTTAGCTATTTTTCACTTTGACTGTACCTACTCTGTCCAGTCATACAGCGAAGAGGGAGCCATCGAGAGCCCCCTTGTCACGTGCGATTGAATTTGGCTTAGATTTTTCGTTGCTGTATAGAATTTTCAGAAACATAATTGGATAGCGTGTATGCGTCGCGGGTTTGTTTTGTTATCCTGTCTGATGTTTTGAGTCTCGTAACGCGGATAAGTGGTTCTACGCACTTCGTAGTCTACCAGTTAGGTAAGTAAAATTGTTAATGTAAGAGACATTGAAGGTTTAGTTTAATCATTTCGACTGTTATTGAGAATAGGATGTTTGTTCTCTCGATTCTAGGTAGTCGGTTTTTTAGTTGTGGCTTGAAGTATATTTCTCTCGTGGGTAACGTCCAGTTTCTGATTTAGTACGTAAGATTTTAATAGTGGTGGTTAAAGATGACGTGATTCAGTGGGAGTAAGAGGAGTTAGTTGAGTTGTCAGTTGCGTGTCAGATTTGAGAGCGAAGAGATGAAGTAGAAGGCGGTTGCACAGATTGCAAGCTAACCCCACGGCTACCTCAAGTTAGCGTATGGTGGAATTTACCTTAGTCACTAAATGTGGATATAAATGATTCTTCAATTTAATTTACTTATTGTATACCGATAAGTGTAATTAAAAGAATTCCGGACATATAATTTCCTTTAAATACAGTGATTCATACCTTATAGTCATTGCGGGGAAGCAGTACGGAAGAAGAGATTTCGTTCTGGATGATCACGATCGATTAAAAATTCAAACGAACGTAGTCAGGGCCCTTTTGCATTCTGTCGCTGTGATTTGGGAAAGAAAAGGTAGACTGACAATCTGTACGAGCTTAAGGTAATTAATCTTCTGTTTTTTGTTTAAATGAATTTGTGTATTTGTACTTATGTAAAAAAATGAAAGCGCTTTTGTTGTGCACTTCCGCATGAACGTCCTTCAGACTTATTGATGCAAATACTGAAGTGGATCCACCCTGTCTTTTGTAATTTTCACTTTATTATTCGTTTCTTTCATTGCGCATTTATATTTAACAAACAAAAACGCCCACGTACCACACAAAATTAAAAACACCGAACGCGTTTCGATAGCTACGCTATCATCATCAGCGGTTAACTAGGGCGAACTAAGGAAATTTCTAACATATATACCATCAGCGAGTAACGCTTAGTTGCTTATCTGTTGAAAGTGAAAGTTAGGAAAGTTTAATGAGTTCTGAGCAGCCTAAAGGTCCTTGATCGTCATTATTCATTACAATTTGTTTGTTTTTTGAACAACATGGTAGTAATAAGCACGAACTTGATTGTTATGAAGATTTAGAGATCTTCAAAAACAAGCAAATTCTAATGGATAATGATGATCAAAACCATTATTTATATTTCGCTCAAATTGGTAGTCAGAAATAACTATTTTTATCTGTAATTTTCGAATTTATACAGCCTTGCAGTGTCAACGTTCTTTTTTATTGTTTATGATTTTGCATTGCTTATTTGATTATATTTTATGCCATTCTTATAATAAAGGTTACGATTATTGAATACAGAAATTCTTTGTTTAAGTTCAAGTCACGTGAAGTAAAATTTGAGGAATTCAGTTCGATGACCTTTACAATTGGTCTCCAGCACGCTTACGTTATTTATTTATTTTTTTTTGATTGCATGCGAATATTTTGAAACTTTTAGACACATCACCAGTCCAGGAGCACGATTGATGATTGATTTGGTTAATCCTACAAAAGGTAAGCAAGTTTTGTTTTTCTCTGAGCATTTCTCATAATAATGAGTTTGCCTTGATTTATTGTTCATATGATCAAATTAAATGTCATGATTTAAATTATTTGAAGCGTAACCCAGCCATTGCAAACTTCTCTGGTTGACCTAAGCTACAAAAGCTCGTGTTTCTTACGTTTAGTGTTAAAGCTAGTTTTGTGATTCCAATGTACAAGAAGAACACAATAATGGATTTGAAATATCTTTAGGTGACCTGGAATGTTGAAATAAAATTAGATTCCACACCCGGGATTTAAAAGCGTTCATCAAGCTGCTCTATTAACAAAAGGCTTATACTTGCGCTTTCATATTACTTAAACGTATTTTGACATTTCATGTAATTTTTAAATTCATTGTCATTTACTGAGGACAATAACTGTAATTGTTATAGAAACGTTTAAATTTATGTAAAAGATAAAAAAAAATACACGTTTTAACACCAAAAGATAAGTATGTTAATGATAATCAAGTTTGTTCCGATTTATGTGTATAATAATTAAAGTTTGAAAGAAATGAGATAACAAACGTCTGTTAGTGTAGGTTGCAGTGTTATCTTACTATCGTCAAAAAAGTAATCCAAAATAGTCACAAATTAAAAATAATTCTGGAGATTCACTTTTTAGAGATTTTAAATTGTGTTGTTACCTGTACATAACTCGTCTGTATAAATGCATGCCCTTATTTCTTTGTCCACTGATATTTTAATGTATTTTATAATGTCGGTGTTAATAATATGTGAACATATAATAAAACTATAATGAATTATTTTGAAAAATTCATTAAATGTAGAAATTGTCGGCCTGTGTTATTTACTATTTTATTAGCGATTATTACGTCCATAAAATATCGGTAACTTTAAAACGGGTTGGGACTCAATAACACTTCCAGGAGATAGCTAGTAGGTTAATCTTCTGTGAAGAGAAAGTGTTTAAAAGGGTCTTACTTGTTTTGTTCTTATATAGCCCTTAAAGCAAGAGAAAGGCGATCGTACATTTAGGACGACATTTATAGTAATAAACGTGAACCTGAAAAGAAACAAAAATGGCAGGTTCTCGTACAGTTGAAAGAAAACACAAGTACCCAACGCAATTCATTTAATTCTCTTTAAAAACGAAAAATGCCAACATAAATTTTCTCCCATACAAATTGGGACCAAGGTCTCTAAAATTACAGATTTTGCCTCGTAACTTTGGACCAATAGCACAAGGCGCGAATACGTCATTGACTACCTTTGAAGTATATAATACATCCGTTTGAAATACTCAAAAATATACGTCTTTGTGATCAAGATTAAGCTTAAAAAGTATATGCAGGAAGGACTGACCTGTAAGCCTGAATGGGCTTAAATGCACGTTATCTGACAATCCTACGTTAAAAAGGAATCGTTTTGTTTCGAAATGTACCTTTTAGAGTTTAAAAAATAAATTTTAATTAACGCTATTGATATTGTAACACGAAATAATTACTAATATACTAAGCGAGAATAAACAGTGCTTTAATTTGCAACTCAATTTAAGATTGTAGGCGCATGCGGCACTACACACATACACACGTCACAGAAATGAAGCTTTGCTTTATAATAAAAATGAATGTCATCCAAAAATTTGTAATATGAAAGTTAAAGAGTACACGAAAATGTTGTTAATGCCATAGCACACTTACGGCATTGTTTCGCTCTGGACGTAATATCTAGAATGATTTACCGATGATCAGATCTTGAGGGTGGAGGGGAGATCGTCATTGCTAAGAGTGACGTAATTATAGGGTTTAAAGAAAAATCTAAGGTGGTGGTAGAGAGATGTTTAGACTCAATTCAAATTATATGTGTGAATCTTTACAATTAAACATACTCTCCGAGCAACATAAGGGTCATTTTGGCCTCAATCGCGGACAGTCACTAATGTTGTCACGTGTTTCCCGAGCTACATAAATCCCTTTCAATAAGTTTGAAACATTTCAAATTTTAATAAGAAGGTGTCTGAGCAAGTTTCGAACGAAAGAAATCGTGACTGTGTAAGTAAAGTAAACTTAAGATCAATTAAATTTAAATTTAACAAAACCGCAATTGAAACATTTTCCGTAATAAAATTTTATAAGTAAATGATTGCAGTGTGGATATCGGCATGTGGTGTAAACCATATCGAGCAACGGAGAAGTGATCGGTCTCTATTAGATATACAAACAGGAGTTATTCTAGACCACCAGCTGTTGCTCAATCGTGGATAATTTGGAGCTGTTATTGTTACTAAAACAAAAGGAGTACCGTGGCCCCTATCTGGGTATACAGTAACACAGATTGTTTTTTTTTTGTTTGTTTAAGCAAACATATTTTTTGTAAAAGGAGCATTGATATTTATTCTCCATTTTATACATGTCGTAGTCAAAGTAGTTGATTAGTATAAGTTAGTTAATAAGGAAATCACCATTGGTGGACAGGTGTAATTAATTATTCGACATCTAGTTTTCTTTGTTCAATACATATATTTTGATTATTTCAATAAATGCCTAATTAATGTAATTTATTTCAGAATAATCAATTTAAACGGTAGTTTGATAATGTTTACAGCTGTACTATTTGTTGTCCTTGGTTAAAGAGTGAATTTTGCGCGTATCTCAATGCTAGACGATCCGAGAAATTTTATAAGCCGAGTTACACTAACTTTTGCTTTATTGATTTTCATTGGATTGATTTACAGTTTATTGGCTCTAAATAGTAAAATCTTCACGTTATCCAATTATTTATCGTGGTCGATTAAAGAGTATATTAATTTTGGGAATTATATAAAGGATTTATTAAACTGTTTAAAGTACCTCTAGGCATTACGTCAGCAAGTGTTACGATTATTAACCATATTTTGAGCGAATGAAAGCAAAGAAATTAATTTACATGCATAGGATTATCGAACTAAAAAATCAGATTTAATACAGATTTGAAATTAAGTCAGTTTTTATTTTTCTTTATTATTTATTGAGTAATAACGAAGGTACACGTAAAGTGTACGAGTTGAATAAGCAAGATTTTGATAAATATTTGACCGAAGTACTTATTGGTAAAACATATAATAACATTGAAATTATTTCTGATGAACGATTAGTTTTAATTAACGATTGCTTGCTTATTATTTTAAATTTAAGTAGACCGAAGGAGCATATTTGTGCACATTTAAGAGTACAGTTGAAATTTAAAGCGATTGCTTAGGAAATTGAGTATTTGCGCTTTATCAAATATTATACCATGCAAAGAACAATTAACCTTATGGTTATCTGCAACACTTCACGTATTCTAAACTTATTATTTGGTAATGAATTTAAGTTACCATCTTAACCATTATTTTCATGCTTTGTAACCACATGGAAAAGTACTTTGCCTATATGTATATATATATATATATATATATATATATATATATATATATATATATATATATATATATATATTATTATATATATATATATATACATTTCGAAACAAAACGATTCCTTTTAACGTAGGATTGTCAGATAACGTGCATTTAAGCCCATTCAGGCTTACAGGTCAGTCCTTCCTGCATATACTTTTTAAGCAATCTTGATCACAAAGACGTATATTTTTGAGTATTTCAAACGGATGTATTATATACTTCAAAGGTAGTCAATGACGTATTCGCGCCTTGTGCTATTGGTCCAAAGTTACGAGGCAAAATCTGTAATTTTAGAGACCTTGGTCCCAATTTGTATGGGAGAAAATTTATGTTGGCATTTTTCGTTTTTAAAGAGAATTAAATGAATTGCGTTGGGTACTTGTGTTTTCTTTCAACTGTACGAGAACCTGCCATTTTGTTTCTTTTCAGGTTCACGTTTATTACTATAAATGTCGTCCTAAATGTACGATCGCCTTTCTCTTGCTTTAAGGGCTATATAAGAACAAAACAAGTAAGACCCTTTTAAACACTTTCTCTTCACAGAAGATTAACCTACTAGCTATCTCCTGGAAGTGTTATTGAGTCCCAACCAGTTTTAAAGTTACCGATATTTTATGGACGTAATAATCGCTAATAAAATAGTAAATAACACAGGCCGACAATTTCTACATTTAATGAATTTTTCAAAATAATTCATTATAGTTTTATTATATGTTCACATATTATTAACACCGACATTATAAAATACATTAAAATATCAGTGGACAAAGAAATAAGGGCATGCATTTATGCAGACGAGTTATGTACAGGTAACAACACAATTTAAAATCTCTAAAAAGTGAATCTCCAGAATTATTTTTAATTTGTGACTATTTTGGATTACTTTTTTGACGATAGTAAGATTATTATCTGCAACACTTCACGTATTCTAAACTTATTATTTGGTAATGAATTTAAGTTACCATCTTAACCATTATTTTCATGCTTTGTAACCACATGGAAAAGTACTTTGCCATATATTATATATATATATATATATATATATATATATATATATATATATATATATATATATATATATATGGAAATACAGTGATTATAGTGGCGCCTTTGGACTTTTATTGCCGATTTTGAAAATTAGTTTATGGTAAAGGTGAATGAAGCCATATTTAATCTAATTTACAAATTATATCTTACACTCGCCTGCGGCGTTCATAAGCTTGACAATCCACTTATATTAACAAGCTCACGCTTAATGCGAATTGACCGTGTAACAACTTCTATCGATCATTACTACATTCTAGTCTTCAAATTAAGGTGAACTATGTACACACATGTACATTACTGGTGAAACTAATGTGTTTTCTATTCGATCGTTACTACATTCTAGTCTTCAAATTAAGGTGAACTATGTACACACATGTACATTACTGGTGAAACTAATGTGTTCTCTATTGCAGATGTGGGCTCTCTTATGTCGCTGGTGGTGTTATTTGTTTAAATATTTTACCTCTTTAAAAAATATGTATATAATTATTTCATTTCGTGAATTATCCTATAAAGATAGAAGCAGAAAGCAGAGAATGGTAAAATATGCCAAGCTTTAAGCATGGAATAGGTGATAAAGGCACGTTTCGTATCTGTAATCGTCCCAAGGAAGGATCAATATCTGCGTATCCGGTGCGCGAATGAAGGTCGCCGTAATCCGTCAATCCAATCCTTAACTCCTTTCACAATGGATATCCCAGCCGGGACAGTTAATGCCAGGGGCGTTCGTTGGAAACGCCCCTTACTTAAACACTTTTTACAAACACACAATATACACATCCTTTCCATCGCGGTAACAAAGCTCACACCCAGATTCAGACTTAACTTCAACACATTTCACAACTATGTAAACAATAGTCAACACGGAAACGCCCTCTTAATCAAAAATTCATTCCCATCCACTCCTTTTCAACTTCCTGCGCACCTACAGCATCACGAATGCGTTGCTGCGACGGTGAACTTTCCCACTTCTATAGTATTTATTTCATACTACAACTCACCCGGCCATAACATCCTATCCGACGACCTTTTAATCTACGCCTCTAGCCTCCCTAATTCAATGCCCGCCACATCCAATTCGGTGACACCGCAACTAATGGCAACGGTAAAAGGCTATTCTCCGCTCTGTTGCAGTTGCCGCTCTTGCGAATCGCCAATCCATGGCCAACATGTTTCGAACATTTAGGTGCCTCAATAGTAGATCATATCATAGTTTCCTAACCCACAGCTCACTATTTCGATCGTGAGTGCTTTCTAGGCACCACGATCACATCATATACCCCTGCTAGTCAAAACTTCATTTTGTTCAGCTCCCCCTACACATCCTCAATACACAGTCATTGAATATTTTTCAAAAGCAGACTGGAATGTGTTATCCCAACACATCTCCAACAACCTTCCTACACCCAATCTTGAAACGTCCCAGGATCTCGAGAGAGCCATTAAAGACCTCAATTCCGTAATTACGGAAGCGGTCTATATCACTGTCCCATTAAAAAACATCGACATTTCCCGAAAATCGCTCCCACGGCACATCGTGAACTGGATCAAAGAGGAAAGACGAATCTATCGTCAATTCTTACGAGCTAGGGATCTGGCTCTGAAGACCGAATACAATCGCCTTAACGCCTTAACCAGACGAGAAGCCAACAAAGATGCAGAAGACTCCTGGTCCAAAGCTACCTCCCAACTAAATTATAGAAATGGTAAACCCTTATCGCGACAGTTCGATAGAACGACCAGAAGGAAAGTCAATCCTAAATCCCACCTAACCGACCTTCAGGGCAACTTAGTCTCCTCCGACCAAGCAAAGGCCCATTCCTTTGGTCATCACCTCCAATCCATTTTCCGATCCCCAGATAATCCTCAATTCGATAACCGGTTCAAGGCACTCCTTGAGCGTCGCCTTGAAGAATTCCGCAACCTTAACCTTCCTGAAATCCAACTCAATAACGAGATTCCTTTTTATGCTCCCATCACGACCGACCAGGTCCACACATATTTCAAAAAAGGGAAATACTCTGCCCCAGGTCATGACGGCCTAAATCGAAAAATCCTCCGTCATTTACCGGACGAATCCCTCCGATTACTCTCCATCATCTACAACCAATTCTTAATCCTATCCCACTTCCCGACGGAGTTAAAATCGGCCTCACCATCCTCCTATGGACCAATCTCCCTCCTGAGTTGCCTCGGAAAATGCTTGGAGCAGATTTTAGCCAGGCGACTCAGGGACCACCTCGAATTTAACGACCTCCTTGCCAACAGCCAATTCGGCTTCCATCCCAACTGAACGTGTCACGATCCCTTGTTGAAACTGCTTTTAGAGACCACAAGAGCATTCAATCACAAGCAATGCAATCTGGCTGTGCTTTTGGACATTAAGCAATCATTCGACAGGGTCTGGCACGCCGGTCTCCTGCACAAGATCCGTATCCTCAACATTCCCGACCCCTTCCCCAAACTCCTACTCTCGTACCTGACCAATCGGTCAGTTCAGGTCAAAGTAGGGAAAACCTTTTCACGTCTTTTCAACCTACAGCAGGCGTACCGCAATGTTCTGCCTTAGCCCCGATCCTCTAAATTTTTTTCGCATCCGACGTTCCCGAAGTTACACAACCCGGAGTAATCGTTGCGCAGTTTGCGGATGACACCGCCTTCTGGACGGTTAACGGGAACAGCGAAACGGCCTCCTGCTTCATATCTAAAACCCTTCGGAACTTCTCCAACTGGGCGAACCGGTGGAGGGTATCCGTCAATCCCACCAAAACCCAAACAATCCTCTTCCGACATCCAAATTACACCGAAGATAAGTTCCCAAACCTTGCCTCCAAAAACCTCACCCTAAACCAAGAAAGACTCCCACTCCAACAAGAAGTCACCTATCTAGGAATCCTCTTTACTAGAACCGTCAGTTGGCTCCCCGATGTACAAAGAATACTTAACAGGATAAGAAACCGTCAAAATTATTGGGAGCGCTCCGGGGTAGATCAGAGGTTGTCACCCCAAAATACTACAACACACGTACAAAACATATATTCGCCTTGTTATGGATTTCCGAGCACCCATATACACGAACACAAACCCCAGTCCTCTTTCCTCTATTGCTTCCTTTGAACGCCGAATACTCAGACGCATACACAGGTTACCTCTCAGGTACCCTAGCGACACACAAATATACCAACCATCACACACAGTATTCAAACACTACAGAAAAACTTTGCGGATAAAAGAATCTTCGGCGACACTACCCCTACCAAATAGATCCTTACCACACTCTACAACTACCGTTTTCCCCAATTCCCACGAAGAAAACCTAAATTAAAATTCAAGCATCTCCCGCGATCGTTACACAACTCCTTGATGACCTCCCCGAGGAGATAGAAGAATCCCTAGACAACATCCTATATGTCCTCCGCATCCCCCCGTCTGGTCAATAACGACCTAGCAAGAAACCGGACAACGAATCTAATAATCACGCTAACCAGATCCCATGATTGTAAACTATACAATAACACAAAACATTGCAACACCAACAAACACGGATTAACCAGGGCTGAAGAGGAGAAGGACTCTTGAACAGTCTACGAAAAATAATATATATATATATATATATATATATATATATATATATATAGATGTAGATAAGCAATAAATAAGTACCGGCCACACGCCCAAGAGGATGTGGTACTTTAATTACACTCTAGCAGCACTGCGACTTTGCTGCCGTTTTCAGTAGCCTCCCCGCCTGCTTATATGACTATGAGTTACTATAAGATTACTTGTTGATTAATAATGGAAATGATGTCTATTCACGATTTCATTTCTATGAAACATGGATTCGTCAACAAAATGGACAAAATCAAAGAGATCCACCTGATTGCGAATTTGTTCCTTGGTCCATCTAAAAATTAAGTGTTCTGGGATAGTCACCGTCGTGTAACTCTTGGTACAACTTGACAAGTTATGGATGCATCTTGTTTTTACGCAGTATTGCTCGGACGATTTGTTAATAATTCCTGCAGGCCCATACTAGCGTGTGAATTTTGCGTAACTTCTAGCATCACGTTAAATTAATTTTCCTCGTTTAGGTTTTTTGCTTTTCTTTTTTTCATAAATTACTGAACCCGCACGTTTAAAACGATCTACTAACCTTTCTACCGTTGTTTTTTCGGGCTGTCTTCGTGTAGGTAGTATATCTCTCTTTATACACTTTTTGTGCTATTAAACAATTTTTAATGTTCTCTCAGTACCCATATCATATCTGTTAATTTCTCAACAGGTAAGTTTATTTCAATCACTGTTAAAGTTTTTACTATTTAATAAACACTACACAAATTTAAAGAAGTGTCTTAAATGGCAAACTACTAATTATTACTGAATAATGTCTTCTGTTACTTGTGCACGGCTAACTTGTTATAATAGAAATTTCTTTTGAAACCCCCTTTGTGTTATTAAACTGAAAATATCTTATAAATTAATGATTTTAGCTATAGGGAATGCTAAATAGAAATGAAAGAGCATAAAGTGTATTTTCACTTCATTTCAAAAAATGAGAAATTTATGTGTTCGAGTGTTGGATCGCCCTATACTAAATTGTTGCATTATGTATTATAAAAAAAGTTATGTCTGCAAAATGTGAATGGCAAATTTTTCGGTCTAGGCTGTACAAGACATTGAAATTAGAATGATTTTAGTATACAATTCACCACAACTGTTAAAATACCTGTATAACCTAATGAAACCCCATATTCGAAGTATGGGGGAAATGAGCTTAATCGATATTTGTTATAGTATATAGGGTGTCCCATAAAAAAAAAAGTATATTTGGTTCACCCTGGTAATATATAACACCCAGTAAATACGAAAATAATTTTGTAATGTGAAGTTCGAAGTTGCCTATAATTTTTGCAAATAACTTTATTTAATATCGTCTATAATAACGGATATATGGTACTTCCGCGCATTAATGGCATACCCTGTATGTAGCAAAGAATACAAACTTTTAATATTCATTCATTAAAACCAGTTAGGCAAGTATTAATAATTTCTGGATTAAATCATATTCAATGAATGAAGATATTGGAACTTTCTATCTTTGGTATGTTAAAGAAAATCTCCAACGTTCTCAATATTTCCAGTTAAATTTGGTTGACTATTAATATGATGTGTAATCATATATACGTAACTACAGAATTCTTATCAAAAATTAAGTCGACTAGAAACATTTCATTTCATCAATTTGTAAGTCATTTAATTACGCACAAAAAGGATACATGAAGTCGACCATAGTGTGATTAACAAGGAAAAACTATTACAACACAACTTCCAGTTTTTATGTTAAAGTCGGATTGCTTGAAAAATTGCCTGTCTAGAGAATAGCTGAATGTTTTTACAGAACTGTATCGTTTATCATTCTTTCATAAAGGACTATCAAGAAACATGTACTTGTACCAAATACTTTTTCAAAGCAATATTATTGACGTTGCAATAGTGTACAATTCAAACCAAAAAGCTTGGTTCTTGTTAATAACTGTATTATCTTTAATCGCGATTTAAAATTATTAAATACATGCTTAATTGCACTTTTTACGTACTTTAGGTAAGAAAATTAAGTCTTGTCTAACAAAATAAACAACCTCAAACTACATGAGTAGTTATTATCTTTGCAATTTATATCTCAAACATCAATTTGTGGGAGCATCTTTTTTGTTAATCTAACGTAATACTTCTATAGATTGGACACAGACATTGAATGCCGGGAATATAACAGATGTCTTACACGAGAAACCGTTTGAGTGTCTTTAATGTCTGTTTGTAGTAAGTACATGCGACTATAGGAACACATGCACGAGTTAGTATTACGTAATGAAGTGGATGTGTTAACTTTGCTTAATATAATCCGAACAAAATGTAAGTTTAAGTTTAACGTTTGTTAAGATTACGTAGACATAGCAAATGTATAATGGTGAACATAAATTTTGGTGCGATTATGAAAGGGTAATCTATTTTACACTATTGCAATTTATCAAATATCAGACACTGTAGGATTAGTGTATTTAAAATATATTAGTCATAAAGATCTGTTTAACAGAAGCCCAGGAAAATTATTGTACAGTCTAAATTATTTAGAAACTAAAAAATATATTATGAAAACCCTTTTATAGATATATTAAATTCAAATTATAATATGTAATCGTAATCTGAGAGTCATTTGATTTTCTTGAATAAAAACAACAAAACAAATTTGTTTACAAAACTATTTACATACCTGCAGGTCATACTGTACTGTATTATAACTATTACGCGCACACACTTAGCTCACACCTACATTCACTCACACACAGGCTCACATTCATACTTGTTGTGCGCGCACTCATACTTAAACAATGTTACTCAATAATAATTTTATCATACTTCAAGAGAAAAGGTTGGCAGTGGTAACAACGGTTAGTGCACTTTTCTCATCAGATTCATTTAAGTAGTGAGGTACGTGAAATGTCCAAACCTGCTTTTTTTTATCAAAGACTTTATGAACGCTAAAAGAAGAGGACAAAATTTAAGTGAAACGGTGCTACCAAAGTTTGATCACTAGAACACCATATAATTTAAGTAGTAAACATAATGTGTGTCATTGAAATTTTAAAAATTCGGATGTAAATTATTAAGTTTGCACGTTACACACTATGAATCACCTTAGACATTTGCACTACTTACCATTACAGGAGTAACACTTAGTATCACAAATCTCATGAACCTGCCTGAGTTCGTGAAGAAGGCTGCCTCAACATGTGGCATAAAATCTAAATCTGAAATAAACGTTTGGAATGAACAGACTACGCCAAAGGGTGTCTTTAACATGATTTCAAAATTTGGTTGTAATCTCATTATATTTAGAATTTACTTCAGTTCTACATACACAAAGACAAAATTTACATCGATTGGGGCTTCAATCTCGATAGCGCAGTTGGTAGCGCGGTACTCTAGCAAAGTACAAGTCGTAGGTTCAAATCCTACTCGAGGTAAACTTTTTATTTATGTATTTAATAAAATTAATAATAATTTTAATTACATATTTACCTTTGAACTTATTCGTTTATAACAAAAACTTATAATAAATTAATATTAGTCAAGTTGCTTTGGTATGTGTGAATCCTTGCGAAATTGTAGGCTCACATTCCATTAATATAAGTAATTTGGTTGTAATCTTATTATATTTAGAATTTACATCAGTTCTACATACATAAAGACAAAATTGACATCGATTGGGGCTTGAATCTCGACAGCGCAGTTGGTAGCGCGGTACTCTAGCAAAGTACAGGTCGTAGGTTCTAATCCTACTCGAAGTAAACTTTTCATTTATGTATTTAATAAAATTAATAATAATTTTAATTAGATATTTACGTTTGAACTTATTCGTTCATAACAAAAACTTATCATGAACTATACACCTGTAGGTCAGTGCACTAACAAGTGATATTTTCTTATGCGGACAGCAGTAAAGTATTGTGCTAGAGTAAAAAAATGTTACATGTGTCCATGCATCCGTGTAAACGCGCCTGTGTCTGTGCCGGTCCGTGTCAGTGTCCGTGTCCGTATCAGTGTCCGTGTTCGTGTCCGTGTCCGTGTCCGTGACCGTGTCCGTGTCCGTGTCCGTATCCGTGTTCTTGTCCGTGTCCGTATCCGTGTCCGTGTGCTTGTGCGCGTGCGTGCGCGTGTGCGAGTGCATGTGCACGTGCGTGTGCGATTCCGTGTGCGAGTCCGTGTGCGTGTGCGTGTGCATGTGCGTGTGCGTGTGCGTGTGCGTGTGCGTGACCGTGTGCGTATGCGTGTGCGTGTGCGAGTTCGTGTGCGTGTACGTGTGGGCGTGCGTGTGCGTGCGCGAGTGCGAGCGCGTGTGGGTGTGCGTGTGCGTGTAGGTGTGCGTGAGTGTGCTTATGCGTGTATGTGTACGTGTGCGTGTGCGTGCGCGTGGGCGTGTACGTGTGCGTGTGCGTGTACGTGTGTGTGCGTGTGCGTGTGCGTGTGGGTGTGCGTGTGCATGTGCGTGTGCGTAAACGAATGCGTGGTGTGCTTGTGAGTGTGCGTGTGTGCATGAGTACGTGCGTGTGGGTCAAAGACAATTAGTAAGAAACTGTGATGTGGATAATTTAATTCATGGTATTTTACCCCACGTTCGTCATTTCGTTGTAAAATTTGCGTAAATATACGTTCATTTTTTTACCTTAGATAAAATCCTATGTAACAACTGTGTCCATTCATAGTAGACATTTCCTATTCAAATTATAATTTTTGCTTTACGGGAAAAAATAGTTATTAACACACCGTATACTTGTATCAATTTTTACATTCATTATTTAAATTCTACTTTAAAACTATCTATCCGCAAAGATAACTAAAGATATTCGCTTTTTCTTTCGAATTTACGCTAATCACTTTCAGCAAAGATCACTTTGATTGAGAAATATGTCCCTGGAATAACTGTCTGCGTTTAATAAAACTTAAATAAACCCAATTAAAGCACAATCTAAGGCACTATTTATTGAATAAAGAATTTTTATCCAAATCCTTTTGAACGAGCTTAGCTCGAAGATGTAGTTTTTCCACGTAAAGTCGTCTTATCTCATTGTGGCAAACCGTTCTCTTTTTTTTAAGTATCCATCAATCCTACAAAAATGTAAACTTTCATGATTATCGCACATAATGAAAATATTTATCTTTTGCGTATTTCTTGTTTATCTTTACGTTTTGATAACGACTTCAGTTATCGTCCTCTGTAAAAGCCACATATGGAATCTTATTTTGTTTAATATAACTGGATGTTGTAACGTGCGTAATTTGGTTTCGCTTATTTTAGTACACACCCACAATGTGTTTAGTCAATTTTATGCAGTATACATAATAACTCTAACCTAAGTGTAACCTCTATGTTATGCCATTGACTCTTGCATATCATTTTTATTATCCATGTTATGGGTATAAATATGTATAATAATCGCATTGTTATATATCTTTATTTTCTTATTTCTAAATTATTAACTTAACTATAGCTATCAAAATTGTTTTTTTAATGAACGAACAGAAGTTTTTCATTAATTGTATAATGATTGTATAATGATTAATAACTTATAAGTTATAATTATATAAATTTCATAAACGTTTACATTTAGTGGTAGAATTAGATTCTAATTTTGTAAGATAACCTTTTCAAAAAGAGATTGAATTGAAAATCACGTGCTTTAGAATTCTCTATTTGATTTTTAATTAAACACCTCAAGTTAATTGGGACATAATCCAACGCACTATTTATATTGAGTAAGGGCTACTATACACCTTTTTGAGTGAGTTAATGTCGGAAATAAAGTATTTATATAAACATAAGTGTTAATTATGGTAATTTATGTCACATTTCTTTAATTACACATCAAACTTGTATCTGGAACTACTTTAGGACTTTTCCTTTCATCATTGTGATTACTTGGGAAAATAACTTCTACATTTCTTGGTGAAATTATATGGTTACGTTACTGTAACTGTTAATTCCATCGTCTACACAATCCGATATACGTTTAGATTTGAGTCTACAATTATTTTCATTCCACTCGGTTTTCGAAGCAATCAATTTATGGCAACTAATTATATACACCGGTCTATTACCTGTTTGCATAGCAGAGAATCAAAACTATATCAGCCCAATTCTACCCATAGAAACTTAGGACCCATATAACCTAACGAGAGCGAAGCATTTATAGCGTGGAATTCGGGGAAGGTGACTGACAACTATGTATTTGACTTTAAAAAGGAGTTAACACTGTATTGTGTATCGGATGTTGACATATTAGTAGTCGTGCGTTTAATTTTGACAACTGATGATAAAGGAGGGTAACATGTCCGCTTATCAAAAGCGTTACGTGACGGGGAGCATATAATGAACTATTTTGGTACACATTTTTAAAAGCAAACACGATTTGATAATAACAAAAGGTGGTTTATCCATGTATGCATTGAACAGCCACGGTGACAAGGCTGTGTGATGTCAACGTTGCTGTTCAATGTATACTTGGATAAATATGTTAAGCAAGCATGTGCCGATACAAATGGTGTAATGGTTGGTGACGTAAATGTACGAGTTCTGGTGTATTCAGATGACACAGTGCGGATTAGCTACAAACTACTCTAAGGGAGTTTGATATAGTCTGTGAGATCATGGACCTCAAGGTAAACGTGAACAAAGCTAAGATTGTGGTGTTCAATCGTCAAGGTGAAAAGGAGAGTAGAGTATTTACCCTGCAAAATGAAATGATGGAACAAATGGACGAGTTGGTATATCTGGGTAGAATGTTCACTGCAGATGGTACAATGGATGGCGAGGTTGGACGAACGGTCAATACTGGAAGAAGAGTGATTGGAAGTATGTGAACGATAATGAGAAACGAAAGCATGAGCCTAGATGTGAAACTAGCAATCTATAATGGTGTGTCGGTCCCGTCAGTACTGTATGGAAGTTAGAGATGGTATGTAAAAAAAGCGCGAAAGAAAAATAAATGCCGTCGGTATCAGATTCCTAAGAAGTGCATGTGGTAAAACGAGAACGGATATGATAAATAATGAATGATGACGATGATAGATAGGTGTAAAGGCAGTACATTACGTTGGTTTGGCCACATTTAGAGAATGAACAACGCTATATTAACGAAGCAAATATATATATGGGTGAGGGTAAGGCCGAGTCCTGTAGGCCGCGTAAAACTTGGCTTAATGCTGTAGAATGTATGATAAAAGAAAGGTAAGGAGCTTTAAAAGCAAAAGGGCATGTCAGAGCCAATGTATGAATCTTGCGGAAGCTATGGAGGTATGCAGAGGTAGGAAATCATGGAGACAGAGTGTGAATGAAAAATAAATAAGAGGCAGGGATTGTTTTGCCTACTCCGCAAGGGAATGGCGTGAAGGTTACGTTATGTTATGTTTAACGTTACAGGCAACATGAAAACCTATAGATCGCAGGTACACAGTGGCTGTTCGGTGAAGGAAGAGATCGTCAAATTAATATAATAATACATTGGGTTAAACATATATCAACCAGAGTTGGAGGTGTACAAGTCGATATCCTTTGGGCCGAAACTAATGATGTTTTTGAATTCCTCGGGTGATATTATCGTGGTTTCCTATATTTTTGAAGCATGCGCGAAAGGTACCTTTACCACATAATACAGAAACACACCCAATAATTGCGTATGTACATCCTAAACATACGTTTTATGGTGGTCGAACCATAAACGCAAAATCTTTCTATAAAGAAAAGAAAGCTGAATCAATAAAATATGGCCTTCCTAGACCCTTTTGATAATAAGTACGGTAAACATCCCTCGGGTTATTCCACCGTGTATATTGGTGAATAATGTAGAAAATTAAACATTGAAACAACAGATGGGTTAATTAAGTATAAAGTATCACCACCGCAATTAAACCCAGTATTACCTGTAAAAATGAATAGCAAACTATTGTTCTGTTCATGCGGTGAAAGTTTTAACCAAGGAAACTGCGAACATAGCTATGATAAACGCTCATTAACTGGTACGTGGGTAATAGATGAAGTTAAGAAAGCAGTCGAAAAGTATTACCATGTATTAGAAACTTACGATGTACAGCAATACGGAACCAAACAGTATAATAGTAGCACTAGAATTGGAGGACTATTCACCTAATGTGAGGGTCAGACGAATTTGTTGGGAATAAGAAGATCTAATAGGCCGTGAAAACAAAACATGCATTGTTATTTAGAACAATTCTTTATCTGTCATTTGAAGTTTTGCTGTTGAAGTTACGTTCATTATTACTCAGGTTTAATTTTTTAAAGTGGGACTACAAGTAAAAAAACGAAATTAACCAGAGAGCATCTTCGTATCTTGATTTATTATAACTTTAAAAATGCTTAAGCGATTATGAGTGCAAAGACAATTTAGATTCGACTTTTAGAGAACAAGAACCTTAACTGGCTACAATGTACCGATGGTATAAGGAATTTGAACGATTAAGGAATTGTATTGAGCATCACAAAGGAGTAGGGCGACCTCCTGCGGCTGTTACCGACAAAAACGTTACTGCTGTTAAAAAAATAATTGAAGAGGACAATAAAGTTATTTATACGGTAATAGAGCATCAACTCAAGATTGGCTTCTCAGCTGTTAGAACAATCATACACGATCACTTGCATTTAAAAACAGTGGTTAGTCGTTTTGTGCCGCATCACTTTTCTGAATTCCAAAAAGCAGAGCGTGTAAGAATTTGCCATTAAACTTTAAATATCATAGATAATGGCGGAAACCAATTTTTTTCCAAAATAGTGACAGGTGAAGAAACTTATATTCCCTTTTTGACGCACCTACCCGTCAAGAGAGTCGTGTATGGATTCACGAAGATGAGGAAACTGCAACAATGACAAAGAAGCAGCGAGCTATGAAAAGGTTATGTATGGAGTATTCTATAGAAGTATAGGCCTAGTAAAGGCAATTAAGTAGAAGGACAAAAACAGTTAGAGCTAAATGATACACTGAAAAATGTTTGCCTGATGTGGTGAGTAGCGTTCCAAACAAAGGAATCATGATGCATGATAATGCATCGTCCATACGGCAGTTTTAACTCTCTAGTTTTTGCTGAAAAAAATATAAAACTAATAGAAACATCCACCGTATTCTCCTGATTTAGCAATGTACGACTTTTGGCTATTCTTTGGGTTTAAACGGAATTTGCGGGGCAGAAGGTTTTCGTCTGAAGATGAGATTGATGCCGCAGTGTAGGCTTATTTTGAAGGCATTCCGAAAGAAGATTGGTTGAGAGCTTTTAAACAGAAGACACAAATGGTCAAGAGTATCATTGTTGAAGGGAATTACTTTGAGCATATTTAAGTTCTAGAAAATACTAACCGTGTTTCTTATTCTCAATATATTTAGCTCGATCTTCGTAGATAAATAATGTTTTGGGTATTAAACAACAGAGCTTAGTAAGTCTTACTGTAACAAACCCTATAGAAAGGATAAACTTGTTAAAGATTATTTTGAAACCGGTGCTCACCTTAATCCCGCAAGGATGGAAAAGAATCTTCAGTTAGGGAAAGCTATTATAACCTCGTTTTGTGTTAAGCTTGGACAGCGTAAGAAACAAAATAAAACTAGTACAGTCAGACAACCTGGTGAACTCTACAACAAAATGACTAATCATTCCATTGATATTACTTCTGTTTTACCGATTACTTGTTAAGTGGAATTTAAATAAGCGTACAACCCTCTTTCAATTGTAAACGTTATGTTTGCCGCTTACATTACGACGATTATTTGGAAACATTTGAAGTTAAAGTTGTCTACTATCATATGGTCAGTTCCGGATAAGTACGACCCACATTAGGTCAATTTTAAGGTGAATTGACAGATGAATTGGAAGATAAAGCATGGCCCAGTGACTGTATGTAAAGTTAAAGGAATATCGTTAACGTATCAAAACGTATAAATAATCAATTTCTATAAAATAATGAAAATGGTCCTAGAAGAAGACCAATCCGCCCTAATTACATCTAAACTTATAAAAAGATCGGCAGACGCAACGTGCTGACAATCAACACGACTTAACTTTACCGCCCAAACTCTACAAAGAGATATTATGTCTCTGACGAATTTTCACGTCTATACGGTTTAAAAAACCTAGATTAGATAATGTCATATAGGAAAGTCAATTCGTAATATTATAGTGATGGGAGTGCTATGACATAATCCTTGCGCAACTTATGCATAACGTACTGTGTGAAATGTGCTAATAAGTGGAATATTTTGTATACCAAATATAAAATGTTACGTTCTCTTTACTTTCATCAATCCACGGTCTACAAAACTCTTCCACTGTTAGCATAACCTCTACGCTAGATAAAAATATGCTGAGGTGACATCAAGAGTCGCATTAAGTTCTCACGCTCTTCAAAATTTTCCTACGTCTAGGGATTAAGAGCAGTGTCGGGAAATATTTCAAAAGGCCCGTCTCAGATAGTCTCCATGTAAATTTTCTCACAAATTTCCAATGCTTTCCCAATATCAATTTGATTAAAATTGTTAACAGCCAGGTTGTTCTAATTTTCCTTATAGTAATAATCAACAGCTTACTTTTAACCAACTGATTATGTATGTGTATTTCTTAAAGCATTTAAGAAAGGCAATATGTATCACTAGCGTGTATCAATTAAGTGTAAACCAGGGAGAGCTAAGTGAAAATATTACCGTATGTAATTGTACTACGCAGTTGGTCAAATTTAATGTCATCGCATGGTTAATAATTGCATAATCGAAGAATAGCGCAACAGTTGAAAGAATGTTTGTCAACATGGTAGTAAAATGATCTCATAAAGTGAATAATATGCACTGGGAAACTCGTTCAAAGATCTGTAGCAGACTAGTTAATATATGACGAATTAAAATATAAAACTAATTGCATGAATATGTAAACTTCAACATTATTACACAAGTTAGAATACTTCTTTTTGGTTTTCTTCATGGCGTATTTTTATATTTAAATTATAGGAACTAAACATTTCGATAACACTTACATTTATATTCGTCAGTAGTATAAAGCCAAGTCTGGAATACAATTTTAGTAAAGAGTGACTAGATCATTAATAAATTAAATACTGTTAAACTACCTTGAAGATGAATGCCCTCTAACGGTCGAAGGCTAACAGTGAGAAATGCATACCCAAAGAACGAAACTTAACAAAATTTAATCAAGTTTTTCACAACTTTACACTTACAACATGTAAGTGTAAAGTTGTGGAATACTTTAATTATGAATTGATAAAAGCATTCACAAGCAGAAACTTGACATCAATTAAAATAATCCAGTCAAATCTAAAAAAAAACTAGCTTTGTTAATAAATGCAAGTACTATTTAACAATGAAACAATAATGCAGTACGCTTTATATAACTTTTAATTTCAATTTTTGTTTTAATTTAAATTTTTATTTTAATTTCAACTACATGTGTTGCATTATAGACATTATAGTACTGAAGTTTACTTCAAGTGTAACGGTTTCAAACGAAATTAGAACACGCACGGCAAATCACCACATGTGCCAAGTAGATCGCTGTGAGGTCGTGAATATTCTTAATATTTTGTGGATACGGAAATATCATAAGGTTTGTGCGGACTTGGACGCTACTCTGTCTTTGTTCGGGTAAAATGTACGCAAACAAAAAGGGGTGCACTAGTATAAAACAGGGGAAAATACCTGAACCTACCTTTTTTCTCGCCACCAACGGTTCCCTAGGTCGAATCTGAAAGGAAATGCTCCAACAACACCACAATAAAGCTCTTATACCTGGCACTTCACCTTTTAAATTTTTAAATAATCCCCACTTGTTACTAAATTAGAACAAAGAAATCTTCCCAATTGAAGTTAACTTTAGTTTGTTCTCTAATTCAAATAAAATTACCCCCGTCTCTACCTTAATTGACATAAACTCAAATTATATCATAGTAATCCGTCACACAAATGATACAGAATTTATAAAGGTTAACGTTCTTCAGCATCGGGAAACCGTTTCCTTTAGAAAAGAAACTTTGTACTTAAAAGAAACAATAATTTAATTCAATAAATTCAATAAAAATAATTGTCCAAATTCACCTTCAATGTAGATATATTCACAAAAGCTTTTATTGCGGAACACGGTTTACAAAAACAAATTAGACAAGATCTCATCCTGGCTTTCCTCGGTCGGCACGATTTCGGCCGCCACCAGTTGCACTGCTTTATCTCCCATATTTTACTGCGTTCGCTGAAGGCTGGAAACAATCGCTGTCAACAAAGCTCTACGTAACTTCCTTGGAGAATTCACTTTATAACCAAAATATTTCCCACCACGCGCGTTTAATTGATACTCCTCAACATTCACGTTCATTAACAAACCCCTTTAGATTACAAAGCCGTTCACGAGTATTTTTCCCCTAGGTGATTCTAGTGCATCGGAAAAACGAAATTACTACAATCAGGTGTCTTCTGCAAATTCCTACATAAAATTCCCTTCACGAAACGGGGTAGCAACCCCTAACAACTTCACTCTCAACACGTTATTGAGATACACAAGGGAGGTTAACGCCGTACCGCCCCAACATCTATTCGCACACGCCTTACTCGGTTAACCCTCGATACTTAAATAATTCCTCATCTCTTATTGCGACTCCTAATCAATGCAATTTTTTCAAACCGCACGCGTGGTTAAGGCAAGAAATTTTTTTGAGAAAACGAACTAGAAAAATACGTCACTAGCATTAACTTGCATCGTCAAGATACTACGAAAAATATTGTAATATGATCTGTTTCCGTTACTCTAAACTTTGAAAAATCGACTCTAATTTAACATTATAAAAACCACACTTGTGTACTTAATATACTACTTTATCAGAGCAGAATTTCCCGCAATTGGTCGCCCACGTTCTGATTCTGCAAATCTACGCTTTCATAAAGTAATTTTAACTACAAAGAAGCTAGAGTATAAATTAACGATTACTTAATTTAAGGTTATCCCACTATTTATTGATATTATTAAACTACCTTCATTGGTTCCTTTTTCTAGATTAAGCTCACCAACACGTGTAAACATAATCGTAATTTATAAAACTTTAATCTATTTACAAACAAACCGAAAAATGTATCTGCCATTCAGACACAGAACTGAACACTACAACCTACACCAATTTGCAATAAACCAAACCATCGCCAAATAAAGCAAAAAATTGTACTTAAACAGTGCTCCCCAAACTTCAGAGTTGAATATACCTAAATTTTCGATAATCTAATACGACAAAACAAAGAATATTCTCCTACAATTTCTACACACGGCGACACCAGGTCTAGGAAAAAACAGCAAGGAACTTAGACATACTAAAAGCTAAAATTAAAATTAAAATTAAAATTAAGCCTTTTTTTAATTACAAGGTCTATTTAAACGGAGATTTTTTTCTTGTCTATTGAAATTATTAGGATGCTTGTATATTTCAATATTATCAAATTGAATGTCATGATTTCAATTATTTGAGACATGATCAGCTAACGCAGATTTCTCTGGTTGACCTAATCTACCAAAACTCATATGTTCCTTATGTCTTGCATGAAAGCTACGTTTTGTGGTTCCAATGTATACTTTGTTACAGACCAAATACTCATTAGAGCATCAACCGTAAAAGCAATGTGCGAGCACGGCATAGCCCAGTGGTGTGGGCGGGGTTCTTACTTAATACTGCAAAAGGGCACCCGTCACAACCCCAAAAACTTCAAAATCGGGAGAAATGTCCAAAAGGCGCTACCTGTTAGATACATTTATAGCGGACAACGCCATCAACTAGATCTTAATAATGGTATAGCAGGAAACCATAATGTTCACTCAAAAGATATTTATGCAAAGTTCATCTAAACTTCAACAAAATCTTAAGCTTTATATAAAAGCTGCAAAATTGCGATATTAAACTAAAACTCGTTAAATATTTCAATAAACTTCTACGTCAAAATTATTGGCTCAAATAACCAAAAATAACTGATCAATACGGTAATTAATTATTCAATTCAAAACGAAAAATACGTCACAACAAAACTAAACAAACACGGTCAAATGTCTATAAAATCTAGAAAATCGGGGTTATAATTCCTATATCAGAAGAGTACATAGCTCATTCCCAAACAAATAAGATGCTTACCTTTTGCCAAATCCAGGTATTCGATAGGTGATCAGATGATTCCTATAAAATCAATCGATTTCAAAGAAATGTGCGACTACTAGCAAAACTATGATGTAAAAACTAAACAGCTGATTGGTCAACGACCGATCACTTCATAATTACGTTACTTTAGAATCTAATACCTCTTTTAAAGTGACTTATTACCAAAATCAAAATAGCAAACGTTCAAATGGAGAAATTCTCATTAGTCATTACGTTAAAGCTTTTTTTAACTAAACAAACACTTCAAAAAATGCCATTAAAAATGTGAAAATTAACCACAAACAAAAAAATTACTCATAAACTTTGAATGGAATCCAAAATAACTAAACTTCTAAATTTTGAATGAACATAAAAATATTAGCGTTTTGAGCAAAGATGAAGATTACAAAATATGCACACTGAAAAAAAAACACTCAAGTTATAAACGCTATACATCTATATTCAAAATAACCATATTCATGGAAAAATAGAGTCAGCGGTGTACGCGAAACTACCCCTTTAACCAGGAACTTGTTAAAATTAATCCGCATAACCAAGATAAGAAAAAAACAGTTCAACAAACTAAGAGTTCAGCGCTTAATAAGTAATACTAAAACCAATTATTCAATGGCCCGATAATTGTCACTGTTGACAAACGAAATACAAACGATATAATAAACCGGGGTGTGTGAAACTCCATAATACCCCAAGCAGTAGATACGGTAAATCTTCCTATGGGAAACCCTCTCCTCTCCCATCTCCCTCCCTCTCCCTCCCTCTCCTCTCCCTCTCTCCCTCTCCCTCTCCTCTCCCTCTCCTCTCCTCTCCTCTCCTCTCCCTCTCCTCTCCTCTCCTCTCCCTCTCCTCTCCTCTCCCTCTCCCTCTCCCTCTCCTCTCCTCTCCCTCTCCCTCTCCCTCTCCTCTCCCTCTCCCTCCTCCCTCTCCCTCTCCCTCCCTCTCCCTCTCTCCCTCTCCTCTCCCTCCTCTCCCTCTCCCTCTCCCTCTCCTCTCCCTCCCTCTCCCTCTCCTCTCCTCCCTCTCCTCTCCCTCTCCCTCTCCCTCTCCTCTCCTCTCCCTCTCCTCTCCCTCCCTCTCCCTCTCCCTCTCCCTCTCCCTCTCCCTCTCCTCTCCCTCTCCCTCTCCTCTCCTCTCCCTCCCTCTCCCTCTCCCTCTCCTCTCCCTCTCCCTCTCCTCTCCTCTCCTCTCCTCTCCCTCTCCCTCTCCCTCTCCTCTCCCTCTCCCTCTCCTCTCCTCCCTCTCCCTCTCCCTCTCCCTCTCCCTCTCCTCTCCCTCTCCCTCTCCCTCTCCCTCTCCTCTCTCCCTCTCCTCTCCTCTCCCTCTCCTCTCCCTCTCCTCTCCCTCTCCCTCTCCCTCTCCTCTCCCTCTCCCTCTCCTCTCCCTCTCCTCTCCCTCTCCCTATCCCTCTCCCTCTTGCAATTTAAAACCTACAGTTGGTTTGCCGTCATCCGACCATCTTGTTTGTGGGCGTCCAGTTGGTCGTTTATGAGTCCAAGACCTCCAGTTTAGCAATGTCTACCCCTCCTTGGATCTCGCGAGTTAATCTCCCATTTTCCATTTTTTCTTCTGCATATGCTCTACCTTCGTTACTGTGCGTAGCCAGGTATTTTTCTTTGTCTCTTTTAGACCAATTCCCACCGTATTACGCTCCATAGCCCTTTTGTGTTATGCGCATTCTTTTAACGATGGATTTGTTAAATGGCCATGTTTCGGAACCATGTAGTAGGACATGTAATATGGATTCATTATAAATTCTTGCTTTAAGTTTTCTCGGCATGTTCATTTTCATTATGTAATTTAATTTACCGTAGGCGTCTAATACCTATTTAGGTCTACTTTTTGGTTTTCCTTTCCCATTATTACCGCTTTTCCTAGATATATGTAATTTTCAACTTGTTTTGTAGTAGAGTTGAGTATTTGAATGGGAGTACTATGTCTTGTGTTGGTCATAACTGGTTTTACTGACAATCAGTTCTAATCTTACTTTTTGGGATGCGTCGCTTAATTCTGTGAGCATTGTTTCTGAATCTTGTGGGTTGTCCGTAATTAAAACGCAAAACGTAGATGATTGAGTCTTACTACGGAGACTTTAATACCTGTTTCTTCCCACTGAAGTTGTTTAAAAATGTCTTCTATCGCCAGAGAAAGTTGTATCCCCTTGCCGCACACCACGCTGTGTGTTGACTTTACCTTTATTGCTGATTAGGGTTGCATGTCTTGTAACGTACCAATTCTTGGCTATCGATACCTTAATTTAAGTTTTGAATTTGTGGTATTATTAGTAATAGTACATAACATTACTAGAAAGGCAAAAAGGGTTTTACTGGTGGACAGAAGGATATAACATCAGAGCCAAAGGCGAGCCAATTAACTTCTGGAGCCAGTAAAACCCGTTACCTTGCGTGTATTGTTATATAATTTATTTGTTACTCATCCGTGATGCAAATAGAACACAATTTTCGAATGTAGATTATGCTACTAATTTGTAAAACTGACAATTAACTTGCAAATGTGTTTCATTACCTTTGAAATCATTACTCTGACAGCGGCGCTATTCTACTGTTTATTATTTTGCTAATGCAATGTGAGTGTGAGTCGTCTCTAACTTGTAAGAAATCAACAACTTTCGTCTCTAACCTGTAAATTTTTAACTAGTAGCTAGCTTGTTAAAATTGACTTTCAACGTAAATAAGCTGATTTGATAAATTGATATTTCCAAAGGAGTAACAAATAAATATATGTACATTACGTTGGTATCTTTCTTCTTTCAATAATTAAATTTTGGTATATGTCGATATTTTCTCTTTAGTGTACATAATTATGAACGTCTCTGTACATATGTTATGGTCTATGAGGGCTATTTGAGCCACACCAATTTTGTTTTGCGCAAACGCGAACTCACTTAATTATTTTCCGTACCTTCTGCGTTTCAATTCATTTCATTTTTAAGTTTTGCTCCCTTATATAAGGTATGTAAGGATTTTAATTACATATTTGTATATATTATATTTAATAGGGAACAAAGAAAGGGAACGAAGGTACGTCTCTACATTAAGGGAAACCACCTGTGTTAAGAAGTAGCTCTTATGTTAATGAAATTCGTATCGTTGCAAAAGCATGGTAGACAACGTCACGATGTTAACATGCATAAAATGGTACGTATGACAATGCAACGTCCTCTTCAAAAATTATGAATGGAGATACATTTGTTTTAAATCATTAACGCATGCTATTCATACATCCGCTTTCGTCGTCTAATGCCAGCTTTCGTTGTCTGAAACTTGCTTTTGTAGTTTTATCTACATTCGCATGTGGAAGACAAATGAAAATTATCTTACCTTAATATATGGTCTACATTTCGCTTATTTGTACGTTGGAGACAAATCAAGATTACCTTACCTTACCATATGTTTATGATATTGATGGAGATGAACTTCTCAATCTGCAGTTCGTTTTAAGACGAAGTTAATATCATTATTTTGAGTACAATAAAAGTAAGTATGTATCCTTTTAATCCAAAATACATTTAAGAAAGTAACAAATCGGTAGAGTGTTGTTTTGATACGGTTATAATGAAAAAAGAAACAGTTGATTTCTGTTTTTAAGATAAAAAACATTTGCGTACATAACCTATTAACTGTAATGTTGTTGACATAGGTTAAGTATACGTTTTAGTATTAAATTTGAACTTTAATTAAAAATAGATTATATGCTAGTATATTGACTTAGTGTCTATTTAAAATCGTAAAGCTGTACAAAGAATACCGTTTTACTTATTTTATGCTGAAATTAACCAGACATATTGTTTCATTAAATATACATATAAATACAGCTTTTTAATGGCATTCAGATTACCTGTGGTATGTACAACTTTCTCAATTTTTATTGTATTTTAATTATTAAACCTATAAAATTGAGTGGCGTCCAACAAGAAAAAATAAAGAAATGCTTTACTGATTATATCTATCGAAGGATTTTCTGTAATCGAAACACATTTAGGTGACCTTAAGTGTTCTTTAATTTTCTGTAAGATTAGTTATCAAAGTAAGAAAAGCAGTACCAACATTAAGAACTGTTTTTTTATAGTTATGTCTAGCCTGTACAACAATATTAATATTAATGTAAGTTAATAACAGTTGCTATAAACATATTCCCGTTTAACTTAAGAACAACTGCCAATAGACTGATGTAACCAAACTAGGTAGCCGTTAGAGCTTGCAATCCTAAATATAGCATTTTACATTAGAAATCACATGGGAAAGAACATTTTTTAGGCGATTCAATATTTCATTTAATTAAAAAATCTGTTCTTATTTATTGTATTAAACTATAAACAAGTACAACAAGTGCAGTTGAAAAAGCATTTAGATACATACATTGTTTACACATATAAGAAAAGGTTTTGTATGTTTTACTTATCATTCTCAAACGCCTCATTGATCTTTTTTAAACTTGCTTGGAACAAGAACTACAGCAGTAGTTTCAGTAACACATAATAGATTGTCATGTTTATTAAACGTGACTAGTCTGTGTAAGTATACCGTATCATCAAGTAATCTCTGTTGTAATAATAAGAATACTACTGCAATAATTGAATAAATGAAGATTAGGAAGTTTTGTATTTACCAGCAATTTCAACTTGTTTGTAAGTTTGTTATTTATGCTTCAGTAGTAAACATTCTAATTTTTGGTCAAATAAAGTAAATTATAAGGGAATTAGATTGAATAATCTCATGGAAAAGGAGAAATTTTCTAAATTAATTATATCATCAAACAATACTTAATTTTCCATATAATCAGATTACAGTAGCATTCTTTACACTTCACTTGGCAACTTAGTCGTCGTAGTTAGAAAACTAATTTACAAACTCCCTGCTAATTTGATTTAAATTAAGTTCGTTCAGCGAATTGCGATGTCTATAATGGTAGTAATGAAAATAAATCATTTGTTCGTTTACAGACCGATAAGTACAAATTCTCGGTTTAATTCATGTATAAAATAAATTTTGTTTGTTGCTGTGTTTAAAAACTTTCTTTGATTTTTAATAATGCCTATGTTCATTTTGTATTAAAAGTTTCTGAAAGGTTTTGATTTATCCTTTGTAAAAGTAATTAACTCTTTATAGTGTGGAAACCACCCTGTATCCGTTATTGCTTGTTTGTTTCGCAACATCAGCAGTTTTCAATCAGTTCCCTGAGGTGCGGGTTTGTTTGTAAAAGATGAATTGCTCTTTGATATCGTATAATTGCGTTTCAACACCGATTTTTATTTGCAAATTGGTAAAAAAATTATTGAAAATATTTCAAATCATTTTTTAATTAACTTTTCTATTAAAAATGTTCAATTTAAATGTTTACAAAGCGGAAATTAATATCGTTATTTAAAAAATCAGGTTTCTTTACATAAAGGAAAACGTTTAACAGTATTTGATGAACATTATAAGCAAGATTAACAATCTCCCGTTACTCATTGGGATCATGAATTTTGACATTGCTAGGTTTGATCTATCACAAAAAGTACGGATAACAAACCATAAGCGGGTTAGATCTAGTCACTTTCTAGATAATCCTTTTAAACATCGTTAACTACATATTTAATGACCACTTACTTCTCACAGGTTTCTAGTAAGATTACAAATATTTTAAGCTTAATAGAAGGCCATTATAGTGTCTTTAGGAGTATTTCATGCAATATTCCCGTTTTCCCTTTACTACTTGCGAAATAAAAAGTAAGTATAAAATACTTAACTTTTTTGGATTTTTAATGGTGTATTTTTGTGTGTATGTTTTACACAAATCTATACTTTTGGATAACACTTAACAGTTATCGTCCTACTGAAGACGATAACTGTAAATGTTATCCACACGTATAGATTTGTGTAAACAATACATACAAAAATACACCATTAAAACCCAAAAATGCTAAATATTTTAATTGGTGAAATTATATTATTAACCTAATATTGATACAAAATATTAAAAGATTAAACAAACCATTATATATAGTTTTGATTTAGTAGAGTTATAACAATAAAAAAAAGAAAATATCTGGTGGGGAACAACACTCTGCCTTCCAACCTATCAAGTGGCAATTAAAAGAAATCAAAAAATGTACTTATTTATTGCTATTTATGTATTAAGGACACAATGGGGCATTTATAGTACGAGGCGCTATTTCGAGCACGAGCACGCTAGAGCGAGGGCTATGAAGGTGCCGTAGAACCATAAAAAACGGTTATTCCTGTAATGTATACAACACTTTATGCACGATTAATACATTATTATTTAGAACTAATTATAAAGTTAATTGTTTTCAAGAGAAATACAATACTCATTTACTACCATGAAAACGAGTACAAAAGCAGGCATGCAAATTGATAATTCATTTGACGTTTTGTTTTAGATAGTTTTACACACAGTAACTTGGATATTTCTAGAAATGAGATGAAGGAAATTAGTAGCAATGTCAATATTTTTAAATAAACTCAACGTTGTACATATTGTTTTCAATTTTTAGTCGGTTGGGTCATAATGACGTTCGTGGGCTACAAAATCGCGGTTACAACCAAACAATTTGTGTACAATTATCATATTATAATGTAATCGTGCATGAATGTTCGTAATAAAAACAAGCAACGTTGTAAAAGCAGTAATAACACAGATGAATGTTTAAAACTTCATGCCATATAGAAGTTAATAAACATCTAGACACTAACTTAAAAAAAAGTCCAAAATATAAATAATATAGTTTAAGTGTTTTCAATCCTATTTAATTAATTTTTGATTTCGAAATAAGAAACTATGAAGAAAAGTAATCTAAAGTTAAGTTACTGTTAAAAAATATGTTTTTAACATTTTCTTATAAAATTAATCCTTATTGAGATATTGGAATAATTTGAAGAAACACATATTTCATTATTATAAGTTTTGTTATGAACGAACAAGTTCAAAAATAAATATGTAATTAAAAATTATTATTAATTTTATAGAATACATAAACAAAAAGTTTACCTCGAGTAGGATTTGAACTTACGACATGTACTATGAAAGAGTACCGCGTTAACCAACGCACTATCGAGATACAAACCCCAATCGATGTAAATTTTGCCTTTATTGTGTAGAACTTACATAAATCCTAAATATAATAATATTATATAGTTTTTTGATTGGAGCTTGTATCTCGATAGCGCAGTTGGTTATCGCGGTACTCTAGCATAGTACAGGTCGTAGGTTCAAATCGTACTCAAGGTAAAATTTTTATTTATGTATTTAACAAAATTAATAATAATTTTCATAAATGTTCGATAAAAACCAGAAACTGTTCCTATTAACCTCCTCTATTCGCCGCTAGATTTATCACAAAACCCAAGGATACCAAGCAAAAATAAAATAACGCTTAAACACGAAATTTGAAGTAAGTACAATTTACTGTTATGGAACAATCGCGCACCCTCACACTCTCCGTCGCCCTGCCTACGCAGGAATGAACGCATCCACGCACACACACTCACTCATGCAAGCCCACACGCAAACGCCCAAGCACACGGCCTCGTCCACGTTCACGCACACGTCCACAACCACTTCCACGCACACCCAATAATACACACACACACAAAAGACAATCGCACACACCCTCTCATACATACACACACAGTCCCTCACAAACACACACACACACACACACACACACACAGTCACGCACACACACACACTCACTCACCCGTACACGTCCTCGTACACGTACTCATACACGTACACGTACACATACACGTACAGTTACACGTATACGTACACGTACTCGTACACGTACACGTACACGTACACGTACACGTACACGTACACGTACACGTACGTACACGTACACGTACGCATACACGTACACGTACACGTACGCATACACGTACAGGTACAAGTATACGTACACGTACACGTACACGTACACGTACACGTACACGTACACGTACACGTACACGTACACGTACACGTACACGTACACGTACACGTACACGTACACGTACACGTACACGTACACGTACACGTAATCTTATTCGGACACGTTCTAGCAATCACGCACACCCATCCCTCCTTCACACATACAAATACAAATACACATGTACTTACACGTGCAGGTACAGGTACAAGTACACGTCCACGTACCCGTACGCATACACGTACACGTACACGTACACGTACACGTACAGTACAAATCTACGTACACGTACACGTACACGTACACGTACACGTACACGTACACGTACACGTACACGTACACGTACACGTACACGTACACGTACACGTACACGTACACGTACACGTACACGTACACGTACACGTACACGTACACGTACACGTACACGAACACGCACACGTAACATACACGTACACGTACTCGTACACGTACACGTACACGTACACGTACACGTACACGTGCACGTACACGTACACGTAATATTATTCGGACACGTTCAAGCAATCACGCACACCCATCCCTCCTTCACACATACAAATACAAATACCATGTACTTACACGTGCAGGTACAGGTACAAGTACACGTCCACGTACCCGTACGCATACACGTACACGTCACGACGCATACACGTACAGTACAACTACGTACACGTACACGTACACGACACGTACACGTACACGTACACGTACACGTACACGACGACACGCTACACGCACGTACACGCGTACACGTATCACGTACACGTACAGTACACGTACACGTACACGTACCGTACCGTACACGTACACGTACGTACGCTACACGTACACGTAACTATCGTACACGTACAGTACACGTACACGTACACGTACACGTACACGTACACGTACACGTACACGTAAACATCTACACGTACGTCACGTACACACGTACACGTACACGTACACGTACACGTACCGTCACGTACGTACACGTCACACGTCACACGTCACACGTACACGTACACGTACACGTACACGTACACGTACACGTACGACACGTACGAACAGTACAGTACACGTACACGTGACACGTACTACGTACACGTACGCGTACACGTACACGTACACGTACACTACACGTGTCGTACGTACGACGTTCACGTACGTACACGTACGTATCTTACTCGGACACGTTCAAGCAATCCGCACACCCATCCCTCCTTCACACATACACATACAAATACCCATGTACGTACACGCGCAGGTACAGGTACTAGTACACGTCCACGTACACGTACGCATACACGTACGACAGTACGCTACCGTACAGTACGACGTACGTACACGTACGTCACGTACGACACGTACACGTCACGTACACGTACACGTACACGACACGTGCACACGTACCGTCGTCACGTACACGTCACGACACGTACACGTGCACGTACACGTACACGTACACGAACACGCAACGTAACACACGTACACGTACGACGTACACGTACGCGACGTACACGTACACGTGCACGTACACTACGTAATATTATTCGGACACGTTCAAAAATCACCCACCCATCCCTCCTTCACACATCAAATACAAATACAGTACACGGCAGTACAGGTACAGTCACGTCCACGTACCGTACGCACACGTACACGTACACGACGCATACACGTACGGTACACGTACGCAACCGTACACGTACACGTACACGTACTACGACACGTACACGCACACGACGACCGTACACGTAACGTACGTACACGTACGTACGTACACGCACGTCACGTACCGTACACGTACACGTACGTCACACGTACGTAACATCGACACGTACACGTCACACGCACGTCACGTCACGTAAACTACTACCGTACGTGCCACACGTACACGTACACGTCACGTACGTACACGTACACGTACACGCTACACGTCATGCACGCACGTACGTACGTCGACGTCACGCACGTACACGTACGACTACACGATGACGTACACGACTACATAACGTACCGTACACGTACACTCACGACACTACACGTACACTACGCCACGTACTCGTACACGTCTACGACGTACATACACGTACGTATATCGACGTTCACAATCACCACCCATCCCTCCTTCACACATACAAATCATGTATCACGCGCAGGTACAGGTACTAGTACACGTCCACGTACACGTACGCATACACGTACACGTACACGTACGCATACACGTACAGGTACAAATCTACGTACACGTACACGTACCGTACACGTACACGTACACGTACACGTACACGTACACGCACACGTACACGTCACGTCACGTCGCACACGTCACGTACAGTACACGTCCAGGTACCGTACACGTACACGCACACGTACACGTACAACCTACGTACACGTCGACACGTACACGTACCGTACACGTACACGTACAACGTACACGTACACGTAGCACGTACACGACACGTACACGTACACGTACACGTCACACGTACACGTCACACGTACACGTACACGTACACGTACACGTACACGTACACGTACACGTACGTACGACGTACACTACACGTACACTGACACGTACACGTACACGTACCGTACACGTACGACGTACACGTACACGTACACGTACACGTACACACGTAATCTTACTCGGACACGTTCAACAATCGCGCACCCATCCCTCCTTCACACTACACATACAAATACCCATGTACGTACACGCGTACGCAGTACGTACACGACGCTACCTACAGTACCACGTCGTACAATCACGTACACAGTACGCACTACACGTACACGTACGTCACGTCACGCACTACGTACGTCACGCGTACACGACAGTCGTCCGCGCGACGCTACACGTACACGCTACATACGTAACACGTACAGTACCGTCACGTACGTACGTACGTACGTACGCACGTGACGCTACACGTACGTCGTACACGTACGCGTACACGTACACGTACGCGTACACGTACACGTACACGTCGACACGTACACGTACACGTACACTACTCTACTACGCGACACGCTCGTGCACACTACGCACGTAATACTTACTCGGACACGTTCAACCCACATCCCTCCTTCACACTACACATACAAATACCCATGTACTACACGCGCAGGTACAGGTACAGTACACGTCCACGTACACGTACGCATACACGTACACGTACACGTACGCACACGTACAGCAACGCACGTACACGTACACGTACACGTACACGTACACGTACGTAACGTACACGTACACGTCACGTACGTACACGTACACGACACGACACGTACACGTACACGTACACGTACCGACACGTACACGTACACGTACACGTACACGCTACACGTACACGTACGTACACGTACACGTACACGTACACGTACACGTACACGTAACACGCACACGTACTACGTACGTCACGTACACGCTACGTACACGTACACGTACACGTACACGTACACGTACACGTACACGTAATATTATTCGGACACGTTCTAGAATCACGCACACCCATCCCTCCTTCACACATACAAATACAAATACACGTACACGGCAGTACAGGTACAGACGTCCACGTACCCGTCACGTACACGTACACGGACGCATACACGCGTACACGCGTACACGTACACGTACACGTACGTACGTACACGTACACGTACACGACACGTACACGACACGTACACGACCGTACACGTACGTACACGTACACGTCAGTCACGCACGACGTAACACGTCACGTCACGTACACGTACGTACGTACACGTACACATACCGTACACGTAACTACGTACACGTCACACGTCACGTACACGTCACGTACACGTACGACGTACACGTACACGTACGTACACGTACGTACACGTGCACCGTAGCACGTCACGTACCGTACCGTACGTACACGTCACACGTAGCACGTACACGTACTACCGACACGTACACGCACCACCCTCTACACGTACACGTACACGCTGACGTACACGACGTACACGTACACGTACCACGTACACGTCGACACGTACACGTACACGAACGTCATGTACACGTACACGTAGGTACACACGACACGTACACGTACACGTCCGAACGTACACGTACACGTACACGACACGTACACGTACTACGTCCACGTACCGTACACGTACACGTACACGTCACGTACACGTACACTACACGTACACGTATCTTATCGGACACGTTCAAGCAATCACGCACACCCATCCCTCCTTCACACATACACTACAAATACCCATGTACTTACACGCGCAGGTACAGGTACGTACACGTCCACGTACACGTACGCATACACGTCACACCACGTACGCATACACGTACAATCGCGTACGACGTACGCTACGTACATACACGTACACGTACACGTGCACACGTACCGTACGTACGTCACGTACACGTACACGTCACGTACGACGTCACGTGCACGTCACGTACACGTACACGTACACGTACACGTCACGTCGTACACGTACGTCACGTCACGTACGTCACGAACACGCACAGTAACTACACGTACACGTCTCGTCACGTCACGTACACGTCACGTACGTCGTACACGTCATATTCGGACACGTTCAAGAAATCACGCACCATCCCTCCTTCACCATACAAAACAAATCACGTACTGCAGTCAGTCAATCACGTCCACGTACCCGTACGCACACGACGTACACGGACGCATACACGTACGTGCACACGTAACGTACGTACACGTCACGTACGACGTACGTCACGTACGCACACGTACACGCACACGTACACGCGTGCGTAACGTACGCGTCAGTACACGTACGTCACGTACCGTCCGTCACGTACCGTCACGTACACGTACACGTAACTCTTACGTCACGTCGTACGTACGCACGTCACACGCACGTACGTAGCGTAACGTCGTACGTCGTACGCAACGTACACGTCACGTACACGTACACGCACACGTACACGACACGTACACGCAACGTACACGTCTACGTCACGTACAGTCGTACACGTACACGTCACGTCGAACAATCATGTACACGTACGTAGGGTACCGTACACGCACACGTAACATATACGTACGCTCGCACGTACACGTCACGTACACTACACGTACACGTACATACACGTCCACGTACTCGTACACGTACGTACACGTTCACGTACACGTACATACACGTACACGTCATACTTATTCGGACACGTTCAAGCAATCACGCACACCATCCCTCCTTCACACATACACATACAAATCCCATGTCTACACGCGCAGGTACAGTACTACGTCCACGTACACGTACGCACACGTACACGTACGTACGCATCACGTACAGTACATCCTACGTACACGTACACGTACACTACGTCACGCACGACGACACGTACACGTACACGTACACGCACGTACACGTACACGTACACGTACAGTACACGACCACGCGTACACGTACACGTACCGTCACGTCACGTACACCACGCGTCACTACGTAACATCGACACGTCACACTACACCCTCCTACACGTACAAATCCGTACACGGTACACGCGTCACGTACACGTAACACGTACACGTACACGTCGACACGTACACGTACACGTACACGTACACGTCACACGACGTACACGTCACGTCACGTACACGTACACGTCCACGTACACGTCACGTACACGTACACGCTACACGTACACGTACACGTACACGTACACGTACGCTACGTCACGTACACGTCACGTACGACGTACACGTACACGTGCGTACACGTACACGTATCGACGTTCAAGAATCACGCACACCCATCCCTCCTTCACACATCAAACAAATACACATGTACTTACGTGCAAGTACGCAAGTACACGTCCACGTACCCGTACGCATCGTACACGTCACGGACGCATACACGCACGTACGTAACGTACACGTACACGTACGTACACGTACGCACGTACGCACACGTACACGCACACGTACACGCACTCGTACGTAATCGTACGTCACGTCAAGTACACGTACACGTACGCACACGTACGCGTACACGTCACGTACACGTACACGTCACATCACGTACACGTAAACTATTCGTACACGTACACGTGCACGTACACTACACGTACACGTACGTAACGTTTACACGTGCACGTACACGTACACGTACGACGTACGTACACGTACACGCACGTACACGTGCACGTACACGTACACGTACACGCACGCTACACGTACACGTACACGTCACCTACACGTACGTACACGTCACGTACACGTACGTACACGTGCACGACAACTACAGTACACGTCACGTGCGTACACGTCAGCACGTAACATATACGTACACGTACACGTCACGTACACGTACACGCATACGTACACGTACCGCACACGTACATCGACGTACACGTACTACAGTACACGCTGCACGTACGCACGTACACGTACACGTGCACGTACACTACACGTAATATTATCGACACGTTCAATCAATCACTGCACCCATCCCTCCTTCACACATACAAATACAAATACACATGTCTTACACGTCGCAGGTACAGGTACAGCACACGTCCACGTAACCGTACGCATACACGTACACGTACACGTACGCATACACGTACAGGTACAACGTCAACGTACACGTACACGTACACGTACACGTACACGTACGCACGTACACGTACACGTACACGTACAGTACACGTACACGTACACGTACCGCGTACACGCACACGTACACGTCCACGTACCGTACACGTACACGTACACGACACGTACACGTACACGTACGCACGTACACTGACACGTCATACACGTACACGTACACGTGCAACGTACACGTACACGTACGACGTACACGTACACGTCACGTACACGTACACGTCACGTACACGTACACGTACACGCACGCACGTGCGTACACGTCACGTGCACGTACACGACACGCGTAACATCCGTACACACTACGTCACGTACACGTGCGTACCGTACCGTACACGTCGACGTACACATACACGTAGTATTATTCGGACACGTTCAACCAATCACTCACACCCATCCCTCCTTCACACATACAAATACAAATCCATATGTACATGCACGTGCAGGTACAAGTACACGTCCACGTAACCGTGCGCATACACGTACACGTACACGGACGCATACACGTACAGGTACACGTAAACGTACACGTACACGTACACGTACACGTACACGTACACGTCACGTACACGTACACGCACACGTACACGTAATCGTACACGTACACGTACATGTACACGCACACGTACACGTACACGCACACGTAACATACACGTACACGTACTCGTACCCGTACACGTACACGTACACGTACACGTGCACGTACACGTACACGTAATATTATTCGGACACGTTCTAGCAATCACGCACACCCATCCCTCCTTCACACATACAAATACAAATACACATGTACTTACACGTGCAGGTACAGGTACAAGTACACGTCCACGTACCCGTACGCATACACGTACACGTACACGGACGCATACACGTACAGGTACACGTATACGTACACGTACACGTACACGTACACGTACACGTACACGTACACGTACACGTACACGTACACGTACACGTACACGTACACGTACACGTACACGTACACGTACACGTACACGTCACGTACGTACACGTACCCGGAACACATACACGTACACGTAAACTAATTCGTACACGTACGCACGTCACGTACACGTACACGTACACGCATACACCTCCACGTATCGTAAACATATTCGTACACGTACACGTACACGTACACGTACACGTACACGTACACGTACACGTACACGTACGTACACGTACAATCACGTACACGTACACGTCAGTACGACGTATACGTATACGTACACGTACACGTCACACGTACACGTACGCGTACACGTACACGTACACGTACACGTACACGTTCACGTATACGTACGTACGTACACGTACACGTACACGTACACGTACTACACGTACACGTACAAGTAAACGTACATACGTACACGTACGACGACGTAGACGTATACGCTATACGTACACGCACACGTACACGTACACGTACGTACACGTACACGTACACGTACATCGTACACGTCATCGTACCACGTACACGTCGTACACTACACGTACACGTACAGTAAACGTACAACATACGTCACGTACGCGTAGACGTAGCGTAGCACGTACGCACGTACACGTACGACACGTACGTAACTTGCTACACGTACACGTACACGTACACACGTACACGTACACATCGTACACGTGCTACAACGTACGCACGTACACACGCGTACACGTACGTACACGTCACGTTCACGTACACGTACTACACGTACGCGACACGTACACGACTACGCTACACGTACACGTACACGTAGCACCACACGTACGTACACGTACACGTCACGACGTCACGTACGTACACGTACACGTACACGAACAAGTACATGTACACGTACACGTAGGCGTACACGTACACGCACACGTAACATATACGTACACGTACTCGTACACGTACACGTACACTACACGTACACGTACACATACACGTACACGTACTCGTACACGTACACGTACACGTTCACGTACACGTACACATACACGTACACGTAAACGTACACGTAATCTTATTCGGACACGTTCAAGCAATCACGCACACCCATCCCTCCTTCACACATACACATACAAATACCCATGTACTTACACGCGCAGGTACAGGTACTAGTACACGTCCACGTACACGTACGCATACACGTACACGTACACGTACGCATACACGTACATGTACAAATCTACGTACACGTACACGTACACGTACACGTACGACGTACACGTACACGTACACGTACACGTACAGCAACGTACACGTCACGTACACGTCACGACGTACACGTACACGTACACGTACACGTACACGTACACGTACACGTACACGTACACGTACACGTACGTACGTACACGTACACGTACACGTACACGTCACGTACACGTACGACGTCACGTACACGTCACGTCACACGTACACTACGTACACGCACGTACAGCGTCACGTACACGTACGTACGTACACGTACACGTACACGTACACGTCACACACTCACGTACTACGTAAACTATTCGTACACGTACACGTACACGTCACACGTACACGTACACGTACACGTCACGTACGTACAACACGTACACGTACACGTACACGTACACGTACACGTACACGTACACGTACACTACACGTCACACGTACACGTACACGTACACTACACGTACACGTACGTCACGTACACGTACACGTACACGTACCGTACACGTACACGTACGTACACGTACACGTACACGTACACGTACACGTGCACGTACACGTACACGTACACGTACACGTACACGTTCACGTACACTTGCACGTACACGTGCACGTATAGGTAAGCGTACGTACAGACACACAGACACTAAGACACACAGAGACAGAGACACACAGACACACATACATACAGACACACAGAAACACGGAGATACATACACACAGACACACAGACACACACACACACACACACACACACACACACATACAGACACAGACCCACAGACACCCAGACACAGGTACAAATACAGACAGACACACAGAGGCACAGACACACAAACACACAGATACACAGACACGGACACACAGACACACAGACGCACAGATACACAGAAACACAGACACACAGACACACAGACACACAGACACACAGACACACAGACACACAGACTCACAGACTCACAGACACACAGACACACAGACACAGACACACAGACACACAGACACACAGACACACATGCACACAGACACACATACACACAGACACACAGACACACAGACACACAGACACACAGACACACAGACACACATGCACACAGACACACATACACACAGACACACATACACACAGAGACACAGGCACACGGGCACACGTAGACACGGACACACGCACTCACGGACACACGGACACACAAACACGTGGGCACGCGGACATGCGGAAACGAGGATACGCGGACTCGCGGACTAGCGGAAACGGGCACGCGGACATGCGGACACGCGTACACGCGGATACGCGGATAAGCGGACACAAGGACACACGGACACACGGACACACGGAAACACGGACACACGGACACACGGACACACGGGCACTCGGACACACGTACACACGGACACACGTACAGACGGACACACGGACATACGGACACACGGACACACGGACACACGGACACACGGACACACGGACGCAAAGACACACGGGCACACGAACTCACGGACACACGGACACCCGGTCACACGGACACACTGGCTCACGGCCACATGGACACACGGCACATGGACACAGGGACACACGGACTCAAGGACACACGTACACACGGACAGGCGGATACACGGACGCATGGACAGACGGATACACGGCCACACGGACACGGACACACGGATACACGGACACACGGACACACAGACACACAGGCACACAGTCACACAGACACACAGACACACAGACACACAGACACACAGACACACATGCACACAGACACACATACACACAGACACACAGACACACAGACACACAGACACACAGACACACAGACACAGACACACAGACACACAGACACACAGACACACAGACACACAGACACACGGACACACAGACACACATGCACAGACACACAGACATACAGACACACAGACACAGACACACAGACACACAGACACACAGATGCACAGACACACATGCACACAGACACACATACACACAGAGACACAGACACACGGGCACACGTAGACACGGACACACGCACTCACGGACACACGGACACACAAACACGTGGGCACGCGGACATGCGGACACGAGGATACGCGGACTCGCGGACTAGCGGAAACGGGGCACGCGGACATGCGGACACGCGTACACGCGGACACGCGGATAAGTGGACACGCGGATAAGCGGACACAAGTACACACGGACACACGGAAACACGGACTCACGGACACACGGGCACTCGGACACACGTACACACGGACACACGTACAGACGGACACACGGACATACGGACACACGGACACACGGACACGGACACACGGATACACGGACACACGGGCGCACGGACACACGGGCACACGAACTCACGGACACACGGACACCCGGTCACACGGACACACTGGCTCACGGCCACAGGGACACACGGACACAAGGACACACGTACACACGGACAGGCGGATACACAGACGCACGGACAGACGGATACACGGCCACACGGACACGGACACACGGATACACGGACACACGGACACACAGACACACAGACACACAGACACACAGACACACATGCACACAGACACACATACACATAGACACACAGACACACAGACACACAGACACACAGACACACAGACACAGACACACAGACACACAGACACACAGACACACAGACACACAGACACACAGACACACAGACACACAGACACACAGACACACAGACACACATGCACACAGACACACATACACACAGACACACAGACACACAGACACACAGACACACAGACACACAGACACACAGACACACAGACACACAGACACACAGACACACAGACACACATGCACACAGACACACATACACACAGAGACACAGACACACGGGCACACGGACACACGCACTCACGGACACACGGACACACAAACACGTGGGCACGCGGACATGCGGACACGAGGATACGCGAACTCGCGGACTAGCGGAAACGGGGCACGCGGACATGCGGACACTCGTACACGCGGACACGCGGATAAGTGGACACGCGGATAAGCGGACACAAGTACACACGGACACACGGACACACGGAAACACGGACTCACGGACACACGGGCACTCGAACACACGTACACACGGACACACGTACAGACGGACACACGGACATACGGACACACGGGCACACGAACTCACGGACACACGGACACCCGGTCACACGGACACACTGGCTCACGGCCACATGGACACACGTCACATGGACACTGGTACACACGGACACAAGGACACACGGACAGGCGGATACACAGACGCACGGACAGACGGATACACGGCCACACGGACACGGACACACGGATACACGGACACACGGACACACAGGCACAGAGACACACAGGCGCTGTAATGTACCTGTTCTTGTCTATAGTTACCTTAATTTAAGTTTAGAAATTTTCGTTATTATTGATAAATATATTTTAATTACATTAGGATCTGTAAGCATTTCTTTTTTCGTTAAGTAATAAAATTTTTATATCTCGATATTTCCACTTTAGTCTATACAATTACGAGTACCTCTGTATGTTATGGTCTTTGTTTTGTGCGCAAGTCAGCACGTCTTGACCTTTAACTCATTTCCGTTTCTTATGCCATGCAGTTTAGCTGTTATCTTTTTTAAATTTTGCTTCCTATTTGTAGAGTATGTAAAGGCGTCTAATTACATTTTCTGTATATTATATTTAATAGGGAGTAATAGTAGGAACAAAGATAGGGTAATAATCCCATGGCAGTGGGAATTCCCTGTAAATAGTAATAATATCGTATCGCTGCAAAGGCATGCTGCATGACGTTACGAAAAATGCATAAAAATGGAGCATTACAATACATACCATCTTTACGAGTAAAAATGGAGATACCTTTGTTTTGCATAAATCACACATGTTGCGATATATATCCTGCGTTCGCCGTCATTATCAGCCGCTTTAGTCGTTCGAATCTGCGTTAGTTTAATCTACATTTGCTTTATTGTAGGTGGAACACAAACGAAAATTATCTTACGTTAATGTATGCTACCCTTTGTTTATTTGTATGTTAAAGACAGATGAAAGCTATAGTACCTTCGCGCACGTTTATGTTATGGAAATTATAGTGTACCTTACATTATGGTCTACAGTCGTACATATTTCGTGAATTTGTACGTTGAACACAAATGGAAATTACCTTTACATTATCGTCTTGTCTTGTGAGTTGGAAATGAAAATTCTCAAGATACAGTTCGTTTAGGAGAAGATTAAAATATTTATTGTGCACAAGTAAGTACTTATCCTTTTAGTGCACTTTAAGTAAATAGCAAATGAGATACTGTTATTTTGATACGGTTAAAAAGGAACAGCTGAGTTCTGCTCTTAAGATAAAAACATTTGAATTCATAAACTATCGCAACTGTAATTTGTTGACATAGGTCAATACACGTTTCATTATGAATACAGTGTTGATCATATTGCATTTTAAATTCTAAGTAAATATAGATTATAAGGTTGTGCCGTGTTTAATTTAGTAATAGTAAGATCGTAATGCATTAATCAAACATTTTGCTTTATTAAATATACATATAAATACAGTTGTTTAGTGCTTATTCAGATCACCTGTTATGCTTTTGAGATGCAACCTTTCTCAATTTTTGTTGTATTTTAACCACCAAACGTAGAAATTGAGTGGCGTCCCAACATTAAAACAAATGCTGATTACATCTACGGATAACTATCTACATCCCTCACCCCTGAAAATCATGAGTTCTCAATTACAGTAAGTTTCATAAGTTTTTACCTCACTGAGCAAGACCGTGGTGCAGTTCTTCTTTTAAAATATAACAATCAACAATACCCCAAATTTTTTATTTATTATAACGCACAGACAGACATGCACACACACTCACACACACACACACACACACACACACACACACACACACGCACGCACGCACGCACGCACGCACGCACGCACGCACGCACGCACGCACGCACGCACGCACGCACGCACGCACGCACGCACGCACGCACGCACGCACGCACGCACGCACGCACGCACGCACGCACGCACAATGGCGGAAACGTTGTAAAATGAATGAATAAGTCGGTTAAGGGTTAGTGAAAAAGAGTCGATTGTATAACTTTCTATACCTATAGATATACATTTAGGTTGGAACGTAGTGCCACCTGGTGTGAAAATTTTAAGTAACCTACGTTAGATAGGTTTCTTTTTTCTTGTTTTTCGAATTTTGATTTTAAAAGATAATCGATTTCAAATGGTTAGTTTCCAAGTGCTAATGTATTGAGGATTGAAATTGTTTAAAAGTTTTTTTCAATGGTTAATATAACACGTGTCTATTAATGATTGAAGCTGACATGTCAAATCTAGGAAATTTCTTTGCTTAGTATTTGCAACACTGAGAATTATATTGTAAAATTAATCGGTTTCTACCTTTTTTGCCACAGCCGCACGTGTCTGTTTTTCATTAGCTTTTATTATAATTTTTCCATTCATTCCTCATTCCTGTAATAATTTCGTTATATTCACAATCAGTTATTTTCATAACTCCAGATTACTTTTTGTTTGGAAAGATTAAAGACAATATTTATAGAAATAGACTGCATAATTTAGATGAATTAATGGAAGCAGTTGAATATGAAATTCAGGCGGGAAGAACTTCAGCATGTTTTTGAAAATATGAAGCGGAGAATTAATTTATGTCAACAGCATCAGGGTCATCATTTTCAACATTTTTTGTAATTATGCTAGTTTAATAAAGAATGAATGTTTGCATTTTGTAACAATAATTTTAAAATTTATTTTGTTTAATAATTGTAATTAGTAAATATTGGCAATAAACATTTCCAAAAGTAAGGGTGCTCTGTTTAATTTTAACAAATAGTGTTTAGTTACATCAAAGGTGATTACCCCATGGACGCTAATGTCAAACGTTGCGACCGAAATGAAGTGCAGTGGTACCAACCTAACCAAAATTTGCTACATGGCGTCAACTTCAATCATTAATAGACATCCGTTATTTAGAATATAGCATTTAAATTTAAAAGTGTAAATTTCATGTCGAATACTGAAACGTAATTTGAGAAACATAAAATTTGAGGATGTTTGGGGTTTTTTATTACAAGTTAAAATTTAGAATTCCAATTCTGCAAGGATGTATAGGATTTTTGTGTTTTTGCTACTAATAATATTAATTGCAGGTATAATTACATTTCATTTCGCACAGGTTATGTTTGCATTACAATCAAAGGAGTTTAGAGTTGTGTTGTGTGAATGGTGGTTATTACTTGTTATTTGGAGTATTAGACATTTTCGTTAATTGAAACGGAAATTAGGTCTTAAAAAGTTAAACTTAGCATTAAAGTATTACTTTGTATGTAAGTGAGTTGTTGTATGTGGCAGTGGTGGCACAGAACTTACGAACGTTTCGCGAGACAGCGTCTTGTTTGTCTTGTGTGGTTTAATCCGATCGATCACCAGGTCCGAGGAACTTTATGTGGTGTTACCATGGTCTACAACACCTTTTTATCGTATCCCAAATTAGAAGAGCGTTTTTTGTTCTGTGCTTCCTTATTTAAGTAGTTTTGCTCACTTTATGCGGATTTGATAAGATTTTGTGGTAAGGTACTGTGTACCCCGATCACTTACTTTCATGCTTCTATCAGCCAGCTTATCAGACCAAGTTTCACTGTATATAGTAATTTTGTAAATATTTTTTAATAAGAACATTTCGTATAAACAAATATATACCTAATGTAGTGTTACCTGTGAATAGTACCCGGTGATATAGTTAATGTCACCAGGTCGTGCATATAAACGTTATAACTTCGTTAACCAACTACTTAAAAACATAACCTTCGTCAATTTGCCATATGGGAATTGGTCCTTTTGTTGCCGATTAAGGTTTCCATCGAGAACATCACCGAGGAATCCAATTACATCCAGATCGCTTTTCGCTACATACGGGTGGAAAAAGATAGAGAAAATACCCAGAAGGTAATCTGTCGTTGTTTGTTGATTGATCTTGTGTAATTGACATTGATTCACCAAAAATGTACGAGGTTTAGCGGATGAACGTTGTTTAATTTTTGAATATTTCAGTTCATTATCGTTTTTTTAACATACAGCTTTCATATGCGCAACGATTTATTAGGGTTTGATTAATTCTATGTAAATTATCCAAAATTTCACGTTATTTGAATGAACAAAGTTAATTATCGTAATTATTCCGAGATTTAAAATCATCTGTACGCCGATAACATAAAATTACTTTATGATTAGAGGACATGAACTTGCAGGCTTAGATCCGATTAAGTGAGGGATATTTAATATCCCAATTACAAATTTTAGGGTACATACAGATAAATGGAAGCTGTCTAACTTGTATGTTATTGCTTATTGGGTTCTATTTAATAGATGGCTGGGTTATTTAAAATAATGAGCATAGTTTTGTGATCTATTCCCGAACAGCGCAAACGTTTAAACGGAAGTTGGCGTTTTTAAAAATTCAAGTAGAATATAATTTAAGTCAAGGTTAATTCTATTTAATCAATGTCATTTGGTTTGAAAGTGATCCAAAGCCAAATTCACGACCGGAAGTGATTGAGTTATTTATTTATATTTTTGATAGAACATTCATTTAATATAATGAGTTTAGACCATTTGTAATGTCGTTTGTGTAATTTTGTGCTTGTTTATGTTTTGAGTACAATTGATGATAAAATTCTAGAACGTAACTAGTTTTTGGATATCTGACTTTTCAATAATAAACGAAGGCCACTGACGCCAACAGCTAATTTGCCCACACGCTTCAGCAATATTTGAAGGTGTGTGACTATTTTGAAGATTTGTTTTACAGGTAAAGATCCACAGTAACGTGCACCTGGGGGATAAACTCGAGTTCAGGTAAGTGAGTATTTGTCTGTTTGTCTGACTAAATCTGCACGTGCGCTCAGATGTATTTTGCCGATTTTGTTTTAATATAAAAGTCTGGTGCCCATTACAAGACTTTACCAATATTGTGTGATATCCCAATTTGCAAGTTATGGTAATACAAGCCACCCCTAATTTGCAAGTTCCGAAACACACTCCAGGCCCAAATATTCCACCGAGCTAGTCGGCCCGTGTCAAAACCGTTTCACCTGTAACAGTAGAAATTATGAAAATTGTCAAATTTTCAGTAAAACTTTCGAAATTTGATGGCCTTGAGGCACCTCAAGCTATTAACTCATTTAATTAATATTCATGGGTTGGTCCTAACTTACAAAGAGGCTTTTTCAGACTATTCTACATTAGTATTTAGTGTTTTCATTTTCTCACTCCACTCTGCTGTATATTGAAAAATTTGAGATTGAAACGTTCGTCAAGCAAAAGGTTATGTAATATGACAGTGATAGATACATACGTGGGTTGTGCTAGGAAAAGGATAAGGCCACCTATTAGGCAGGTTTCTTGAGATTTCCAGCATACATGCATACATTACGTATATACGCATGGTGGGATTAAAGATGGGTGTGGTCAGGATAGGATCGGAAGGAAAGGAACTAGGGTTCTGAGCATTCGCCTAAATAGCCGTACATGGTGTGCATATACGCAGTGACCATGCCGATACATGTGTATGAGGAAAACGCCCTGAAAAGACCTCATCCAAGGTAGACGGTTACGGGAATCGAACCTATTACCTCCCGAATGCTAAGCAGGTCTTGTCGCCATTACTCTACCAGCTCGGTCGGGTTTGTGCTAACAATTTGCAGCGCTGATGGTAACCAATGAATGTATATAAATATCGTTCGTTTTAAAAACGGCTTTCATACAGCAAGTTTAGTCGATTTAGTTAACTAAGCAGTGAGACAGAAACCTTTGTGTAACTAGAATGCATATGTTATTAAATAGCAGACATATGAGGCCGATCGGTAGTCTAGTTGCTGCACGTGCAGCCAATAAGATCGACAGACGAAAAATCGTAGACATACGCACCTACCTCATTTACTCAAATGTACAATTTGATTCATTTTTTGGTTAGTGAATTTAGTACTGAAATTTTTAAACCCCTAACCTTGAAAACGTAAAAAATCCTAAACTGCAATTATTAGTTTCTGTTACTGACAGGTTTAAGTAAATTCCCATAATATGGATGGCCTATCCTGGGGAATATTCTTGCGAACGTCCCTATTTTGGAAATGTTCCCAAAAAGCGAATATTTGCATTTCTGATTACTATATGACGATGTAACAAAAATGTAATATGTTTGGGAAGGTTATACGTAGGAGTTGCAATTTCACGGACAATGGGTCTTAAAGGAAGAAGCTTTCCTTCTTATCGTAAACAACGTTACATATAAAATTGAAACAATATTAATTAACCAGGCTATTAATGTTGTCAAACCTATAAGAAAAATTAAAAGGCATTTACGATAACCTAAAAACGCTTGAAACCCACCGTTAATTTCCGGAGTGCATCAATTGCCTTGTTTTTGTGAAAAAGTACAAATTGTGTAAGCCCTTTTTGGGCTACGTCTAATCTTAATTTATTTACCGCGGTTCTAGCTCGAGTAGTAGTGGGTGTGAGTTTTTTAAATAGGGCTGAGCGTTTGCTACCCGATTTTCCACGCAGACCACTATACACTAATCGGGTTGATACATGTAGTTTCCTATAGTATAGTATCTAAATGTGCATACTTAAAACTAACTTATAAATTCTGAATATTTACATGTACTCAAATACTAAAACTTACGATACGCAAAATTAAGACATCTACCAAATGGTTAGCCCCGGCCCTTGACTGGTCTCTGTCCTGGTACTGGCAGCGACGTAACTTCCGTGGGTCCTCTGAACGGCCGACTTTCCGATGTTCTCCTTAGGGTTGCTGCGAAAGTAACATTACCAGCATATTTACAATAGAGTTAACTGGAATCATCTTAATGCCCTATATGAAAAGAATAAAGAAAAAAATAAAATTAAATAAAAATTATCGGGAGCGAGGAACAGTAGCCGTTCTAATTAGGGTTCAACACTAATTACGGGCAATAAGAACACTTTCTAGTAATGTTTCGGAACTAGTTGGGATTTTAATGCAAGGAGTTGGTGTTCTCAGTGGCCCTTTTACCTTTATTAAGACACAATTAGTAATGGAAGTAACGGTGGAGATGGTGGCTACTGTTATATTTATTTACACATGGGAACTCGTACTGAATATTTATGTGCTAGAGCGAGTAATTCGTTTACGGCTTGTATAGGCCAATCGTGACTGGTTTAGGTAGCGATAGTGGTGATGGTAAAAGGCGACCTGAAGGCAGTATAAGGTATTTAAACATTCGGGAACGTTCTGTTTACAGGAATATTTATTATACAGGTGGGGAGGATAAACAAAACGTTTTACGGGCTTTCTTATTAATGAAGGTTTGATACAGGGTTAATGTTTTTAACCTGGGTCATATTGCTACGTGCGATGTAGGACGGGTACGGCTTCAGGAATTCAGAGAAGTCAATTTTTAAAACTGGTAAAACTGGTAATTAATTAATGCTCACTTGTTTTACGTACTTGCGAATTATATCGCAGGGCATGGGAAGTTGGCGACCGAAATAATGGTCTAACCTTGGTCTGCTTTGTTACTTCGAAATCATGGACACTGCACAGAATTGAAATGACAAACATCCTGTTTTTCAAGAACAAACCGCATTATTCCAAATAATTTTTGTATAGTTTCCCCAATAACAACTTTATCCATAAAAGAACCGATACACTGCAAAATACTCAGAAGCACGTAAATGCGTTGAAATTCAAAAGATGCAGCACGATAACATCGATTACGGTTCTTACAAAAAAATATTATAATTGAATATAATGTAAAAACGTATGTTACGTTTCTTAAACGTCTTCACAAAAAGAATAAAATTTAATTCCGAAAGTAATCCATTTCCTTTTAACGGATTTACAATAATAAACTTTAAAATAATAGTCATAGAAAGCTAACATTTATTTAAAATTTTAGTTATGATATCCAAGTATACTAATATTCAAAAAAATTCTGTGTCGAATTCAACAACACGTTACAGTAGAGACCAACCTTTAAAATGCTAAAAATTCACAGAAAAACAGTAATTGCACTTTGAACTGTGGTACTAACATGATTCACATATAAGTAACGTCTAAGGAAAGAAGTATTCACATAAATTCATAATTTTAATTCTTTTGTACGCAAAATAACTTAAACTTTCCTGTGACGGTTAGTCTATAGTTATTCCTTAAAGAAAATGTTTTTTTTTGTCACTTTTGCGTTTAAACTACAGTCTTAAACAGATAACCAATAGTTTCTCCAAAATTGAAAGCTTTACACTATATTATCTAGGAGAGCGAGGTTTATCATTATTAAAATTACTTACCCAAACCTTATGTATGATAATTGAAAGTATTCACCATTACACACACTTATAAAGTGCTTTGCGTAACTGATTTATTTTTTACAATACCATCGACAAGTTCGGCTGTGATAACAATTCGATGTGTTTTATTTTGCAAAATACGGTAAGAGAAAATATTAAAATACATCATTGAAATTTACTTAGGCTCTTTTGGGAAAGATATCAAACTATTTTGAGCAAGTTTGGTCAAAGACGTATATCTAAAAACAAACGTGTTACGTGCACAAAGGTATCGCTGTGCCAAAAGTAAAAGTTGCGCCGCTACAGCGAATAAGGATTAGGCCGGAAGGTCAGACGCTCGGTTAGGCACTTGGATGCGTGGGCGTGTGGCTGGCGTAGGAACAAATAAAGTAATAAAAGGACACCAGATGATTTATACGTACATCACCCTAGACCTACGACACAATAAGAGGTACGTTACAGTTAAAAAATATGGCTGACACAGTCCTGGAAGGAATAGGTCCACTTAGGAATTAAATCTTAATTCGCAGTAATAAAGAACAACTGCTGTTAATTTGACACAGATCGGTTTAATTCTTTAAATAAATTCATACTTCAACCCTTTAATTATATACAAAATATAAGTAACCAAAGCTTTATAAATTCTCACTAATATGGCTAGATAATTGCATCAATTATAAAGGTTAATAATTATTAGGACAATCGGTAGTTTAAATTTGGATAGCTATAATATTGGTGAACAAATCAAGAATTCTTATCAGTACACACTGATTTACCCAATCGTTGTAATAGTACCACACTCACCTTTCTTTCTAGTGTTGCCCCTAAAATGCAAAAAAAATTAATGAATCAAATCTTTACAGTATAAAAATTTTATGCACTGTTCAACATCCAGCGTTGACCCGTTTAGAAAGAGCTCTCCTTAAAACTGGCGTATCAGCTTCAATTCAACCGAATAATAATCTAAACCGGATATAAATAACCAAAATATTTCAGCCAGATGTCTACCATTGCGTTTTTCTTAAGTACAAAGGAAAACTTGAATTTTATCAACCATAATGACAACAGCAAGGCATACATTTTCAAAACAGAAACCAAAAATTTGTAGCCTGCTGCTACTACAAGCAAAGATCAAAGGTATAAACTAAAACCCTTACAATTACCCGGTAAAATTAAAGCAAACATGTATATCCATGGGGCTGAAAGCGGAAATAGCTATAAGCCAAAAAAAGGTTAATAGCTTCCATATTATGATAACGTTTGTTAACACGTACAATTAGAGCTTAAATAGTTATAACTGGTAAATGGGACACATAGGGCATGCATTAAATATTTAACTCATTAAATAACTGTGAAATTGAGATAAGGATCACCCAATATAAAGTATTTCAGTTTATAAAAGCACAAATGTTAAAATATATCGTGGAGGACTCTGTATAACAATCGCTGAATTACGAAAGCGCAAAGTTCATATCTTAAACAGATGTTAACTTCAAAGCAATAGGTATAAAGATTCAACATCTGTTTAAAACACTTTTTTGAAAATGAAAAGTTATTGCACATTAAGATAGCATAACATTGAAGCTGGATTAACAACTGTAAACAAATGAGCACCTGAGTAAGTATGAATTGCTCAATCACTATTAAATCTTAATTAAACATTTACAATTACAGGTACACAACCTCGTTAGATGTAACACAATCCAATGTTCGAACTAAATGTAGTTGCACGATTAGGGAAACCGTGCTATACTTGTAACTATAATTCGTTATAGGAAGGGGCCACGTTTAAAGCACTTAAAAGGTTAACTGAATCGAGTGTCTATATAGCGAGTACTTTGTCATGAATGAATAACGATGAAAAGAAGCTCACCAGGATGCTGTTTGTGTATATTGACTTAACCTGTTTTCCTTTAGCGAGCGGATGTGGATTAACTGCCGGAATTATCTCTGAGCTGGCTGTCGGAAACCATTTCTTAATTATTCCATAATTAGGAAGAACCGCTAACCAGGCATAGTTGAAGGATCCGTTACAGCAGTATCCTGAAGAAACGAAGAAGGACGACAACAAACACCTACAGGAAAACCTCCTGGTACGACGAGAGCATGTGTAGCTATTAAGATCCCTTCTACATCCGTAATAAAACGAAACTAAGGTATATAGTTAGTAGAAATTTTGAAGTATAAATTTTGAGAAGAAAAAAAAAAACGATATACCGCTGTAATGTAATTTCGCACTTCCAAAAATTACAGAAAATTTTCTCAAAATGTCTGATTTGTTAACAATGCGTGTGCATCGCAAAAATAGCCTTCTACAAAACGAACTCAAGAACATCACCTGATCCCTTTCACCAATAAAAATTTTCCTTATTTATCTCAATTTTTAGTTATTTTATAAACTGGCTTATCACGCGTAATATTGATAGATTTCTTGTCAGTAACCAACGTAAAGTGTGTTGCCTATGAACACGCATATGAAGTTCTCAATCTCGATCGAAAATACAATTGTTAATTCAACACGTTACAAACGTTACAAGTTTTAAATAGTTCAATAGTAATTGCTGCTATCCTCGTCAGTGCAACCAGAAAAATATTTGAAATGTTAATGCTAGAAAATTACAAAATATTCCACTCCAAAGTATCAGCCTAGTAATTGGATGTAAAATATTAGTAATTAGTAATTAAATCATGAACAGATTAAATAAATATACTATGATTGGTGCGAAGTTGTAAAAACTTTACAGAAAGTTGTAATAGCAATTAAAACCTAGATATACTAATTAAAGGTTTATCAAAATACATTTAAAAAACGCTTTTCTACTTTAACTGAAGGGGTAGCTGTAATTGGTATAAACGTTTATAGATTGTAAAATTTTCTTTTAAATACACGATTTCTCCCAAAAAAGATAAGGATGTTAATTAGGAAGTAATGTTTTTGATGTTTTTCCAAAAATCCATCTATATTACGTGATATGATTAATACAAAACGAATAAACGAAATTCACATTTCTTAGCATTTCACCTTTTACTGTTAAACAATATTTGAGCTGTACTCTACATAATACTGTTAGCTTTGAAAGAAACCTTGCAAGACTCGTCAATTTGTTTTATAGTTAGTAATTCAATTTATTTTCTCCAGCAAGAGACAAGGTACAGCATTATTAAGTTTGCGAAATTACTGTATTTCACTTTTTATATGTTAAAATTCTCAAAGCGTTCTTTTAAACTAATTAAAACTTAAACACACACTTTCATTGCAATTTTTGTACACAATTAGAAGTTGGATACAGCTACACAGAGAAAAGGTAAATTAATACCAATATATTACAAGACAGACACCCACATTTTATATTAAGTTACACAGAACTGTTACACATTCGTACAGTAATACTTTAAGTTGATATTATGCAAGAAAAACACATGCATTATCAAATTGATTAGAGTTCATTTGGTACCTGACTGTGAAACAAAACTCTAAAAACGCTGAATCACATGGTAGACCGGGTATCCCGGAATTTTGGTTTAAAAACAATATCTCGATTACCTGTGTAAAGAGCCGAAACTTTTTTTTATTAATTACTTGTTAGTTAATAAATTTTAGCAAAATTTCAGAATTTCAAATAATAAATTTTACCCCTCAGACGTCGATACGAAGACATTGGGAATAATCTGCGTCACAGCCCCCTTCAGACCCACTACTTAAACAACAGTCAATTTCTAAAATAACGTCACTGCTGGAAGCCATTTCCGCCTTTCGCAGATTTCTATTTATCCACAGGACACTCTACCGAGAGGAGACTTTGTATTCGAATCCTTCTCGTATTCTCCTGTCCTCTAATTCGCCTTCGCCTGAACGTAAGTTTTTTTACACCTACACGGCCACTTGTGGAGAACGTAACGGTGGAAGAAGCACCCTCTCCTTCTAATTTCAATTAATTACTCAGAACTAATTAGAACATCATCCTGTTAATGAAATAGGTCACGTTAGAAACGTTATCAAAATACATTAAATTTTGTTAAATTAGTTAGATACAAAATTATTAAAACGCAAGCAGTCATATAAACATAAAAGTATCGATTTTTTACTGCCCTATCCTATTCCAGGTAGACAGCATTTACCTCTAAGTCTTTATCTCTTTAAAAATATTTCAACGAGCAATAAAACGTTATCGCGAATTTCTTAACATTTCTTCAACGTATTTTGTGTTAGTTTATTCACGTGTAAATGCATTACTTTTACGTGTATCGTTAATATTATTTTTTTCAGTCGCCATAAAAAGAGCAGATTAGAGTGCCCGAGTGGATTGGGAGCCGACCGGGGTGCCCGTACCAAGGAACGTCCATTTATTATTTTTTGGTTGTTTCGTTTTGATAAAGTAACCCGGTTTTTTTGTTTTATTTGAGTAGAGTAATAGGATTTTGCTTTTGTTTTGTCTACCTTTTCTGTGTATTCGTCAGTGTGAAACCCCAGGTAGAAATCAATCAGCCTTATCTAAAAGAACTCACGCTTATCCTTCGATTTGGAGTTATAAGCGCAATAAAGTATAATAAAAATAATTGTGCACATTAGGGTTTTACACCTACATTAAGGATAAGGAGCTTGATAGGGTAATTTTACAGTATCAAGGATGCCTTCTCACGCATTTATTGAAATTACTACAAGGTGAATAAAAAATGAAAAACTATATATTTTTTATTCTTCTATATGACACACCCTGTATATTAATTGATCTATTGAAGTTGAAGTTGTATAGTTTTTCAAAATAATTTTAGTTGCAAAATACGTTTTTCTTTAAATAATTATACCGATGACATAACCATAAACATAATTTTAATTGTAATGTAAAAATTATCAGAGTGAAATCCCAAGAACACTGATAATTGACAAAATAAGTATCGAAAGTAGGTTGTTTGATGGAGGAAATTATAGTAACATTACAAGTATTTATCAGTGCTTGAGGGATAATCCATCAGAATTTGTTTTACAAATTGTAATTTGTAAAAGAAATTGATAAACTTACCACTAAATTTAGATAGCAATCTAAATCTGATAACTACTCATGGGTGATGAGTAGTTACATCCTAAGAACACTGATAGTGGACAAAATAATTTTACTACAAATTTTGAAAGCACATGGTTTGGTAACCGCTTAACGCTTAACCCAAGAGAAATATGCTTAAGAAATGTATAGTAAAAATATCAGCATCTAGTATTATTATTATTATTTCGATTGAGTTTCGGTCAAAAATGCTTCATAAATTTTGATTTCCCAGAAGATTGACAAGCGTAAAGTAAAAATCTGAAAACCACCCTAGGGTTATTATCAGTCTTAATATCCCATGGGTAGTGTACAAAATAATTTTATCACAGTTTTCGAAAGCACCTGGCTGTGAGGCGTCGAGATGTTACCCAAGAGCGACGTGCTAGAGACAATTATGATAAAAGTTATTTGTCAACGCCAGAAATTTTTTTGCTATTTTTTGAAACTAGATACATATTATTATTCCAAACGACTTAATAATCAAAACTAATTGAAAACACGATTATGGACTGGCTGAGAACTAAGTTGTTGCTTAGTATCCGAAATGATGATTACCTATGGGCTCTTTTCAGTATACGTTTGCGGTGATTGTCAACTTCGTGCATGTCAATATAAATTGATGCAATTAGATGTTTCTTTTGGAAAACCGTTTTTTATATAATGATAACCAGTCCTGCCTTATTTTGCACACGTGTATACAAATGCATCGATTTGATTGAAGAGTAAATAGTCTCTCAAAACTATGGATAATTTTTCATGTAAACATATAATAAAAACACACATACTTTTACCCAAGTACGAATTGTAGTAATAATTGGTATTGTATATTTGTTTACCTATATTCACTATCAGTACAGATTGCCAAGTTATGAGATCGAAAGTGATAAATTTAATTGATCAATTGGTTTATTGTTTTTCGACATCCATCTAGTGATAGGAACTACCATGTTCGTTTGTATTATACCCCAAAACACAGAGTTGAATCGAGATGTGGAACCAACGTTAAGTATGATGTTCAGATTTTTCCTGCATTTACCTCTTAAAAAGGATTCTTTAATTTAAATTATAATTAAAAGAATGTATGCTTTCAGTAGTAAAGGTTTCTTGCCAATAACTTATACCGACAAACAATTCAAACACTTGTTTAATTTTAAAAGCCTGGTAAATGAATAAAGTTTGTGTCTTCCAAAACACAGTAAGTAATTACCAGAATATATCACTTTTATAAGGAAGATGAAGACAACGAAACGACGTTAGCTTTTAGACCAGTGACGTTTCAAATTTCATCAAACGATTAAAATTTAAGACAATTTAAGACAAGGTCTGTATCAAAGTGTAATCAATCGTCTAAAGATAGTTAAAGACAGTAAATTTACGGTATAAGAAGTTAATAAGCACGCTAATGTACGTATAATTTTTTTGAACTATCTGACATTGAGAATTAAATAACGTAAGTGTAAATTCAGTATTATAAGTGTTTTGTAACTGTGGTTTCATATTAATTGAGTTTATCGGCCAATTTACACAGTTTTTGCGTTTATAGCGCGACGTTTCGGAAGCGGACTCTGCTTCCGTCATCAGGTTTTTCGTACTTGAGTCGAATTCGTATGTGATGATTTTTCCCAAGTACTTGGCTACTCTCAGATTCGACCTTTACCGCTGAGCCAATGAGTCATCCCATATATATATATATATATATATATATATATATATATATATATATATATATATATATATATGTGTATGTATGTATGTATACATAAAGTTGTGTATTAGCCTCTTCGGCTTAACCAAAAAATATTTAAAATTGTACAGGGCGTTGCATTTTCGGATACCAGTACTCAACGTAAATTACACACCCTGTATATTTTTAATATTGGTATTCTGTCATCAATTGCCTATCTGGTAATGTTTTATTTTTTAATTAGGATCAACCGTCGCAGAGTTATTCAACTTTTTAGGAAAATTATGACATACAAACACAACGAACAAAATCTGCAGAGCCACATTGTGACACATTAATCGAAAATATTTTCTTAAACGTTTGTCAAGATCATTTACCTTAATCCGAAAGATTAAAAGTTAAATTCCGTTGAACAGCGTGTTTGCTGCGGTAATACAATGACTTAAATTTCGATTGGCCATAACTCAATTTTTGTTTATGGAACACACTGTATTTTGTAAGTAACTCAGATAGAGAAATTAATTCTCTTCCGATTTTATATTGGGTTTCCTATACTTAAAGTTGACACTTTTTAAATCATTGCATTTTTAAGAATAATAGGACAATGTTGAGCGATATACAGGGTGTTCAATTTAAAATATTTAAGTTGGATATTGTTATCCGAAAATGCAACACCCTGTAGAATTGTAGATACTTTTAGGTTACGGAGAAGAAGCTAATACACAGCTTTCAAATTTACATAAAATAGTGAAGGAGCAACATAAGAATTCCGCTTTAATTGTACAATATATATATATATATATATATATATATATATATATATATATATATATATATATATATATATATATAATTGCAGAATGTTTGCAATGTCCCAATCATTTTTATTTCTTGTGTATCGTGTTCTAATAGGTCCCAAAAGTTGGAAATTTATGTGCAGATTTGCGTAAAAATATTTTAAATAATGCTCATATATGTCTTTTTTTGTTTTCATAATTTAAAAAAACATCATAGCTTTGCAGGTCTTCGCTCATTACTCCAGCAATTTTGGTGGAATGACCCTGAACTCACCAGGAGGAGGTGACTGCATTTCGAGTTCCACCCACGCCCTGCCCAAGCATCCAACCAAAAAAGGCGTGCTAGTAATATATTTAGTATTTACATATTTACAATTTTTTTACCATAAAATTTATTTATGATATTGTACAAAGATGTAGTACGTCTGAATTCAGATTTATGGCCAAATTTGAGCATAGCTGATCTTGAAAGAAGAGTCGTTCTAATATATTCGTCTCTGCTATCTTGCCCACAAACTTTTTCTTCAGCTTCTGAGACCAATTTTACACATCTTTCTACTGCCTGAGTGTAGCATGGAAAGTTTAGAAATTCAAATTCAGGCGAGATCTTGTTTTGTAAATAGGTAGAAATGGTTATGTTCTTAATTTCTCCATCATTGTAGGAGGTGAAAGCTTACAAGTAGACCAATCTATTAGGTCGCTGTAGTCGGTAATCTGAAAATTTAGTGTTGGTGTAATAAATGTTCTTACAGCATTTTTATCTCTATTCCTCAGATTAGTTGCCTTTAGGATTCTTCGAAAACCAAACTCTCTAACGTGTAATATTTCATCCACTATCATAGCCAACAACAAGTTTTCTGGATGACAGAAAAAGGAGTTTCCTTTAATGACAGAATCAATTATTCTTTTTATACGGTCTGAAAGATGTCTGGAAGTTTGATAAATATTAAAAACAAGTTTTGGACCATACTTTACTGACTGGTGTCTTTTAATGTCAAACCAGACTGGCGCATATGTCTTCATAATGTAGTCAATCAGAATGATGAGTTCGTTTGTACGACTGTATGCACCTACCCGGCCATCGCTCAGCTCATCAGAGAACGACATACAGATACAGAGTAATCTTACTGAACTGTGGCTTACACAATATACTACACATAGCAAACTAAGTATCACAAAGTGTAGTAATCACGTAATTTTAAAAACTGCAGTTACTTAGCTAATTGGAAAAAGCATGAATAACGAAAATTCCATACATTTTTCGAAAATTCAAAACCTTTACGCGAACTGAAAACATAAGTAAGTAACCTATTTCTATGGTAACCTGCAGATCAACTTTTGAGCCGTATCAGAACACGATACACAAAAATTAAAAATGTTTGGGACATTTTAAAAATTCTGAAATTTCATACTTTTTTCAAAAGTTTAAGCTCGTTGCCCCAACTAAAGACATCAAATAAAATTTTTTGTAGCATTTTAAAAGCTGAGCAATTTTTTTTCAAAATTTTAAGCCGCTCGCGCGAACTGAAGACTCTATATATATATATATATATATATATATATATATATATATATATATATATATATATATATATATATATATATATATATATATATATATATATATATATATATATATATATATATATATATATATATATATATATTTATATTTATATTGGGTTTCCTGTACTTAAAGTTGACACTTTTTAAATTAAATCAGTTTTAAGAATAACAGGATCATGTGATGCGACATACAGTTTGTTCAATTTAAAATATTTTTTTCCTGGACGACGTTTCTACAGTCACATCTGTCATCTCCAGGTCTGTAACTTTCGGCTTGTATTCCTTGTTACTCGAACTGTGCTGATGTCCTGTGTTGCTGGTTGCTTCTTATGTACTTCCTGTTTTCTTTTTTCGTTTGATTTCATCTTTCACTTTCTTTTTTAGTTTCTGCTTGTTTGTTTTTGGTTGATATTTGTTTTTATTCCAATACAGTTTTCCACACTGCTGGTAACATGAGTGTGTCGTCTCTTGTATTGATGTTCTTGCGATTTTTTTCGATTTTCGATTGTCCCAGATCATTCTGGATGTATAATTCTCTAAGTTCGCTAGTGATTTGGTCTTGTGGAAATTGATTGTGTCTTCGTTGGCGCTTACATGTTGTGCAAGAGATGACGTAGTATGATTTTTTTTTACTGCATTTCGATGTTTTTCTTTCCTTGCGCTAATTGTTCTCTTTGCTTGGCCAACGTACGTCATTTCGCAGTCTCCACATGGAATTTCGTATACGCCTTGGTTTTTTAAATCGATGCGATCTTTAGGATTTCGTAGAGTGTTCGACACTTTCTGGTGAGGCTTGAAAATAGTCTTTACGTGTGTTCCTGCAAAACCCTGTTAATTTTGTCCGTGGTTCCTTAGATGTACGGTAGATAGGCGTTGGATAGTAGTTGTTCTGCTTCCTTTTCGACTATTCGTTTTGATGGTTGCATATTTCTTTTTATATTGTGATGTTTAAATCCACTTCTGATTAGTGCGATTTTCACTTTCTCCAATTATTCTTTAAGATTTTCTTTGTATGCCAATTTTCTGGAGCGATCAAACAGTATTTTTATTACTGATTTAAGTTGCGCTGGATGATGATGCGAATTGGCGTTTATGTAGCTATCAGTATGTGTAGGCTTACAGTATACTGTGTGACCAAGACGATTATCATAAACTGTGTATGTTACAAAAAGTTATAAAATTGTGTGTTGTTTTTATGCCTTTGTGTCCGAAACTCATCAATAATGTAAGTGTCAATTATTATTTTCAAGTTTTAACGTGCAAAAATCGATATCGCTACTTATTTCTCTATCAAAATGATCTAAATTCTGTATTTAAAATAAACTTACTAGTGCCATCTATACGTAAGTTCTGGTTACCTGTAAATTCTTATATTTTATAGCTATCTGTCAGTTTGCTAAATCACCACTAGATGGTGATACCATTGAATAATTACATATTACTAAACATGCTTTATTGAAATACATCTGATTTTAAAAAAAATGGAGAAGAAAATTTTGTTGAATGCCTTGTTCCTAAGGTGTGGTTTTTCTTTCTGAAACGGCCATTTTGTGATGTGCTACATTTTCAGAAAATTTCTCTGATTGCTGTGTTCTCGGTGTAAATCACCATTTCTAGAGCAGAATTTTCTCAAACATTATTTCTTCATTTGGTGAAGTGTTCAAATCGCTAGTAATGCGGATGCAAAAAAATGTTACTTACACGGCTTAAAATACGATATCTAAATTAAAAGCATGTTTAACCAGTTCGTGGTAAATTATCACATATAGCTCGTCTTCGATCTATACAGCTTCTTCTGATGCTGCTTATTCTTCTTCTTCTTCGGCTTGCTTTTATTAGTGTCTTGAGATTATACGTTATGTACCTTTTCGCCTCACCTTTGGCTTTGCTACGATGTGGGACTGCTTGTAATTGATTACTGGTAGCTGTGCTGCACTTACGAGGATAAAATTTAAACAGTATTAACTACGGAAGTACTCGTCCATTATGTATTAACAAAGATTGTATTGTTGAATTTACTTTTGAACCTATTATCGGTTACATGCTGCCTTCCGCAGGGATAACTACAGTATCTACAAAAAAAGAACCTTTAAATTAATCATATTGCAAGGAATTTGTAACACATTATTTACCTTTGTTACAACTTCGGTGTCACCTGGATAGCTGAATTCATTTAACTTTCATAAAAATTTCACTAGTATAAAACTGTTATAAACTGATCCAGGTATTAACTAATAGTTTGTGCCTTTGGCTTAGCCAAATTTAAAGTGGTTCTTACTGAATTTGTAAATAAAACACCCAGTGTTCTTTTAGCATTTAACTTCCATCTTGGATATTATTTCAATAACCACTGTTTACGCTATCGTTGCGCAGTAGAAAAAACGCAAACCATAAATTGTGTATACCGGTTGTCGATGTCGTATTATTTATACTATGTGTTAGCTTTTAAGTAAGAAGTTTTTTTTATTGGGGATAAGAGTGTTCAGATCATTGATCGCTAATTGGAAATTGATTAGTCATTCGTATATGCATGTTAGTATATGAACAGAACAAGTTTCTACGAGAAACGAAAGGCAAGTGTTACCTTTCTAACGTAAACTATTGCGGTTATATATGTATATCCAAATTTTCCTTTTCAGGGTTACGTTTTATAAAAGATCTTCCAGCGTAGCAGAGAGGGGCATTATGTTCTTTGATTAAATTAGCTAAATTGATTAAATGTGAGTTTATCACCCGTAAAATCTCGCGATTTGCCTCCATCACTAATCATTTTGAAAATATATGTTAATTACGGAACTTTAGTATTTCACATTGTGATAGTCAGATAAGGCTACATTTACCTTTGGGGTTGGGGTAAAATTGCGTGTTGGGATATGCATACACTGTTATTATTATATATAAATATTAAAATTTACAACGGTTATTTATTGTTGGTAAATTTATAAATAAATTTACGCTTGTTAAGGGAATTTTTTATCTGTTCTTCATGTTTCTTCCCTGGTTCAAGCTTTACAGGGACTGTCTTCCAAGAACTAATAACTTATCTTTGCTTTCTTGTAAGCTTGTCGCGCCTATTTTCTGTCTGTTCTCCTCATCTTTATGCCTGCAATTTTTTTCTCGTTTTATATCTAACCTAACCATCTTTTACTCTAACACTTCAAAACACCCACTATATCCGAGTGCTCTGCGGCCTCAGAACCGTTCGGCTGAGTTACTAGTCGAGCTAACGAATTCCTCCCCATTTTATGTAACGTGGTTGGTTAGACACGTAGCAAAGTGATCATTTCAATAGTATGTTATTATTTCAGAATGGTTAAACGTAAACAGACAAGCAGTTAGTTACAAAAATGCGCAGATAATTTTGGAGAGATGCCAGACGATGATGACTACGAACCGTTTGAGGGTTCAGATAGTGATGTCATTCCAGTACGAATCTGAATCGGAAACTTCATCAGATTCAGAAACTATAAAAAATATAGAGGCATTTGTACAAAATACAAAAGGAATGAAATCAGTTAGGGATATCACAAGTTGTTCAGTATCTGAAACATTAACAAATGCAGTGTTGCCGGTTCAAGAAATACCAGCTGATGAGCGCGAGTCGCCGGACTTAGCACCATTATCTAAATCAGGTCCAAAATCGAATGAAGATACATTATTATGGGGGCCCACAATTAGAAACTGTGTCGATACATGCCTTCTCGGGAGTAAAACCAGAAGTAGCAGCAATGTTGGCGAATGGTACACCAGGTAATTTTTTGATGTTATAGTAGATAATAAAGTGATATCCCTTATTTTCAGCTATGCGACACAACTTGTTATAGTCGAGGCCGCCTGCCTGCCTGGAGTCCTACCACAAACTCTGATTAGACAGTTTTTAGGATTAGTGGCTTGGGTAGGATTAGTAAAAATGCCATCACTGAATGACTATTAGAGTACTGATAAACTATTCAGTAACAACTTTGCTCCAAGCGTTTTGTCGAAAAATCGATTTTATTAACTATTACGCATGATTCACTTTGTTGACAACGCAGAGGCAGATAAAAGTGATAAATTGTATAAAATAACATCTTTGTTGGATATTTTAAAAATAAATTTTCAGTCGTTGTATGTTCCTGAAGAATGTATGAATGAAACTCTCCTACCATGCAAGGGAAGGCTAGGACTTCGTCAAATTATCAAAACAAAAAGGCACAAGTATGGAATAAAGTTATTCAAACTTTGTTCTGGGCTTGGGTACACATGTAACAAAAATATATGCAGGCAAAGAAGACAGAGCTGTCACTACTGAAAAAGTAGTACTGTATCTGACTCAAGGTTTAGTAAATGAAGGACGAACACTTATTATTGATAATTGGTGCACAAGTTTGCCTTTATCCAAAACAATGTTGGATGCCAATGCTCATGTAATTGGAACTACTCGAAAAAACCGAAGAGGTCTGCCCAATGGACTTGTAAAAGCTAAATTAAAATGTTGCGAACTTTACTCCATGGAAAATCATCACTGCTTAACAATTACCAATTGGAAAGATAAGAGAAATATTTTGATGCTTTCTACAAAACATGGATCTGAAATGGTAGACGTGTCTTGCAATCAGCATATAAAATACAAACCCAAAGTTCTAGTGGATTACAACAAAGGTAAGGCAGCAATTGATTTATCCGATCAATTTGATCAGTTAACCACGTTAGAAAAGTGGACAAAGAGGGAAGTAACCACAATAGAAGAAAAATTTGCAAAAATTGCTACAAAAAAAATTCTGAAACACACAGGCGAAAATACGCCATGAACAGAACTAGGAAAGTCGTCACATATTGTGAAATTTGTGAAAATGAGCCACATTTTTGCGTAGAGTGTTTTAGTGACGTCCATATATAATTATTTATGTATGAATATTTGAAACCAAGAGTTCCTAAATAAAATTTCCTAAAAGTTTTTATTTTTAATTTTTATCTCCTACTATCAAATAATGGGGACCAGAATACACAATTAGTTTTAACAGTTTTCAAGATAGTTTCATAAGAGATGGTGAACAGAGCTTTTTTCTGATAAGAAATCATAATCTTTAATCAATTTCGGTCTAGTGTGTAGAGGGCGCTACATACGCTTTACTGAGCAACAAGAAATGTCCTTAATTTTTTATGCCAATTTTTTTGGAAAACTGAATCATCAAAAATAAATTTTTAATCATTTCTACATAAAAAAGGTATACTTGTTTTACCTCGTAAAAATTTACTGTTTCAGAGATAATCGTGATTGAAGTATTCCAAGAAATAATTCAATGAAATTAATTTTTTACTTTAATCTAACAACCGTTCGTTAATAATGGGACACAGAGCAACTATGGATTCCTAAAAATATTGCGACATAACACAATTTACCTTAATTCAATTATTGATATTAAAAAAGATACAGAATGTTAAAGCAAATATTTTTTATTGATACACATTTATAAATATTAACAGCTTTCAAAATAATAAACTATGCTATTACTACTTTAACAAATGTTCGAAGTGGCTACCATTGACTTCTATACATTTTCGTATTCGTTTATCGAATGATTTTCTAATATTAAAAAGTATGTTTCATTTCTGAATACATCTACAGCATTTACTATTTTTCGCCAAAGTTCGCCACGAGAATTTATGGTCTGGACTACGTGCTGGCAAGCATATTGGCTACCTCGGCCAATCCAATGTTGTGCAAATTCATTATGAAAGTAATTTCGTACTACTCCACTGTAATGGGGTGCATAAACTACATGTTGTGTCTCACGATTAATGGCAAATCATCTAACACGCCCATGAATCCACTTTCGAGAAAATTGAGATAGGAATCACAGTTAAAGTTATTTGGTAACTCATATGGACCCATGATGGTTTCCGATTATACCACACCCGACATTAATTTTAAATTCGTGTTGAAAGTGTCGCTCCCTTGTTAAATGTGGATTTTCATATTCCCATTCATGAGCGTTTCTAAAATTAAAAACTCCTCAACGACTGAAAGTTCCCTCATCAGCCAATAATGTTTTATTAATGACAACGGGCATTATTTCTTTTATCTCGAATAAAACGAGCAAACAGTAATCTAGCTGGAATGTCGGCTGGCAACAAATTTTGAACTGGTGTAAAATGATATGGATGAAGTTTTTCCTTACGTAACAATCCAGTAGCAACAAAACTGTAATAGTTTTCTTGAACTCACTTCTCCATTTTCGGTTGCGCGAACAAATACATCTTCTTGGTCAACTGTAATATTTTTTGGACGGCCTACATCTCGTTTCAGACGAAATGATCCCGTTTCACCCAATCGATTATACAAGTTTTTAAATAATTTGTTGTTAAGTCGTCTCCTGTTTGGATACCTCTTAACATACTATCTAAAAGAACTACGGCCATTACAGTTTTTTTGTGCATAAATACACACCATGTAGCGCATTTCTTGATTTGAAAACAAATTATGTCGTGGCATTTTCACTTGTAAAAAACCACAAAATAATTTCACTTGAAAGTAGGAGTCTTCAGTCAAATTATTTGCTTTCCAACGCCTTCTATTAAAGTACGATATATTTAATAAAATGAAGTGTCTACTGATACGTTAAGTTTCAAATATTTCAATCAAAAATATTAAATGCCGTAAATGTATTCAGAAATGATAACATACTTTTTAATATTAGAAAATCATCCGATTAGCAATATTTTTAAGTTATTTTAAATGGTAATCAATAAGTGTACTTGTACGAAAAATACATTTATTTTCAACAATCTAGGTAAATTTTTATTTGCCCACAAATTAAGAAGTAGCATTTCTGATAATTAATCAATAGAAATATTAAATCAATAATTTATTAAATAATTAGGCCTACCAGCATCTGCTAGGTTGTTAGGTTAAAGTAAGAAATTAATTTCATTAAACTATTTCTAGGAATATTTCAATCACGATTATCTCTAGAATACTAAATTTTTATGAGATAAAACAAGTATACCTTTTTTATGTAGAAATGATTAAAAAAAATTTTTTTTTTATTCAGTTTTCCAAAAAAATTGGCATAAACAAATTAGGGACATTTTTAGTTACTCAGTACAGCGTATGTAGCGCCCTCTACACACTAGACTGAAATTGATCAAAAATTATGATTTCTTATCAGAAAAAAGCTCTGTTCACCAACTTTTTTGTCGTTAACAAATTTTTAATATTTTGTACAGGGGCGTCACTAAAGGGGCGGTGCCACTTATTTTGCCCCCAAACATACATTTTTTATGGGGATATTTTTAAATTTTTGGGAAAAAAATAATATTTTTTAAACAATTTGCCATAGAAAAGGTACTCTTGTTGAAAGTCAAAAAAATTACTGGTTTTGGAGTTATTTGAGGTTTTAACATGTTTTACCTAAAATAAGAAAATAAAAGAAATATTGAGTTAATTTTATTTACTTGAATTAAGTAGGCTTAGACTGCAGACTCGCGATTTTTTTTTTGTTTGACAGGTTCGTTTGACACATTGTTTTTGATAGTTTTTTTTTTCTTAATTGTTTCCTTTGTCTGTTCTGTGTTAATGTCATACAATTAAAACTTTTTTTAAGTTCTAAATAATTCACAATGCTTTTACCTCATCGATGTTTCAGAAACAATCATTATTCCGTGAGGTAGTTCTATCTCGCGCATGGAAGTTATTAATTCGGTCAGCATTGCTTGCTAAAACCTCAAATAACTCCAAAACCAGTAATTTTATTGACTTTCAACAAGAGTTCCTTTTTTGTGGCAAATTGTTTAAAAAATATTATTTTTGCCCAAAAATTAAAAATAAGGTAAATAAAAAAAAGTTTGGGCGCAAAATATGTGGCACCCCTCTTTAGCGGCACTCCTATACAAAATATTAAAAATTTGCCAACACTATCTTGTATGACCTAATCAAAGTTATTTGTGGTCTAAATTTCATTTAGGTATGTTAAACCGTTTCAGAGATAAACCTTCACAAGGCCGTATCTTCTTATGAAGGCATTTTCGGACACATGTTAATTAAGCAAACAACAGTTATTTTTTAATATCCCATTTACCCTAGAAATTAGCGGTACGTTTTTTGAAATACCCTATATATATATATATATATATATATATATATATATATATATATATATATATATATATATAATATAGGTACCAAGTGTACTCTGTTGAGCCCGATATGTTATCAGGTCGCTGTGAATCCCGAGGTGGCGGTTGCTTACACAACTCGTTTTTTTATATAAAGTATATACTCTTAGATACTTGTGAGTCCCGACAACGTTGCTGCCGTAAGAACAGGACATCAAGGACCAACTATATAATATGACACGAAAATGGCTAACTACGTTGACATAATAAATTTGAGAGCTTTAAACATTTGTAAAATTAAAATAGTACTTCTTTGATCCTAACAGCAATTAAAAATCAAAGTGGCACATCAAATCGATTATTTTAATTGAGTAATGCTATCACCTTCAATATTTTAAAATTTGTATTAGTACTTTTAACAATAATCAATTTATCTATGATTGCACTATATTTGAAACAATACACTTACTGTGTGCTTGTTCGATATGTTATAAGCAATTTTCTAGAGGTAGATACTAAAAATCAAACTCTTTATGTTAACACAAAAGTTCCATTCATTTTTTTAACTTAAACCCATTATTCATTGTAATAAATAAACATTGTCACTACAGTTTTTAAATGGTATGTAATCTAGTCGTTAAAATTAAGAAGTATTAAATGTTACGCTATGCTACGTTTTCGTTATTTTGCGCTAATGAAGTACAAAATAATGGCAGTTTAAAAATAAACCGGAACATTTGTGATAGTTAAATTTTTCTACATAGTAAACAAGGGCAAGAAGCTATACTAAATACGATTACTTACCTTTGCTTATGAGGTGTAAATATCTCTATATTTCATTCTTGGATTAATACTACTGAATAGAAAAACAATATAAACTTGTATTTTTTATAGTAATGGTGATTGCACAAAAAATGGACAAATTGAATACCAATTCGGTTTTTTTTTTAAATTCATAAAGTAAAAGATAATAATAGTTTATTATATAAGTGCGTAATGTTACAAATAATTTACTAAAGGATTTAGCTTGTGACCATTTTGAATAAACAGGCTAAAATTATAAGTGAATTATATATAATAACTCACGTATAGTTTAAAGTTTTTATCTAACCCTTTCCTATCATTAATATCTAGCAAAACAATAAAAGTTTGTGTTGATTTATTTAATACTAATTTATAGCAAAATGGTAGATTTATTGTATGTCGAAAAAGCTGATTTTAGCTTTCTTACAAAGAAGTCTCAAACATAGTATAAAAATTAATTTCAAGGATTTGAAACCCAAGAAGAATAAAAAATTCTGATGTCAAAGGCAGCAATTTAACTTAATATTCTTGCTTTTAGTTATTCATATGGGGTTTCGTAGAGTGCGGTGATAAAAGAAATTGCCGTTGGTAAATCCATTTGATTTGACTACAACACGTGTGGCAGAGAAGATTTATGTACTGACCATAGCATGCTTTGCATTTCGGCAACACTTCTGGCGTCCGCCGGGAATCATATTAACACATTTAAAAATTGCCCATGGGATATGTGAAAAATTAAATCTCTTTTAAATTGACATTGCGAAAAAATGCAGGAAAAATAATACAATGAAGCAAATGCTCATAAAAGGCACAGTTGGAGTCTGTCACAATACAGTGTTCTACAAAATAAATCTGATTTCACATTCAACATAATGTAAATATCAATAAATAAGTTAGTAAGGTAGTCTTTAAAGAAAAGTTAAGTGAAAGGAAAAAAAAAATGAAAAAACAGCATTAAGTATTCAAGTAAAAATATAAGTCACTAGTGACCCGTAGTAAGGTTTAGCTCACCGCTTTAGCCCATAAATGACTTATAGGAGTACGTTACCTTATACCTTTAATATTTTAAAAGTCGTTTAGATGAATTAATTATATTTTTGGAACAGTAACCGAAAAATGAATATTCGTCTTGTTTTCAACAACTTCGTAATACTATTATGAAAACTAAGGCTATCATAATTTTTAAATGTGAATATCAAAGGTTGACTGATCCACCCATGAACCCACAGTCCTGACTAGGTAACTTAGAAACATGAAATTTTCAGGTATGAAAGCCTACATGGTGGAGGTGTAAAACAAGGAACGATTTAAAAAAATGCTCTCCTTAAGAGGGCGAAACGTGAAGTTGAAGGGCTATACCATTTTCCTGGTTAATTGCATTAGGAGATTAAAATTTGGATGATAAGTTCCTTATTGAACAAGAGTGGATACCACATGGCGGGTTTTGACATTTTTTGTAGTGGGGTGAAATTAAGAGTTAAGAAGAAATGGAGGGTAATGGAACGTATCTGCCGTTTTTAACTATACGAGCTCCAAATTTCTTTTAGAAGTATGGAGCCCACATTTTTTATAATTTCAGTATTTTAGTAGGGATAAAATACAGTGTCGGCTTAGTTAGGAGTGACATCCAATATTATCTGATCTACTCCGAGTGGAGACTTCATATTCGACAAATAGACGCATGGGTGCTTCTATTATCCATTTCATTTCAATTTTTAAAAACTTTTAAAACCAGGACTGTACTTAAATGTTTTATAAATATTTAAAAATGTTCTTTAGAATATACCAAGAAATTGTTACAGAATATGAATTTACAAGTACTCATGTAGAACCGTAACAAGAATATTTTAAAGTAAACATACAAGCCCGACTTTTAGACACTGTAAATTGGGTAAATGTTTATGTTTAAGTTACGTAATATTATTTAATGCAGTTTTAAATAAACAATACCAGGCCCACTAATTGACGAATCCGCAAATAACATAAGGTCATTTGTTTAATCGTCTTAGGTAGACACATATCTTTAAATTGATTATGTGGAATTTTCAATATACTTATATTATTTCTACACTAACTGGTTTCAAACTGATTGTTATGTAAATTTTATTGCATGTCACAATTACAAAAGAATAGTTTAAACTAACGATTAACAATTTACATTTCAATAGTTTAGTTTTTGGACATTTCCTTCTTAAAACAAATCTTGTACTTAATTTTGTTTAGTGCCTCTTATGGGCGTTTCTTGAAATAATAATTTGCAAATAAATCGATGTTTCAAATTCGGACTCATTTGGTATTTATGAAGTAGTACTTAAAGAGCCCGAACATAGCTGCTACTACTTGGGCTACTAAAGATCTCGTTAGTATATTCAGACGAGCTGTGCATAAAAGCGACCTCTGCAGCATGACGGGAAGGACCATATACTGTACATATAAAAGCCATACTATGGGACTCACCGTAAAATTCGTATTTACGCGTTTTGTCATATGTACAATCACATTTTGATGATACACCCATGGGTCACTTAGGAATCCTGTAGCCGGGCTTCATAACGTTTTTCGTGCTTGAGAACGTACGTGCGGGCTCCACAATGACCTTATATATATATATATATATATATATATATATATATATATATATATATATATATATATATATATATATATATATATATATATAAGCTGTCAGACGTAAGTAAAAGGTACCAAAGTTCGAATCTGAGACAAGTCAAATGCTTGGGAAAAATCATCACATATGAATTCGACTCAAGTGCGAAAACAGTACTTCTCAGGACTAAGCCTGATGACGGAAGCAGAATCCTCTTCCGAAAAGTCGTGCTATAAAAGCAAAAACTGCGGAAATAGGCCGATCAACTCAATTAGTAAGTGTAAAACCTAAATTGATCGCAAAACTGTCAAGAACGAAAGGTGGTCACCCATCAGGTAATAAAAATTGAGGTTATTAAAAATAAGTCAGAAAACATATAGGAAATTGGAATAAGTTGCACTTAATGAAACAAATTGCTTTTTTTTGACACAAGGATCTCAAATCGAATATTTCCTGTCCAATTTCCAGTTTTTTTGACCGATTATAATAACTTTCCTTTTAGGCTGGTAGTTAATAAGTCGGAAATCATTTAATACAGTAGGTTCATGGAAACCGAACTTGTACCACGCATAGTTTTCAATAGTGAACGTAAACAAACAGAACAGAATATCGTAGCCACCGGAACAATTTTTTGAGTAACAGGATGCTACTGAAGGAAAATTGCAGTAAAAAGGTCTTCAGAGCAACACTATAGTAACAAAATACATGAGTAGGTACAGAAAATCTCTAATCAAATTTTACCCCTAAAGACGTATATTCTGATACAGTGTAAATGACTATGAACAATTAAATAATTTAAAAAGCAAATAACATTGTGTATCAATTAATTAATTTTGGAAGGAAATAACATCCAATGTTTTCATAATTATATATGGCATGTTCTAAGTACAAAATTAGTAGATTTATTTTTTAGGTACATTGGTAAGTAACAGTGATGTCCAAGTAATTTACATGTAGGTATTTTTAATTTATTTGAAAATAAAAAAATTCACGCAAAGAATTAACTTTTTACTGCAACAATATTTCTTTTAAGATGACTTCGTATTTATGCCGTTAAATGTGTATAGGTACGTAGGTGTTAATAAAGTTACATCCCAAACCCTCATACATCACCTAAAAATATTTTTTTCGCGCAGTTAAACATGCCTGCAATAAATTAAGGGTAATTTTGTAGCAAATGTCATAGATCTTCTTTCTACATTTTTCCTAGCATTTCACATTAAATGCGATAAGATTTGCAAGTTTAGAAGCAAAAATGTTGAAATGCATACAAAAACTACCTCTAGCTTTAAAATGTAAATGAGCACCTTGAGATGTTAAGGCGGTTTTAGATTACGATGTACTAAACACCCTTTAAGGAGTAAGCTTAACTCGACTTACATGATAACATTTATTAATTTAGTAGATAACTGTTATTTTTCATGTTTTGTATACATTACATAAAAGGCTAACGTCGTCTTATTTCCTAAAGCTATTTTGTAATAAGAGTTAGCCGTACAAAATAAAATAAGCAGTTTCTATTTCTCTTCTTCAGTTAACAGAAGGCATAGACGGGTGTTACACGCTCAGTTTGGCGTCAATTCAGTCCACGATTGTGGTCAGAATGATGGCAAACTGATCGTGTAATTCGTTGACTGATGGACTGATGGACCAGACTGATGGATATATAAATATTTTAATAATTTTCGTCAGTCCGCTGTGGATTGACATCAGATTGATCGTGTGTTGTGTTTCATAAGTCTCCCGTCAGTACCTTTCAGACAGCTATGGAGACAGGTGTTGAAGACGCTTCTCCGCCTACGCAGCCATTGAAACCGGAGAAGGATTTTATTATTACATTCGAAACATTGCCAATTCTCTGGCATAAAACAAATAAAGATTACGTTAATAAATACAAGAGGAATGAAGCTTTGGAGAAGCTGTTAATTATATATAAAAAAACTAAACCTCAGGCTACCTTGGATGATGTCAAAAAGAAAATAAATACATTACACTCGAATTACCGCCGAGAACTGAAAATAAAAGAATCGTCTCGAAGATCAGGGGCCGGGACAGATGATATTTATATCCCGAAGAGTTGGACCTTTGAATATCGGTTTTTGGATAATTTCGAGAAACCTCAGATAAGGATTTCTTGTTTATTTAGGTTCTTGTTTACATGTACTTATACACTAGACGCCCTGTTTTAATCGTGATTATTAGATTCTAGAATTATGAGTATAATGTAACTAGTAAATCCTTCCAGATTTTTTATATTGCTAGGGTCGAGTGTAGGTACTTGAGAAAAAACTCAAAAAACTTTAAAACTTCTAACCTACAAACATTATATATTATTGATTAAACACTTACACAGGATATACAACAGATATATCAGATATATATATATATATATATATATATATATATATATATATATATATATATATTTATTATTTTTACGAATATCCAATTTGCCTTCGTTATTAAAATAATGACAGAATTTTTCTCTTATCGCTTTCGCATCGTTTGATGAATTTCTAATGCTAGCGGGCTCTAAATCAAGTAATTCAGCATTATCTGGTTTTGTGATTCTCCAATTTGATGCTAAGTACAGCCTTCGCTGTGTTTTCATTAAATAATTATGTAAATTGCAGCACGTTGCCACTATAGTTGCAGCTTTTTTGGCCTCAAAACATACAGGTTTCTGGAAAATTCCAAATTTTGATCGCAGTATCCCAAAGGCACCTTCTACAACTCATCTAGCTCGCGACAATCGGTAGTTGAATATTTTTCGGTCAGTATTACATGAATTTTGTGGGTAGGGCTTCATTAAATTTTGTCCTAATGCGAAAGCTTCGTCTGATATAAAAACATACGGAAATTTTTGTGCTGAATTTGGCATTTCCGATGAATTTGGTATATTTAAATCACCTTTTTGATAAAGCTCCCAGAATTTAGTGTAAAATAGTACACCGCCATCGGATATTCGGCCATTAGCACCAACATCCATCACAATAAATTCTTTTTTTGAGTTTACTAATGCCATGAGAACTATACTGTAGAGACCTTTATAGTTGTAGTATAATGATCCTAAATGTTTCGGTTTTTGAATTGCAACATGCTTGCCGTCTAAAGCTCCTATGCAGTTCCAGAACTGATATCTTCCCCAAAATCAGAAACAATATTTTTCCATTCTTCCTCTGTCGACGGCATCTGAAATAAATATTAAATGAAAGTATAATTTTTTTACAGTCTCAATAATGATGGAGAGGAATCCATAAATACTTCAGAAATATTACAACCACAAGGACAAGAAGAAAGAGAATCGCAAGAAAGCGTTTCTTACGGATCTATTTCCTCTGCAAATGCAGTCATGCCGCAGCCACGACCTGCGACGAAAAAGATGAAAAGTATGGTTGCCAAACAAAACGAGCTATTTGAACGGGCATGTACATATTTATCTGAACCCAAGAGTTCTGATAACCCAATCGTATTTGAATGGGCAGAAACTCTAAACCCCTTGACCCAACTCAAAGATTATATGCTAAGAAAGCAATCAATGATATCCTATTTGAGGCGGAATTGGGAAATTTAAATAGAAATTCAGTACAAATAAATACACCTTCCCTGTGCCATCTCCTGCCTACCATTCCCCATCACCACATCCATCTCAGCCATCTCCTAACTATGTGATTACACCTCTTTCATCTCCATCTATACCGGTTGAATATGATACACATGATGACTCTACATACTCCACTGCCTCATCCTTATTTGCTGACTTTGTGGTAAATGAATAATAAGCACGAGTACTTCATGACATATTTTGCTTAACTTTGTTAAACCTTTGCTTAAGTTTTTCTTTTGACTTAATGTTATTGTTTAGTTTTTTATTTGTTCAACATTTATTACCTACTTGGTACAATATACGATACCTACAGAAAATGTAATTTTTTATTTCACTTACCTTAATAGAAGACTGAAGAACATAAAGTAGTGCTTGGCATGTGTCCATGATGGCCTGACTGATAGCAACTGGTGACATTATAACTGAGAATCTTAAATCATTAATATTCCTTCCGGTAGCAAGGTATCGTAAGGTTACAGCCAGTTTTTCTTCCGCACTTATCGACTTCCTCATGATCGTATCTTGTTTTGTCAAATATGGATTAACCATTTTCAACAGGTCATCAAAGCACACATCTTTCATCCGAAAATAATTTGCGGAGTCTTCACCTTCCTTCGTGTGTCTTATTTCATTTAATGAATTCAAATATGCATATAACTCTCTTTTCATTAGCCATTCTTTAGACCATCGTTTCCTTTTACAACGTTTTTTACAACCAAAAGCTATTATTATTGCAAGAGCAGCTTTTGTCTTATTGCGATCCATCGCGTTCTCGATTACGACTGACATCAGTTTGAATGATAGTGTATTGTCGTTCATGGGTCAATCAGTTTGCCATCAATCTATTGATGATCAAGGGCGTAGACTGAACTGACGCCAAATTGAGCGTGTAACACCCGTCATACAGTATAGCATGCAATATCCTATAATAGTTACTTACGATTTAAGTATCGTAATGTTTCATATCGTGCAACGTTTTATCTACTATCAACAGTTTTAATTATATAGAGAAATAAGCAATTCAATCAGCGAAATATATTAAGAACGGTATTATTCAAGAAGGCTTATTGTATAATTGTCATTGTAAAATTTAATCAAACTCAGATTGTCAATGCTGTGAACAACGTTAGTGTTGCCTCTTCATCTGGTTTAAAGATTTCTAATAGCAAGAATTTTATTATTAATGTTTATAGTACATAGTTTATTAAATTTTGTTAGATTTTATTTTAGCAAGTATTTTATTCTCACTTTTACTTTACCGCAATAGTGCGGTAAAGTGATATGTTACCGCACAAGTGCGGTAAAGTAAGACATTACGATATGCTATTAAATGTCGTCAAACTTGACATTACATGTTGATAGTAGATAAAAAATTTTAATTATCATTTTAAAACTGTTTTACTTTACTAGCTGCATACAAGTAAGAATAGCACATACAGATATTTTGCAATTTTTCGTAACACAAGATAACCAAGTTTAAAAAATGCAATATACTTATAGCATATATAACATGCCACATAAGTAAATCGAAAAATAAAGAATCTTAATTTATTTAAAAATTTTAAATACATACTAAACAAAATTTGGTAGAGACTTTTACTCTTTATTGATTAATACTTGAATCTGTCGTTAATATAGCTTATAAGGTATATACAGGGTGTAAAATTAGTGCGTAATTCTTATGTTGCTCCGTAACTATTTTAGGTAGACAAAATCTTTAAATATGAAAGTTGTGTATTAGCTTCTTCTCCGCAACCTAAAAATATCTACAATTATACAGGGTGCTACATGTTCGGATACCAGTATTGAACTTAAATATTTTAAATTGAACGCCCTTAAATATTGTCGTTCTCTTTTCAATTGCCTGTGTGGTAATATTTTGTTTGTTTTTTTTAATTAGGATCAGCCGTTACAGAGTTATTCAACTTTTTAAGAAAAATATGACGTATGCAAACACAACGAATAAAGTCTGCAGCGGCCATATTGTGACAGATTAATCAAAATTATTTTGTTAAATGTTTGTCAAGATCATCAACTGTCATCCGAAAGATTAAAGGTTAAATTCCGTTGTACAGGCTGTTTGCTACGGTGGTACAATAACTTAATATTTCGATTGGTCATAACTCAAATTTTTTAAATGGGACACCCTGTATTTTGTAAGTGATTCAGACCGAGAAAAAAATTCTCTTTCGATTTTTTATTGTTTCCTATATATAAAGTTTTTTTTTACTAGTAATACTTTCGCTTTGCCCGTTAGCTATCAGTCGGCTCGTGATTTTAATAACAAATGATTGCTACAAACACCACTTTTATTTCCTATATTCTTACACAGCTAAATATTGAACTTAGATCTAAAAATACTTGACTTATAATAATTAACAATATATAGATATAACAAACAGAAACTCCAGGTAGCTCCCCCAGACGGTTGAACAGGTCCGTGGCAGTGCCTATTGAGTACTGGAGTATCTGGGGATTAAAAATGGTTAACGTAGGATGCCGAGTTTTTACTGTAGTAATTCCCCTTGGTTTACTTTATGTAATTTATTTTAAACTTCCTGTAATTACATACTCACGCATATTAATCCTTTACAGAAAAACAAAACTATTTAATGAAATAATAACGTTTTAGTTTCAAATTTGTCATTGCGATTTGTGAATAATGAATTTTTCAACATGTAGTTTTAACAATGTTAAAACGTTTACAATATATAAACGAATATTTTCTTTATAACTATTTTGGGAATTTTAATGTTAGGGGTGACAACACTTTCATGCGTTCATTGCCTTCGTATTTATCTCGGGCACTGGATCATACGCTTTAGACATCCGCTTTAAAATAAAAATACCTTCAATGCAATAAACTGGTTTTACAATAATGATTTTTGCTTTCACGTGATTAAATGCAAGGTAGTAGGATGGAAATCATAAATTAGAATATAACTAACGTTTTATTTGACATGGATTTTATCGCTTAAGGTAAAGTGTTATACAAAGAATGTTTTTTTGTATAGAATTAAATCGGAATTTTTAAAGGATATAAATTGGGTTTACAATTAAAGGATTTATTTTCTTTCAGGAAGCAGTCTGTCGATTACTTTGACGTTATTCGGGATACGTAGAAACCGATGATATTATTAATGACGGATTATCAAGGTTTTGTAACGGCTTTTTTGTCTCAGGGAAAGCGGACTGAAACAGAGGTTTGGCACGATCTGTAGATTTTATTGGGTGCTCCAGCTCGGTCGTGTAAGTGTTCAGGTATTGTGTTTTAGGAAGGATTATCTAACTGGGTTAGATAGAAGGAATGCTAGATCGAACAGAGATACGCCTTTCAGACAAGCACCCATAAAATAATCACCTCTAAAGGCAATGCGCCTTAGGGGATATCCCTTTTAGGAAATCTCAGTACTTTTCATGAATACTCCTAAAAGCAAGGAGGAGGATTTTGTGTATTGGATATTTGTTTTCCGCGGGCTTAACGCTCTAGGAAAATGTAGCTGACTTTGTTTTCCGCGGGCTTCACGCTCCAGGGAAGTGTAAGTATTTCAGGTATTGCGTTTTACAGACAAGATCGATTTATAATCCACCAAAGTCAGAAAAGGAATCTTTCTAACTGGAAAGTGGACCGGATAAATGTGATAGAAAATTCTATAACTTACCCAAGAGGGCCGGCAGAAGTAACAATAAATGCCGTTGTTCAGTAGGTCGGTGAAGACCTCAGGATGGAAGCAGTAAGATAAGTAGATAGTTACTCCAGGACGACAGTGGTAAGATAAGATGAAGACTTCAGGATGGAACGGGCAAGATAATTAATCTCGCGCCGTAGTTCCACTTATATAGTCCGCGCTCTAACGTGATTGGATAATGATCTAATTGGCGGTCGGACGGGATTGGTCAAAGATGTAAAAAGATTTTGGTGGGGGTTCTTGCGTTGAAATCTTAAACGATTACTTGATTACGGAAGAAGGGGTAAAACTTAATTATTTTAACTGCATCGGATCATTTTTCTATCACATAAAGGCGTAAATTAATATAATTAATTTGCGAATTTATGTAATATTTTCTGGATCTTTACAAGATCGCTTCAGGGTACAATATTTGGTTATTAGGAGAAATTAGGACAACTACCAGCATCAGATGGTATATGTATTATAGAAAATTCCAAATACAGAAAATTCCACGTTAAGAAAATGTAGTTTTTCAAAATGTAACCGAGCTAAGCTCGTTGGACTAGCAATGTGGAGAAATCATTTATGCAACAAATTGTGTCTTAAACGAAAATACTTTAGAGTAATTTTGTTCTATTTGAAAAATATATAGAATGCACAATATTACAAATGTGTGACATTTAATTTAATTGTACAACAGCAAACCTGCTTGAAGTAAGTAACACATTAGCAGATCATTGCATTTAATGACTACAGGTTGAAACAATACTTTATGTTTTTGGAATGCTAACCCATTACTAAATACTTAAAGAAATATATTCTAGTTCTTTAATAATTGTATACTTATGTGCAAAATTCTTAAAATATTAAAATAGAAACAATATTTAAAGATGAAATATAGGGGAATATACTATATGCGGCAAAATATACAGTGCTGGAAAACTGTTACTATTATTGTTATTATTTAGTTATCGGGACGATACTGTAAATGTTCAAAATGCGCTCCATTGTACTGTAGACGGTATTCATAACGATCATACAGACTTTGAAATATTCTGGAACATAGGTTGCTCCAGAGTCCTCCAAAACGAGACGATCTTCGGACGTAATGCAGGCACAGTTTTGGATGGATCTGGATAGCTGAAAATTTTCTCCTTTAATATTCCCACACATAAGCATCAGGTGGTGTTAGATCGGGGGAGTGCGAACTAACTCAGTCCCACGGGAAATGATTCGTCCTGGAAAGGCCAAAAATCGTGCACAACATTCAATCCTGACATGCCTATCTTGCTCGGTCAATCGTTGTCCAACCTGTATTCGGTACGGAAATCCACCTAAGTCTTTAAACAATCGTCGAAGTAACGTATTGCCGATGTTTAATTTCAGGGATGTTCGTCCCTTTGGTGACTGAAACACCTGATTGAGGACACGTCCATGATTTTCATTTGTGGACACAGTTATTGGCCTACCAGACCTTCCCTTCCGTTGACACAATACACTACCTGTACGACGAAATTTTGTAACGATAGACAGGACAACTGTATTGCTTGGTGCCGGCTTATTAAAGTATTCATGACATTATTCCGCCACTAATTTTAAACTCGGGCCGCCTTGATGACCATTTCCGTACGAGCTAAAATAATATTCCACTATGAACACTTTTTCCACTTCCAACCACAGAGCATAACGTTCGTTATACAACTAGCAATACAAAATGGTGATGCAACAACACGCAGACGGACAGGCCTGCGTATGTGGGCTGCGCGAAATGCAGTACTGTGTATTTTGGCGAATACCGTAATTGTGCCGGCTTAACGTACTAGTCGCATAGTACAAAGAATTCGCCTAAAATACTCAAACACGAAAATACCAATTTCCGCAACAAAACGCGTCACCTGATGTTACATTTCAAGTTTATAACACAATAGGTCAAATTCCGCAAGGTTATTTTGCATAACTAGCAATTAAATGTAACTTTACAGACACCGTAAAGGAAAAAAAGGATGATACGTAAATATAAACTAGTCTCACATTAAAATATAGAAAATCTGCGAAATAATTATTTACATATTTCCCGTAATCACGGGGGAAACAACAGTCAAACAAACAATAAAACAAATCTTGCTTGATGTGTTTCCATTCAATATTGACTCAGTTCCAATTATTTCATCTTCAAGCTGCAAGTCAACACTGCACTTTCCTTCAACATTTAATAATCTTTAACCCTTGATCACCTTATACTGAAATTCAAAACAACCAAAGTTCTATTATTTTAAGAAATTCTAGTACGACATAATTATCAATGTTCCTTTTAGGAAGAATCATGTTAATGTATTTTAACGCGCTACTATTCTCCAATGTACGACAATTACTTCTATCACCAACAGAGATTTCCATGGTTCAATTAGCTTCTTAAAAAGAAATACGGGTTGGCGTAGGCATTTGTACTCAACTGTTTAGGATACATAAATATAAAAAAATCTGGGCCAAAAATGAAGAACCGAAACTCCACTATTTCCAAAATACACCAAGCTCTTCATATTCTACTATAATAACACGTTGTTGACACGCATATCGCGAAGCGCTTTAAATAAGTCCGGAGAAATTACTGTGTCGACACGCGTTTCTGTATCCAATCCACTACACACACTACAAACACCGTCCGCTACTCATAATCAATTTGTCCTCTTTTCCTTCATATAAAAAAACCTGCATACAAACTATATCACACTTTGACACTTACTTTAAATCACGTACCCAAACAAGGAACGCAGAAACCGATTTGCGTCATTAAAGTTTCATCAGAACGACTGTAAGTTGATACTTGCTATTCAGATAACCGCAACTAAAGCTAATAAACTGAAATTTTCACAACACATTCTCGCTCTTCCTCTAGACAACAAGCAAGAGTGAGATGTATACAAACTTCGTAAATGTTAAAACGCCAACATTCACATGAACGAATAAAATTAAAAAAACATTGTACAAATCGCAACTCATACTGTTGATCACAGTATAGGCCTCTAGCAAAATAGCAATATAAAAGCTGATTATACATTTCATATAAACAAACAATTCTTAAATATTTAATTCAACCTACAAAACAACAAGCGCTGAATTTTTGATCTATCGTTTCAAATTTAAAATAAATTAATCTAAAAACTTCATACATACACAATCACCTATTGTGAAACCCCAAAAATCGCCCACGCGTGACAGATTATAGCAGCCCATTATATGATATTTATAAAATATTGTATTAAATAGAACCATTTACATATAAAAAAGATACTAGCTTACAAATTAATACCTGCGTTATCAAATAATTATGTAATTATTGTAGAATGTCTGTGAAAGTGTCTGCCATTAATGTAGAAGTGAAGGATAAAGTTTTAACGTTACGATAGCTGTAAAATAGTATATTAACAACAAAGTAAAGTAAATTGTGCTGGAGGAGATGATATGAGAAGGTTGGCATGTAGAGACGATATTATAGAGACACTTTGAAGCGTGCCTCGATTTTAATATTATTACGAAAACTATAGAGTAGATAGAGGTTTATTAATCCACAAATAGATCTAAATTCTACTATCACGTTGTATATATACATATATGCAATAATAATTTTGCATTCCACGCAAATTTACTATTATCATAGAACATAATATTTTATTACAGAAATTCGTGAAGAATTGGTTGTAGAAGCCCTGATTGATCTTTTAAAAACGCCCATATACTTTATTTTTAGTTTCATATTATAACAACATTGTTTGATTTCAACAAACATATTCTGTAGAAACCAAATTTCGTGTATTAATTAATCAACAATTAATATGTAACAAAGATTTTAAATAACTCATTGTAATATCATATCACCTAATATGCCTTTAAATGTAAATTTGTATCAAGAAATTTAGAAAAAATGTTTATAATTTATAAGTGTTTAGAATGTTTAAATAATTAATGACATGTGAAATACCGTAAAACAGCGTACAAATTTTATATTACATATGCGTAAACTTTGATAGTAAAAAAAACTGGAGAATATCTGTACCTAAATAATTGACTATTCGAAGTTATCTTCATGTAATATAAGGGTTAATTAATTAACATTTTACAATTATCGTTAGTATCATAGTTATCTTGTCTACAACATAATTCTCCATTCTAACACTTCTTAGTCAAACATCGTGCATATCTCCCTTTCATCTTCACTTTCTCTTTTTCTATTTCTCCTCCTCATCCTCATTACAATAATATTTTCATTCCTACATTTCTTTATCATAGCTATATCTTTTTCTTCGTAAGATTCGTTCTAAACTTCTTTAGCTCTCTTTTTTTTGTTCTATTTCCTTTTTTTCCCTTCTTCTTCTTTTTTATCACTTTTTCTTTTATACTCTTTTTCTTCCCTTTCCCTTTTTATCTTTCTTCTCTTTTTATTTTCTTTATTCTATCTATTTACCTCATTTTCTTCTTCACTTTTTACTGCTTATTCTCCTTCTTTTCTTTCATTCTCTCTTATTATTATTATTACTTTTTCTTTCTTTTCTTTTTCTTCTCTTATTCTTCCTCTCTATTCTTCTCTTTTTCTCTCTTCTTCTCTTTTTTCTCTCTCCCTCTTTTTTTCTCTCTCTTTCCCTCTCCCTCTCCTCTTCCTCTTTCCCTCTCTCTCTCTTTCTTTTTTTCTTCTCCTCTTCTCCTCTTCTCTCTTTTCTTCTTCCTCTTCTTTTCTCTTCTTCTCCTTTCTTTTTTTCCCTCTCCCTCTCTCTTTTTTTTTTCCTCTCTCTTCCCTCTTTCTCCCTCTCTCTCTCCCTCTTCTCTCTTCTCTTCTTCTTTCTCTCTCCCTCTCCTTTTTCTCTCTTTTCTTCTTCTCTCTCTCTCTCTCTTCTTTTCCTCTCTCTTTTCCTCTTCTCCCTCTTCTCTCTTTCTCTCTTCTTCTCCCTCTTCTCCCTCTTCCTTCTCTTTTCTCCCTTCTCCCTCTCTCTCTCTCTCCTCTTTCTCCCTCTCCCTCTCTCTCCTCTCCCTTCTCCTCTCTCTCCCTCTCTCTCTCTCCCTCTCCCTCTCCTCTCTCTTTTCTCCCTCTCTCTTCTCTCCTCTTTCTCTTCTCCTTTTTCTCTCTCCCTCTTCTCCTCTCTTTTCCTCTCCCTCTCCCTCTCCCTCTCCCTTCTCTTCTCTTCCTCTCCCTCTCTTTCCCTCTCCTCTCTTCTCCCTCTCTCCTCTCCCTCTCCCTCTCCCTTTCTCCCTCTCCCTCTCCCTCTCTCTTCTCCTCTTCTCCCTCTTCTCTCTCCCTCTCCCTCTCCTCTCTCTCTTTCTCCTCTCCCTCTTCTTCTCTCCTTCTTCTCTCTCTTTCTCCTCTTTTCTCTTTTTTTTCTTCTCCTCTTTCTCCTCTCCTCTCTTCTTCTCCCTCTCTCTTCCCTCTCCCTTCCCTCTTCCTCTCTCTCCCTCTCCCTTCTCCTCTCTCTCCTCTTCTCTCTCCTCTCTTCTTCTTCTTCTCTCTCCTTCTCCTTCTCTCTTCTCCCTCTTCTTCTCTCTTCTCTCTCTTTTTTTCTTCTCTCTTTCTTTTTTTTCTTCTCTCTTTTTTCTTTTTTTTTTTCCCTTCTCCTCTTCTTTTTTTTTTTCTTTTTCTCTTCTTTTTTTTCTTTTTTCTCTCTCTCTTTTTTATATTGTCATTAGTTCTAACTACGGTTTAGGGGTAATTCAAGCATTGTATATGGTATTATTTTTATTCTTTATTCTTCTATTATATGATGCACGTTAGAGATTCTAACTACGTTTTAGGTGTAATTCAAGCATTTTAGGTAGTATTATTTTTAAAATGGCTTATAGATACTCTTCCGTGCTGGCGTAAACATAGTGCTGTGTGAAAGTCATGAAAATACCCATGGGATTTCTATTATAATTGAAACACTTCAGTTTGTGACTGAATTCTTACATTTAAGCCAGTAAGATTCTTTCGTGATAAGAAGAAAACTCATAATTGTAAGCCAGAAACTGCTTTAAGTATGGTATGGAAATAGAGACAATTTTCAATAGAAATTCAAAAGGTCTCAATTGTATTTTGCCCAAAGGGCTGTTTAAAATTTAATTCTAAACAAAAGCATAGTGCTTTGTTTTCATTACTTTTATGCTTTATTTAGGCGTAGTACATCTAAGTTTTCCAATTAAAAAGCAATTGATCTATTCAAATCTCTATACTTCTACAAAATGGCTTTATTTTCATTAAATAAAAGTTAAACTCGAGTTGTTTATTTTAAACGTTTTCTAGTTTTGTTGAAAATAACAAAGGATACACATTTAAATTGATTGAAAAGAAATTCTTAAGTAAAATATTAAGGTACATTAGCTTTTATGGTGTTAATATTATAGCCATATATCATATCATTAAAAAATAAATTAAAAAATTTCGGCAATAATTCTATTTTTTGTTACAGTCTCATTATTGGTAGTGGACAGTTACGTTACGAATGTTGTAATAAGGAAACTGATTATTAACTGGACTGTGTTTCAAATTACAAGTACAAATAAGCTACATTCCGTAAATGTATGTTTTTGCTTCAAAACCATCCGGATAACCCCCACCACTTTTTGTGATGTCATATGCCACGTCCCCTTTCACTTTTGGCCCCGATCAGCATCAATTTCTGTTTTGTGGTTGGTTCTTGGTCCTGCACACTGTATCAGGTTGCGCGCTCTGATTGGAGTCTTAAGAACAGGCCACGTCCACTTTTGCTTTTTAATATGTTCTTCCCCGTAATGACTTGGTTTTTCCAAGGTTATGTCATTAGGCTGTCGAGGTTTTAAAGACTTCCTGAAATTTTTCATAATTGGTTTTCGTGTCATCCAAATGACTTTTTTAAAAGCGCATTCTTGCATTTCCACCACGCTATAGCCCTGATTGAATAAGTGTTGGATTCGTGTAACAGCGTTTTCATTACGGACCGCCATTGTGTTACCTTTTCGCTGTTGATTAATATCATGTTGGCTTGGTTGGGTAACCCGCTTCGCATCCGTGCCAGTAGCAATTCGTAAACAATGTTAGCATCTCTCCAGTACCCATCCACCTTCATACCGCCTGGGATTCTAAATTGGCATCCTATATTGATAGTGGTTCAGAATATTCAACCCAACGTAGCCAACTGATTGTGGTTTTGGATTGTTTATTCCCCAAATTTATAAGCTCCGTTAGGTACTAAATCAATAATGTTTAGTTTGAGGAACAACCGACGGAAAATTTTGTTGCAGGCGCTGGAACTGTGCCTGATTCCTCGGTATGGTTCACCTTGTTTTCGTCCTTGAACATACCAAAAACGTTCACAACCTTTAACAAGAATTTTTACATCCATTAAGCAGTGCTTGTCGATCTCTTCACTCACATTAAAGCAAATACTCTATCTTTCACCGACATTTGATCGGGGATTATCGGTTATGTCAATAAGGGGAATTCGTCTTTCAATTCACGGAATTCAAACGTTTTGAGTATAGGTGACAGAGAAAGTGTTACGTAGTTTAGGGAGTCTATGAATCAGTGATATCGTCACGTTGGATGAAAATTACCTCAAGACCTTTGGGTATTACTTCTCGTTTCCTGCGAGATATGTTTGCCATCGTAGACAGTAACACAAAACACCCGTCATACCGTTTCATATTATCAGTTGCGCGATTTCTCACCAACGTAGTCTAAAAACAAATCGACAGGTTTTTTTTTTGAAGATGCGAATTCTTTCGCTATACATATTTCATGGTACATCTAGGTTATCGCAGTTTTTGATATAGCACTCACAAACATTCACAGAAACATACAAATTGGTCTCATGCACAAATCTATCATGCGTACCCTCATTAATTGTAGATCATGGAAAATAAACATGGATAACTTGGTGTGGTCGTAACCAACAGCATATTTGCTGACAGACATGAAGTTGATATGGCCAAGAGGGATAAACTTGTGTCACTCTATGGGTAAATTTTAAGGATCATACGGTGGATAGTTTGCTTTGTTCTATTTTTTTTAAATTTCGAATTTAAAGGAGTTTAAGTTTTTAAGATTAATTCTAGAATAGTTTTTGTGTAAATAAGTATTCTCGTTATTGTAAGCTTTAGTGGTTAGTTGAAAGAGTGAAATTACGTTTGTTTGTAAGAATTAAAATTGACACAGTGTATTTAAAATAGATTTATTCGATAAAATTTCGATTAGTTGAAATTGTAATTAAATACATTTTCCAAGGTTTGAAATTAAAAAGTATTTTGTTCCTGATAACGAGTAATATCGTTGAAATGTTGTGCCAGAGATCTTTCTGATTGTAGTATACCGTATTACTTTTGCTAAATTCTGTCATTGTAGAATGGGAAGAATTAATTTGAGCTACAATAAGAACTAAAGAAAAATATTTAAGCGATATCATTTTGAGTCGGTTTGCAGGGAAGCTGACATTGCAGTTTGCAACATGATGTAATTTATCTCTCTCGATTATTTTGGTATTTAAGTATCGTTTTTACCGCGCTTAAAATTCAAGCGATCCTTTTTTGTGATAGGCCAATTAAGATTTAAGCAGGATGGAAGGGGTTAGAAGGGAAAATGGCGAAATCTGAAGGACGCTTAAGTCAGTCAAGCCCATGCTGTAGGGGGAGATTCACGCTTTTGTTTGCGTATCGCAATATATGCGAAAGGGATTGGAGCAAGTAGAAGGCTTCGTTTCCGAGATACAGGGTGTTGAATATAATTTTTTTTTTCTCAAATTTTCATTATAACTCATAAACGAATGCTTAGATTTTTTCATGTTGGGGGGATAACGTCTATTAATTAAGGGAAATAAAACAAGCGATAAGAATGTTCACAAACTTGCAAAGTGGCGGAGTGGAGGGGGTGCTCAACCCCTTTCATAAACAGAACTTCTACGCCAATGACTATTTTTTAAAAAAACTGTTATTTTCATTATCTATATACAGTTTAACAAAAATAATGTACCTTCTTCTGTTTCGAAATTCCTGTGCGTTTCCGAGTTATTTTGATTTTTAGTGTTTGATGTGGTACTAAGTTAAGTAATGTGCTTTATGTGAATAATTGAATATAAAGTTTTTAATAAAAAAGATATAATAAAACATTTAGAGCCATTTTAGTACCTAACGATCGTTTCTTTAAAATTTCAAATACATTTTCATTTATAAATAGGTAGGTTATCGGTTTTTTTTAGTATCCATTATTATTATCCTCGTATAAAAGAAATGCATAATTATTATTGTTATGCGGTCAATACTTTCTGTATAATTATGTATGTATCAATTTCGCCATAAACATGTATGTAGTTTTTAAGTGAGATTCTAATAAGTTATAGACCGCTGCTCACTTGCTCTCATTAAAGAGCCGCCACTGTATCAAACCATACTCAAATACAAGACTTTTGTAAATTGAAATCTGTTTAGTACACTAATTTTAACAATCCTTATTTATTATTGTAACAATACTTAATTAATAATTGTGAAATTAATAAGAATTCTTAGCAATAACGATTTATAAATAAATAACAATAACACTAGTATAATAAAATTAGACACTTTGTTCAAAATGTAAACCGTTCTTTTCAATACACATTTCACAGCGACGTACAATAGAACGTCTTAAGTTAACTAAATGATGCACCCTTATTTCATTGCAACAAAATATGGTACTCCTTGGAAAACAAGACGACAACCTCATCATTCCGTTTTTGTGAGTATCCATCGTCGACCAGGGTTTGAAAAATGTACATGGGGGCCGACAGAACAACCGTGGACGAGATAGAATTGGAGAGGGTATATTGCGTGAATTTAATAGGAACCCCACGACAAGTACTCGACGTACTGATGTTGCTCTTGGTATTTCCCAAAGTAAAGTTTCCCGGGTTTTAAAACGGGATCAGACGCCCATATCATTTTCAACCTGTTCATGGTTTATGTCCAGGTGACGCCGAACCAAGACGTAATTATTGTAGGTGGGTTCTTAACTCCATTCATAATAATAGAGATTTCTTATCCAACATACTGTGGACTGATGAATCCTGTTTTACTCGTCGTGGTATCGTAATCTTTCACATTCTGCATATATGGTCACATGAAAACCCACATGCCATTCGACCAAGAAGTTTTCAACATAAATTTAGTACAAATGTCTGGATTGGAATTTACGGCAACCACGTGTTTGGACCTTATTTCTTGCCACAACGTGTAAATTCAGAAAATTTCCTACAATTTTTAGAAGAAGAACATGTTAATATGTGGGAAGACATTTCTTTGAATTTAAGAGGACATTCTTGGTTTCAGCTTGATGAATGTCCGGCCCATTATGGCAGAAATGTAAGAAATTGGCTAAACAATAAAAATAACTACCCGGGGAGGTGGATAGGTCATGGAAGTCCAGTGGCGTGGCCTCCTAGATCCCCCGATTTAACGCCACTTGACTTTTTTGTATGGGGATTCATGAAGGAAAGGTGTATACCACTCCGGTTAATACACTTGAAGAACTTCACAATCGCATCAGAGATGCTTGCAATGAAGTAAGGGTGCATCATTTAATTAACTTAAGACGTTCTATTGTACGTCGCTGTGAAATGTGTATTGAAAAGAACGGTTTACATTTTGAACAAAGTGTCTAATTTTATTATACTAGTGTTATTGTTAGTTATTTATAAATCGTTATTGCTAAGAATTCTTATTAATTTCACAATTATTAATTAAGTATTGTTACAATAATAAATAAGGATTGTTAAAATTAGTGTACCAAACAGATTTCAATTTACAAAAGTCTTGTATTTGAGCATGGCTTGATACAGTGGCGGCTCTTTAATGAGAGCAAGTGAGCAGCGGTCTATAACTTATTAGAATCTCACTTAAAAACTACAAACATGTTTATGGCGAAATTGACACATACATAATTATACAGAAAGTATTGACCGCATAACAATAATTATTATGCATTTCTTTTTATACGAGGATAATAATAATGGATACTAAAAAAAACCGATAACCTACCTATTTATAAATGAAAATGTATTTGAACTTTTAAAGAAACGATCGTTAGGTACTAAAATGGCTCTAAATGTTTTATTATATCTTTTTTATTAAAAACTTTATATTCAATTATTCACACAAAGCACATTACTTAACTTAGTACCACATCATACACTAAAAATCAAAATAACTCGGAAACGCACAGGAATTTCGAAACAGAAGAAGGTACATTATTTTGTTAAACTGTATGTAGATAATGAAAATAACAGTTTTTTAAAAATTGTCATTGGCGTAGAAGTTCTGTTTATGAAAGTGGTTGAGCACCCCTCCACTCTGCCACTGTGCAAGTTTGTGAACATTCTTATGCTTGTTTTATGCCCTTAATTAATAGACATTATCCCCAACATGAAAAAATCTAAGCATTCGTTTATGAGTTATAATGAAAATTTGAGAAAAAAAAAATATATTCAACACCCTGTATCTCGGAAACGGAGCCTTCTACGACATATGTTTACAGGAACTTTTCTTTTTAGAAACATGTGTTCTATCTCCTGTTAAAGTTTTCTACAAAAACTGACTCACCCTGTAAATATATGTATATATATATATATATATATATATATATATATATATATACATATATACATATATTCGAGGGTGTAACGAACTACCGTAGGAGTAGACACCGCTTCCATATATGGGATAATATTTAGTTTCACCACACCCTCGAGTTATTTTTGTGTGTATCGTTGTGTCAAGAGTGACATTTTCGGTCAAAGAGGTGGTTTTGGTGTTTTTTAAGCGCTTAGCCCCTGTTGTGTTGACCTGTTGTAACGAATTTTGTTTATGCGGATTATTTTGAACGAGTTCTTCGTTTAAATGATAGCTTTCGCGTACTCCGCCAACTTTGAACAAATATATAAACTGCTGCTTAATAATTTTCATCTAAATATGGTTTCGTTTTAATGGATGTGTACATAGCGATCAAGAGCTCTTTAATGTAGTTTTGTTTTATTAAAGTTCCATTCGCCAAAGTTTAATGTAAAGATAAAAATTTAGGAACTAAGAAGTATTGGTTTCCATTAATTATATACCGAGAGGAGCTTCTCCTATATCGTTGTGAGTAAGAAAAAGAAGCTCGATCGACCATTTGTGTTGTGTTAAGGTAACTACATATTTTTACTGCATTTAAACGTGTTGGTGAATTTAATAAAATATTTGTTTATACTCATTTACATAAATAAATATGCCTTTTGTTTAAAGTTAAGTTAATATAAAGCATATTCAGTCGTAAACTATTTCGGACTGTGTTTTGATTGATGGTCGACGATTTCTTTATTACTTCGATGTGAATTAAAATTTAGGACATTCTCTACCTAAAAATTCTACTCACCCAAATTGAAGTTAACCCAAACTTCAATGAAGTCCTAAGATCTACATAAAAGCCACAAACTTGCTATAATAAAACTAAAAAAATATTTCGATAAACTTCAACATCAAAATTACCGGCTCAAGTAACCAAAAATATCTGATCAATACGGTAATTAATTATTCAATTTACAATGAAAATACGACACAACAAAACTAAACGCGAAAATTTATAAGGTCCGAAAATTCATTAAACTTCAATATCGGGATCGTAATGCCTAATTCGAGAATTACACTACCACGCCACAACAAATACAGAAATGTGCTTACCTGTTTGGTAAATCCAGATACTACGGTGTCTACAATCGGTGTGTTCATTCCTATAAAAATTACTTAAAAAAAATATTTCTACAACTCGCAACACTATCATGTGCAGAAACAAATAGCTGATCAGTGTAATGATCTAATTACTTCCTAATTACGTTACGATATCTCTTAAATCTTTCTAACAAAGCTGATTCAGAATTATTCTTGCAAGCTCAGATAACCCAAATTTATTTACTTTATATATCTTAAATACTTAAATCACCCCAAAAATAAAACTGCAATTAATTAATTTCGTTGAACACATAAATTGTAACAAACGGTAATGCGTAACTTTAGCTAGCGAAATCAAAATAAAATGCGGATAAACACCATATACTTTACGAATGAATACGCTTTTCTTCACTGAATTGATGTCTAGTCATTACTACTACCTAAACAAAAAGCTTATTCATTCGTCTAAATGAGTACAACAAACATCTTATTGAAGTCACCAACAAATATAAATTCACAAAGCACCAAGATAATCAATCGAACTTCCTTTTATTTTCCACAACGGTACTACAATGGACCGTTTGATATTTAATCGACGTAAACCAATGACTCCTTCAAATTATCTTTACACAAGCTTCATACCGGCAAATCTTTAACCTCCTGACACCTGGCGTGCTATGTATATGACATCGAATTCAAAATAATATTACACCACAGCACTACTTGATTTCCGGTTTTTAATATAAGGTTAGCATCGTGTGAACGCATCAATATCGGGATAAAAATATTTTTTTTGTCTATGGCCACTCAGTCAGTGTCAACAATGGCGTACGGTCGGACGTTAAGGTCAACTGCTGCGAGGCGTGGTAAGTTAATCCGAATAAATGCAATTAATCCTTATTAATTATTTATTGTTTTGTTTCGTGTAATAATTAGCAATAAGTAAATAGTCCTATCAAATGCGTATTTGTGGAATTCTGTTGAAAGTGTAGGGAGCATAACCTCAACAGTTTTGATGTCCTATGCATAGAACATTCATAATCAGATTCTTAGATTATCAAAACACCGAATGTGCTATGTATATGACATTGAAATTATTGAGTATAGTTTCTTACACTTTTAATAAAATCACAAATACGCATGAGACTAGTTATATTTTCGCTCATACCTACTACAATATAACTTTTTTAATGTATCTGCTAGGTCTCACTGACACTGAATTACTTCAAGCTCTCAGTGATTCCGAGAATGAGATTTTTGGAGACTTATCAGATGAAGATCCAATGTATCAAGAAGAACATGAATCTGATAGTGAAGATTCAAGTATAACGGAATCTGCTTGCACTTCAGCAGCTTCGGATATTGACGACGCTGTGTCAGTGCCCTTTCCACATCAGTTCTTTTATTCGCAACCCAAGAAGGTTATCTCGTGGTCGCAGGCAGCGTGGTCGGTCACCTAGAAGCTGTACAAGAACTAGAGGAAGGGCTCGTCGAGTTACAACCAGACAAAATATTCCATTAGGCTCTGCCAGTCCTAACATTCAACCAGCATCTCCCAGACAAAACCTTTTATCGCCATCTGTCGCCTGATGATTTTAACCTTGTGTGTGAGCCCCAATTACGTGGAACGGGATGAAAGTGCGATGCAGTGGCATGAATTTTTTAACTCTTATATCGATGACGAGATTTTGTTGAGCATGGTTGATGCTACAAATCGAACGTATGTGTTAAAGAAAGGAGAAAGTCTTGGGCTAAATTTAAAAGAGTTGAAAACTTTTTTTGGTGTATTGATGGTTATGGCCGTTATCAACTATCCAATTATTGATTACTATTGGTCCCAAAAGTGGCAAATTTCACAAATAGCTGATACAATGACGAGGGATAGGTTCTATGCTATTCGCACAAACTTGAAAGTTGTGTACGATTTAGATGTTTCAGCTGAACAACGTCAATCAAAGATATGGAAAGTCTTGCCTTTGTTCAATAGAATTCTACAAGGTTGTTTGGCCCAGAAGCCACAGAGATCTATTGATGAAATGGTTATCCCTTTTTCGGGAGCATGTAGCATGAAACAATATTGCCCCAACAAACCAAACCCCATTGGATTAAAGGTTTTTGTTTCTGCCAATCCGGATGGCATAGTTTTAGATATGACTGTTTATCAGGGAGAACAGACTTTTGCAGAATATAGAAATGCGGGGTTTTCTCTATGCGAGTCTGCAATACAGAAATTAGTGGAATCTTTAGTTTCAGGACATTACCTGTATTTTGACAAGTATTTTTCTACTGTTAAACTCATGAAGGAATTGAAATTCCGTGGTCTCAATGCAACTAGAACCATAATGAAAAATAGAATACCTCGTGAATGTGAACTCACTGAGGGCAAACAGTTCCAAAGGAAAGACAGGGGTAGCACAGAAGTGAAAACTCTACATAATGGTGATTTGGCTGTCACAAAGTGGCTTGATAATAAGCCTGTCCTTTTGATATCAACTTGTTTGTCAGATACAGTCTGTGATACCTGCAGGAGGTGGAACAAAAGAACGAAAAGCTACCAACAGGTCCGTCGACCGGACGTAGTCAAACAGTACATCAAAAATATGGGTGGAGTGGACCTTGCGGACAGGTTTCTTTCTGTTTGTCCTGCGAGATCACGTACTAGGAAATGGACTATTCGATTCATCTGTCACATGTTCGACCTGGCAGTTTGTAATTCCTGGAATGCGTATCGTCTACAACAACTTGCCAAAAATACCCTGCCACATAAAATAAAAAAATTGAGAGAATACAAATTGAACTTGGGTGTAAAATTAACCAACGATAACAACATAGAGTCGGATTCAGACGATACAGACAATTATGAAAACTACATTTTGGCGCCACAACATAAAAAAAGACGAGTCCCTGTAATTCCATTGCCTCCACCGGAAAAGAGAAGAGCTCACCATTTGCCCGAATATACAGATGATCAAAATAGGTGCAGACGGGAAGGTTGTAAAAGATTAAATGATAATTTAGAAAGTTGGATGGTCTAAACTTTCATTTCAACTGCGACTGTTGACTTGTGAATCTCGTGGTTACTGCTTAAGCACGCTGTGCAAGTTGTCTTAGTATTTTTGAATACTCAAGTTTAAGTAAATTGTTAGTTCCAAAATGGCTCTCCAGTTTATTTCAACAGAAAAATGCAAAAGAAAATTGTGCGAAGGTGGTCACTACTTCTTTAAGGATAAGGCGATTGACGAAAAAACACATTGGAGATGTGACAAATATCAGTAGACGAAGTGTCCAGCTCGCGTGACAACAGTGGGAGATGAAATCGTCAAACGCTGGAAAGAACATAATCACGCCGGTGATGCAGCTAAACTTGAAGCTGCTAAGATATTGGATGTTATTCGTGATTATGCGATCAATACAAGAGATACGCCCCGTTTTATTTTATCGTCTGCTTCTGTGGGATGTAGCCAAGCGGCTGCTGCAAAACTGCCAAGTGTAGATACCATTAAACGAACCGTAAGAAATATTAGGCAAAGAAAAGATGACGGCCCTGCTATCCCGGGGCATCGTAGTGAAATTATATTTCCCGAAGACTACAAAATGCCCTTGAACGGAGAAGAACTTTTGTTATTTTACTCCGGATACGGCGACGAGAATAGAATATTAATTTTTTGCACTAGGCGTAATCTTCAACTTTTGGCACGGAGTGAGAATCGGTACGCTGACGGCACGTTCAAAACCGTTCCGCATTTATTTTACCAAACTTTTACGCCTCATGGCTTTGAAAACAACCTTTCGTTGCCTTTAGTCTATGCTTGCTACCGACCAAAAGCGAAATAACGTACGCTACTTTCTTCAGAAAAATTAAAGAGTTGCAACCATCTGTATCACCTGCTACTATAACAACAGACTTTGAGAAGGCAATGATAAACGCTGTGAAAACAGAATTTCCACATATTAGACATCAAGGTTGCTTTTTCCATTTCTGCCAAAGTATTTTCAGAAATATTCAAACCAACGGTTTAGAACAACGCTACGAAACGGACGCTGATTTTGATTTAAATCTTCGTTTTCTCTCTGCCTTAGCATTTGTTCCGGTCGACTCTGTTGTTCAAGTATTCAAAGAAATGTGCGACAATAATATATTTCCACCCGAAGCGCAAGACGTCGTCGATTATTTCGAAAACACGTGTATAGGCCGTCCGAATAGGCGTCAGCAGCGAAGACCACCGCACTTTGATCATGCCGTGTGGAATTGTTACGAAGCAGTTTTGCAAGGATTGCCTAAAACCAACAATTCGGTCGAAGGATGGCATTTGAGCAACAAGTTTCAGCACACCATCCAAATATATGGAAATTCATCTCGGCCATTAAACGAGAACAAAGCTTAAATGAACTAAGCATTGAGCAGTATTTAAGTGGAGAAGAAGAACCTCCAAGGCCTAAGAGAAAATACCGTGACTGTGCTCAACGGCTACAAAGAGTAGTAGGTACATATCACTATGTCAATATGAATATTTTCGATTACCTGCGTGGAATCGCTCACAATACCACTCTCTAAACATAAACACATTTCAGTATCTCTTCAGATTAGAAAACTAAAAAAAAGCGAGACTATAGTAAGCCGACCTCCACGTGGTGTCTCCTGGGTAACGCTAACAGGCTATCTTCAAATAATAAAAATAAATATGTTACGGAGCGATGAATTTTCCGGCGGTGAATTGCTGGCGGTTAATTGTTGGGGCGATGAATTGCGTAGGCGGTGAATTTTCCGGACACCGTATAGGACATTGAGAAAACCCACTTTCCGGAGGTTAGGATTTTTTTCACCATTTTTCCCGAATTCTAGACCTCTCGGTGTCAAGTTAAACCTAAAATCATACGCTGTGGTCACAGCTTCACTTTACCTAAAACTTATTAAATCGTCACTATACACAGCAAATTTATTCTTTATGTGTACTTGAAACTAACATATTATAAGCGGAACCTTTTTACAAATAATCCGCCAGACAGGCGGTATTCATCCAAAAGAAATAAGGTTCACTCTAATAGTAAATACGTGATCCACATTCTCTGAACTCGATAATGGTAATCACTGTCAACGGTATACGATACTATATTATTTTACCGAGATGGGCAAGTCTAATATCCCTCTTAAAGGGTTAATAGGTACTCCAATCCAACGAAAGGTCTTTCACCACGGTATAGACGTAAGAAGGTTTCACCTTGCCCCCAACACATATTACGAGTACGTGACGTGGCCGGGCCGTTAATTATAACGGGAGTCTTTACATCTATACATCTAAATAATGACTAACTTCAACACCATCCAGATCTCGCCATCTTCAACTTCATCTCCCCTACCTTTTAAATTAGCGTATTACATAGCTTCGTTACTTTAAATTAACATGCGCGCGAAAACGATAGCCTGTCGACACTAAATCAGAAAAGAATTGCATCATCAATCCAAATTGCGTTCGCAAAGGTACCTCGGCGTTCTGGCTGAAATGTGATCTGTTTGGAACAGACTCCTTCCTGCGAAAATGAGCTTTAAAACCTCGTCTTTACAAATCTAACTCTTTGTGTCTAAACCGAAATTTACCAAACGGAAGTGCAAAAGTCTGTCGCCTAGAGCTTAAATTTCCAAACGATGTTCCATAAACAGTAATAACTTTAATACTCAATTTAATTTTACAAAACGTAATTTCAAACCCATTACTTATACTTATCTATATTTAAAATAACGAGGAATAACCATAATATTTACACAAAAACTAATCTAAATCTCCTTCACCAAAATAGGAATACTCACGTACGTCATGAATTGTAATCATACTCGACTTTAATTTATAAAAGGTACATGACGTATACGTATATGACCCTTACGGAAATGGAATTCTAAATTTTAACTCGCAATAAAAAAAATACCCAAACATCCTCAAATAAAAAACAATTTTATACCGTCTTATATTCCTCTAAGTACGTTTCATTGGAAAGTTAAATTAAAAATAATTGAAGCATTTGGTCGCAAATAGATACAGTACGGTGAGTGGCGCGGAGCCAGGAATCGCGTAGGAGCAATCTAGTTGAAAAGTGATGTGATTGATGTAAGTAAAAATGTTTAAACGTTTAGATATTCATACAGTAAGTATACGTTATATTAGTTATATCTTTCTTGGCTCTGTCTATATTTCTACTTCTTACTTCTTTACATGTCGAGGCAGTAGACAAATAACTCCCCGGTAGTAGGACGATACCGTTAATAGGGAATGCTACATCATCCGGGGAACGGTTTGGCCAGTAACCGGTCGTCTCACTATGGTATTACTGAAGAGAACAATACAATTGCCTCGGATTGGTCTGGCTATTAGCAGCGGTCAAGGTCGAAACAGATAGGCCTCGTTGCTGACGTCTGTGCAAGGAATGAATGACAAGTCGGTACGTGGAATGCTAGAAGTATGCATGGTAAAGAATTTGAAATTGCGAATGTAATGCACGAAAGACACCTTGATATTCTGTGGTCATCGGAGGCAAAGCGCAAAGGGAAGGATGCTGTGGAGAAGGAGGATGGAAGCCTAGCTCTATGGTCAGGAGTTGAGACTGAATGGCGCAAAATGAGTTGGGGTGATCGTAAGTGAAAGAGCGAAAAGATGTATTAAACAGTACGAATTGGTATCTCCCCGGGTAATATGGGTTAGAATGAAAGTGGAGTTTCCAAGAATTCTTCTTATTGCATGCTATGCACCGGGGAATGGAGAAACAGCGTGAGAACATCTGAAACGAAGTAGAGAACGTGTTGAACGTATGTAAGCCAAACGAAAGACTGATGATAGTAGGGGATATGAATGGTGAACGTCTGGTCAACATCTGTGTGGAGAGAAACCTGTTTGTATCCAATACGTGGTTTAAACATAAAAATGTGCATATGTATACATGGAAAAGAGGTGAATCTAAAAGAATGATAGACTTGATAGTATATGATGAACGGCTTAGAAACCTGGAGAAAGACACAAAATTCGCGGATCGGAGTGTGGATCGGACCACTTTTTGGTTATATCGAGAGTGTGTTTAGAGCAAAAGTGGGTCTGGAGAAGGAAAGAAAACGTAGTGCGAACGTCCAGAATTAGGGTATACAAAATAGTGGATAATGGTTCGAGTATGAAATACGCAGATGCTGTGAGTAAAGAGTAGAATGTGAATGAAACAGTGTAGCACGAACAAGTAAAAGACACAGACGTTGAAAGTGCGTGGATAAGCTTGAAAAACTGTGTTGTCAATTGTGCCGTGCGGAAATGTGGAAGAGCGACTGTAGGTAGACAGATTAAATGTGCTTGGTGGAATGAGTCTATAAAAAAGGCAGTATGTAACAAAAAAGATGCGTACATGTCAATGATTGCTGCAAAGATGAGACTGAGATAAATCGATTGTATGAGGTGTACAGATTAAGAAACAAAGAAGCGAAGGAGGCAGTGAGAATAAGGAAAGAGGAAGTGATGGCTGTGGAAGGAGAGAAAACGCAGAATGATTTTGAAGGAAACAAAAGACTCTTGTGGAAAAGAGTCAAAAATACAAAACGTGGCCCAAAACAGAGCGCTGCAGGAGTGATGAATATGAGCAACGAAACAGTATGGAGCGATTGTGAAGTGAGGAAGTACTGGCAAGAATACTTCGGAAAGCTGTACAGTAGTGAGGAAAGTAAGACTGAAGGGAAAATAAAGAGATTGAAGAAGGAATGATGAATGAAACTGAGAAGGATATTGGGATAAATGAGGTAGAGAAAACGGCAGGAAGGTTGAAAAACGACAAGGTAGCAGGCGGAGATGAAATCACTGGTGAAATGCTAAAGTATGGGGGTGCAAAGCTTATACAAAGATTGTGTGAATTATTCAATGTATGTGTTGAAAAGTTCCGAGGGATTGGAAGAGCGCTATCATTGTACCAATGTATAAGAGTAGGGGAACAAGAGTTATTGTAAGAACTAACCAGATTAAGATTGTTCAGCGTGTCTGGTAAAGTATTTGGAAGAATACAGATTGGTAGAGTACAAGACACTACACAAACTAAGATTTGGGATGTGCAGGGTGGCTTCGTGCCAGGAAAGGATCTGTTGATCAGATGGTTGCTCTCCAGCAGGTGAATGAAAAGTGTTTAAGGGTAAAAAGGAAATTGCACTGTGCGTTTGAAGATCTGGAGAATGCAAACGTCAGAGTGAATAGGGAGAAGCTGGGGGAAATATTAAATGAATATGGCGTAAAAAAGGTCTAATAAATGGAATAAGGGCAGTATACAACGGTAGTCGGGCATGTGTTAGCGTGGGAGGAGATTTGAGTGAATACTTTAACATTGAGAAAGGAGTGCGACAAAGATGTGTAATGTCACCGTAGTTGTTCAAACTATACATCGATAAATGTGTCAGAGAAGCATGTACCGTTACAAATGGCGTAATGGTTGGTGACATAAATGTACGACTTCTTGTGTATGTAGATGACACAGTCTTATTAAGTGGCAGTGCGGATTAGCTACAAACCATGCACTCGTGCGCGTGTGCGTACGTGTTTTCGTATGTTCATGTGTGCGTGTGTGCGTGTATGCAATTTTGCGTGTGTGCGTGTGGCCGTGTGTGCGTGTGTGCGTGTTTGCGTTTTTGCATGTATGCGCGTGTGCGTGTGTTCGTGAGTGCGTGTGTGAGTGTGTGCGTATGTGCGTTTGTGCGTTTGTGCGTGTGTACATGTGTGCGTGTGTACGTGTGTGTGCGTGTGTGCGTGTGTGCGTATGTGCTTATGTATGCGTGTCCGTGAGTGCGAGTGTGCGTGTGAGCGTGTGTGCGTGTGTGCGTGTGTGCGTGTGTGCGTGTGTGCGTGTGTAAGTGCGTGTGTGCGTGAGGGCGTGTGCGTTTGTGTGTGTGCGTGTGTGCGCGCATGTGGGTGCGTGTGTACGTATGTGCGTATGGACGTGTGTGCGTATGTGTGTGTGTGTGTGTGTTTTGTGTGTGCGTGTGTGCTAGCGTGCGTGTGTGCGAGCGTGCGAGCGTACGTGTGCCCGTGTGTGCGTGTGTACGTGTGTGCCTGTGTACGTGTGTGCGTGTGGTGTATGCGCGTGTGTGCGTGTGCGAGCGTGCGTGTGCGCGTGTGTGCGTGTGTACGTGTGTGCCTGTGTACGTGTGTGCGTGTGGTGTATGCGCGTGTGTGCGTGTGCGTGTGTGCGTTTGCGCGTGTGTGCTTGTGTGCGCGCATGTCTGTGCTTGTGTACGTATGTGCGTATGTACGTGTGTGCGTATGCGTGTGAGTATGTGTGTTTGTGTGTGTGTATTAGTGTGTACGTGTGTGCATGTGTGCGTGTGTGCGTGTGTGTGAGCGTGTGTGCGTGTGTGCGTGTGTGCGCGCATGTGGGTGCGTGTGTACGTATGTGCGTATGGACGTGTGTGCGTATGTGTATGTTGTGTGTGTGTGTGTGTGTCTTGTGTGTGCGTGTGTGCTAGCGTGCGTGTGTGCGAGCGTGCGAGCGTGCGTGTGCCCGTGTGTGCGTGTGTACGTGTGTGCCTGTGTACGTGTGTGCGTGTGGTGTATGCGCGTGTGTGCGTGTGCGTTTGCGCGTGTGTGCGTGTGTGCGCGCATGTCTGTGCTTGTGTACGTCTGTGCGTATGTACGTGTGTGCGTATGTGTGTGTGTATGTGTGTTTGTGTGTGTGTGTGTGTGTGTGTGTGTGTGTGTATTAGTGTGTACATGTGTGCATGTGTGCGTGTGTGCGTGTGTGCGCGTGTAAGCGCATGTGTGTGCCTGTATACTTATGTGCGTATGTAGGTGTGTGCGTATGTGTATGTGTGTGTGTGTTTTTGTGTTTGTGTATGTGTTAGTGTGCGTGTGTGCGCGTGTGCGTGCGTACGTGTGTGCGTGTGTCCGTGTGTCCGTGTATGCGTGTGTGCGTGCGTGTGTGTGTGCTTGTGTGAGTGTGTGCATGTGTGCGTGTGTGCGTACGTGTGTGCGTGTGTGTGTGTGCGTGTGTGCGAGTGGGCGTGTATGCGGTGGTGCGTGTGTGCGTGTGTGCGTGTGTGCGTGTGTGTGAGCGTGTGTGCGTGTATGCGTGTGTGCGTGTGTGCGTGTGTGCGTGTGCGTGCGTGTGCGTGTGTGCGTATGTGTATGTGTATGTATGCGTGTCCGTGAGTGCGGTGTGCGTGTGTGGCGTGTGTGCGTGTGTGCGTGTGTGCGTGTGTACGTGTGTGTGCGTGTGTGCGTGTGTGCGTGTGTGTTGGTGTGCGTGTGTGCGTGTGTTTTGGTGTGCGTGTGTACAGTGCGTCTGTGTACGTTGTGTCCGTGTGTCGTGTATGCGTGTGTGCGTGCGTGCGTGTGCGTTGTGCGTGTTGCATGTGTACGTGTAGCGTGTGTGCTGTGTGCATGTGCGTATGCGTGTGTGCGTGTGCTGTGTGTTGTGTGTGTGCGTGTGTGCGTGTAGTGCGTGTGTGCAGGGCGTGTGCGTTTGTGTGTGTGCGTGTGTGCGTGTGTGCGCGCATGTGGGTGCGTTGTCGTATGTGCGTATGGACGTGTGTGCGTATGTGTGTGTGTGTGTGTGTGTGTGTGTGTGTTTTTGTGTGTGGTGTGCTGCGTGCTTGTGTCAGCGTGCGACGTCACGTGTGCCCGTGTGTCGTGTGTACGTGTGTCATGTGTGTGTCTGTGCGTATGTGTGTGCGTATGGTGTGGTTGTGTTGGGTGGTGTGTGGTGTGTGGTGTGTGTGTGGCTGTGTGCGTGTTGCGTGTGGCGTGTGGGGTGTGTACTTGTGCGTGGTGTGCGTGGTGTTGTGGTTGTGTGTGTGGTGTGTGCTGGTGCGGTGCGTCTCGTGTGTGTGCGTTGTCTTTGTGTGTTGTGTTTGTGTTGTGTGTTTGTGTTTGTGTTTGGTTGTGTGTTGTGTGTTTGGTGTGTGTGTTGTGTTTGTGTTTGTGTTTTGTTGTGTTGTGTTGTGTTGTGTTTGTGTTTGCGTTTGTGTGCGTTTTGGTTGTGTTTGGTTTGCGTTGCGTTGTGGTTTGCGTTTCGTTTGTGTTGCGTTTGCGTGTGTGCGTTTGCGTTGGTCTGGTCTGGTCTGCGTTGCGCTGCGTTGCGTTGCGTTGCGTTGCGTTGCGTTCGTTGCGTTGCGTGCGTGCGTTGCGTGCTGTGTGCGTGTGGTGTGTAGTGCGTGTGCGTGAGGCGTGTGCGTTTGTGTGTGCGTGTGTGCGTGTGTCGGTGTGGTGCGTGTGTCGGTGGTTGGCGTGTGTGCGTTGTGTGTGTGTGTGTGTGTGTTTGTTTGTGTGCGTGTGTGCTGCGTGCGCGTGGAGTACGTTGCCGTGTGCGTGTGTCGTGTGCTTCGTGTGCGTGTGGTGTTGCGGTGTGCGTGTGCGTGTGTGCGTTGGCGGTGTCTGTGTGTGGCTGCTGTGCTGTGTGTGGTTGTGTGTGTGGTTCGGGTGTTTTTTTTTTTTTTTTTTTTTTTTTTTTTTTTTGTTTTTTTTGTTGTTTTGCCTGTGTCGTGTGTTCGTTGTGTATGCGCGTGTGCGTTGTGTTGGTGCGTTTGCGCGTGTGTTGGTCGCGCATGTCTGTCTGGTACTGTCGTATGTCGTTGTGCGTTGCGTGGTATGTGTTGGTCGTGTGTGTGTGTGCGTGTGTGTGTGGCGTGTGTGATGCGTGTGTGCGTGTGTCGTGTGTGCGTGTCGTGTGCGTGTGCGTGGGTATGTGCGTTGTGCGTGTGTCGCGTGTGCGTGTGTCTGTGCGTCTGTGTGTGTTTTGTGTTGTTGTGTTTGTGTTTGTGTTTGTGTTTGTGTTTTGTTTGTTGTGTTTGTGTTTGTGTTTTGTTTGTGTTTGTGTTTCTGTTTTGTTTGTGTTTGTGTTTGTGTTTGCGTTTGCGTTTGCGTTTTTTGCGTTTGCGTTTGCTTTTGCGTTTGCGTTTGCCTTTGCGTTTGCGTTTGCGTTTGCGTTTGCGTTTGCGTCTGCGTTTGCGTCTGCGTCTGCGTCTGCGTCTGCGTCTGCGTCTGCGTCTGCGTCTGCGTCTGCGTCTGCGTCTGCGTCTGCGTCTGCGTCTGTGTGCGTGTGTGGGTGTGTAAGTGCGTGTGTGCGTGAGGGCGTGTGCGTTTGTGTGTGTGCGTGTGTGCGTGTGTGCGCGCATGTGGGTGCGTGTGTACGTATGTGCGTATGGACGTGTGTGCGTATGTGTGTGTGTGTGTGTGTTTGTGTGTGCGTGTGCTGCGTGCGTGTGCGAGCGTGCGAGCTGTATGCCGTGTGTGTGTGCGTGTGTGCCGTATGTGCGTGTGGTGTATGCGCGTGTGGCGTGTGCGTGTGCGTGTGCGCGTGTGGTGTGCGTGTGTCCTTGTAGCGTGTGTGCGTGTGTGTATGCCGTGTGGTGTGCGTGTGTTTGCGCGTGTATGCTGTGTGTGCGCTGTCGTGTGTGACGATGTGCGTATGTACGTGTGCGTATGCGTGTGCGTATGTCGTGTTGTCGTGTGTGGTGTTTGTGTACGTGTGCATGTGTGCGTGTGTGCGTATGTCCGTGTGGTGTATGCGCGTGTGTGCGTGTGCGTGTGTACGCGTGTAAGCGCATGTGTGTGCCTGTATACTTATGTGCGTATGTAGGTGTGTGCGTATGTGTATGTGTGAGTGTGTGTGTTTTTGTGTATGTGTATGTGTCGGTGTGCGTGTGTGCGGGTGTGCGTGCGTACGTGTGTGCGTGTGTCCGTGTGTCCGTGTATGCGTGTGTGCGTGCGTGTGTGTGCTTGTGTGCAGTGTGCGTGTGTGCGTCGTGTGTACGTGTGTGCGTGTGTGCGTGTGTGCGTATGGTGTATGCGTGTGATGTGTGCTGTGTGCGTGGTGCGTGTGCGTGTGTGCGTGTGTGCTGGTGCGTGTGTGCGTGTGTGCGCATGTGTGCTGTGTCGTATGTGCGTATGTACGTGTGTCATGTGTATGTTGTGTGTGTGTGTGTGTCTTGTGTGTGCGTGTGCTAGCGTGCGTGTGTGCGAGCGTGCGCGTGTGCCCGTGTGTGCCTGTGTACGTGTGTGTGCGTGTGGTGTATGCGCGTGTGTGCGTGTGCGAGCGTGCGTGTGCGCGTGTGTGCGTGTGTACGTGTGCCTGTGTACGTGTGTGCGTTGGTGTATGCGCGTGTGTGCGTGTGCGTTTGCGCGTGTGTGCGTGTGGCGCATGTCTGTGCTACGTCTGTGCGTATGTACGTGTGTGCGTATGTGTGTTATGTGTTGTGTGTGTGTGTATTATGTGTATGTGTGCGTGTGTGCGTGTGTGCGTGTAAGCGCATGTGTTTACTTATGTGCGTATTGTGTGTGCGTATGTGTATGTGAGTGTGTGTTTTGTGTTTGAGTATGTGTTAGTGAGTGTGTGCGCGTGTGCGTGCGTACGTGTGCGTGTGTCCGTGTGTCCGTGTATGCGTGTGTCGTGCGTGTGTGTGCTTGTGTGAGTGTGCATGTGTGCGTGTGCGTACGTGTGTGTGTGCGTGTGCGTTTGTGCGTGTGTGCGAGTGGGCGTGTATGCGCGTGTGTGCGTGTGTGCGTGTGTGTGAGCGTGTGTGCGTGTATGCGTGTGTGCGTGTGTGCGTGTGTGCGTGTGCGTGTGCGTGTGCGTGTGTGTATGTGCGTGTGTGCGTGTGTGCGCGTGTGCGTGTGTGCGTCTGTGCGTCTGTGTGTGTGCGTATGTATTTGTGTTTGTGTTTGTGTTTGTGTTTGTGTTTGTGTTTGTGTTTGTGTTTGTGTTTGTGTTTATGTTTTGTTTCTGTTTTGTTTGTGTTTGTGTTTGTGTTTGTTTTGTGTTTGCGTTTGCGTTTATTTGCGTTTGCGTCTGCGTCTGCGTCTGCGTCTACGTCTGCAGTCTGCGTCTGCATCTGCATCTGCGTCTGCGTCTGCGTCTGCGTCTGCGTCTGCGTCTGCGTCTGCGTCTGCGTCTGCGTCTGCGTCTGCGTCTGCGTCTGCGTCGCGTCTGCGTCTGCGTCCGCGTCCGCGTCCGCGTCGCGTCTGCGTCTGCGTCTGCGTCTGCGTCTGCGTCTGCGTCTGCGTCTGCGTCTGCGTCTGCGTCTGCGTCTGCGTCTGCGTCTGCGTCGGTGTCTGTGTCTGTGTCTGTGTCTGTGTCTGTGTCTGTGGTTGTGTTTGTGTTTGTGTTGTTTGTGTTTGTGGTTGTGTTTGTGTTTGTGTTTGTGTTTGTGTTTGTGTTTGTGTTTGTGTTTGTGTTTGTGTTTGTGTTTGTGTTTGTGTTTGTGTTTGTGTTTGTGTTTGTGTTTGTGTTTGTGTATGTGTTTGTGTTTGTGTCTGCGTTGGTGTTGATTTTTCTTATTGGGGAAACAAAAACCACTTTGCTGCAGGACTACAATGTTTGTTGGTGCCTGATTCAATTTTTCCTGTGTAAGAAATCTATTTATCAGTTATTCCTTTAAAATCTAATTAGACTCGTTATATGAGAAAATTTCATCACTAACTGTATATTTGAAGCACTTCACAATGAAATGAGAGTCTTGTATGAAAATGTGACGTATATGATTAAAAACTTATGTAGAATGTAATTTGCAATTTATTTAAATAAGTTGGGTGTTGTTTGCTTAGTTTTATATCTTTCAATAATGAAATCCAATTATTTCAAAAAATTACACCGAGCATGTAAGATTTAATTTTATTTTTCTTAATTCATTATACGTTGATTTTTTTCCCTGAAATCCGCAAGCAGTCAAGATGTAGTATTGAATTTTTCGGAGGAGGCCACTACACAAATTGGAAGCAGTATTTCTTCAAGAAATGTTGATACAAATATTTCTGTTACTGCCAATTTTGACAAGACTTTGACTTCCGATCCAGCAACCTGGCCTGATAGTTTACAGGACCCAGATAGGATATTTTCAGTAAACACAGGACCACATCATCCCCTTACGACCAAAAAGTGCGCACGTTTACCTCAAGACGCTATAAAAGAAACCTGAATAATGGTGAACAAGTTTTTAAAGAGTGGCTTCCACAATAAAAACATAGCATTTTGTTTTTGTTGCAAACTTTTTAATGCGGGTTCGTCCAGTCTATCCAATAATGGTTACTGCAATTGAAAACATATAGACGACATACTAA